>OZ005741.1:258702602-259196146 GCA_963930735.1 Dioctria linearis
GTGCGAGGTTGATCATGAAAGACGAAACACAAATTTTTATAAGCCTCCGTCGCATTATGAACCAAGTTGGTCTCATAAAACATAGACTGCCTCAATGAAGTTTTTCTTGGTCCATCATATACCCCGATTTCTCAAAATTTATTGATTAAACACAGTTTTTTTTTTTATCAAAAATCTAAACGTAAAAATACCAGCTTTCGATTAATATCAAATTGTCTAAATCGTACAAACAACAATGACACTATGAACATTTCAATTGTAATAACAGAATTTCTTATCTTCTTATTATATAGAGTGTTCTGAAAATAAGTCTTATATTCTAATTTTGAATAACTTCTAAAAAAGAAAAAAGGTTTTTTCGTTTTCTTTTCTTTTTTATATTTATTGAAGGTTAGTAATTAACACTGGAAAACGATATCGGCCAGATGATCGCCCTAAGGCGCAGCGGAAATTATGACTCTGGACATTTCTGAAATTTCTGCGTTAATGTTATTATGTAATTTCTTGACAAATATTTTCTTTAAGTTGATCAATTGTCGCTAATTTATCAGCATAAATCTTGCTTTTTAAAAATTCTTCAGAGAAAGAAATCGGATACTTTTGGGTCTAAGATCTCGGCGGCTAATTGATCTCACCACTTTGTATGATCAAAAGACTAGGAAAGATGGTTTTCACAAATTGATTTGTATGAGCTGTGGTGCCGACCTTTTGGAATCAAATATTTTCCAGTCCTTAAATGTAATTTTGCAACATTTCTCCCATCGGCATCTTTAAAAAAATAAAAGACAGCAATGACGCTTTCAATATAAATAAAACCATATTGCGTTTTTAGGGGATATAATGGTCTTTCATGAATTAAACAACGATTTTCAGTATAATAATGATTAATCTGTTTGTTGACCATGCCACTGACTGATGTCAAAATGAGTCTCGTCATTCTTTATAATTTTTCAAAAATATTCACCTATACTCTTGTTTAGCAATTTGGGAACAACTTCGTCTTTTTTTAAATTTTGTATAAAACAATGCGTTAACACCCAATGGCTGAGTACGATGTTGGCTCTTGTGCAACACTGTCCTGCACGTTTTGATTCGAACGTCTGGTTCGACGACGTCCACAATTTCGGTCGGTCTGCACAGAATTAGCGAACACTGATTTTCAATATACATAAGTCGGTTTCTACGATAAATACTTTTTCTGTAATTGTCTACCGCAACTTCCAATTATTAAATACAAATTATTCGTTTGGAAAATGACATTGTTACTAATAAACAGTTTGAAGTTGAAATAGTTCTGTTCAATGTTTTCCAAATTGGAATTTATATGGTTTAAAAAAAAAAAAAAAAAATCTGTCAAATTTTTAAAAACTTTCGAAAAATAACACGAAATACGAGGGATAAGGAATTAAAATTCGGTTATCGTGATCGAAAGCTTGTTGGATCAAAGGTTTACGTCTTGTTGTTACTTTCGTGTATAAATAGAACTAAACCTTTTCAGGTCAGTGGCTAATTTGTATTTACAGATGTGTTTCGATAGATTGCAATCGCTATCATACTGCGCCTTGGGTTTTGTCAGCCTTTTAATTAAGCTATGTAGAGTTACGATAGTTTACGCTTTATCGGCTGTTTTTTAGTTTTAATTTTTCATGAAATATGAATAGCTCCGTATAATTGGATTTTGGATCATTTGAAAGAAAATACTTAGATACCTAAAAGTTTTACGTAATTCCTTGAACATTTATAATATAAAATATAAATATTTCAATCCAATTGAAATTTTTGAAGTCTCTTCGGAGCAATTTTTAGTAGCCCAGTCGAATAAGGCCAAAAAAGTGACAAACCTTGGAATGGAAGCGAACAAGCTGTAAATTGATATAAATATTTGTTTGAGAATTCTAAAGACTGTGTCTGCGTCACCAGATATTCAAGATCAAAGGTCGCGAAAATCGGTTTTTTTTCAATTATCTAACTTTCTATGGAAAATACGTCATTCAAGGTCATTATGAAACTTGTAGATTATAAAATTACCCACAATTTTCATTTTAAGAATTTTTTGTATCTTGTTTTCGAGGTACAGCGCGGAGAGAGCAACTGCGCATCCGTATATAGACGTATATAGCGTATTACGCTATGTGAACGCAGCGCCAAGAATTTTATTTTTATTTATTTATTATTAAGATCAAATACAAAATAGCATATTGAAAAGAAAATTATTCTTGTTCGTCTTCGTCCTGAGGTCAATGTCGACATCATTATCATTGTCCTCGATATCCGTTGTTTCGCCAAGCTCGAGGACTTCATGCACGCTGTCTACATCGGAATCATCATATTTTGTATTTGGTCTTAATAATAAATAAATAAAAAATAAAATTCTTGGCCCTGCGTTCATAGAGCGCTACATACGCCTGTATCCGGATGCGCACTTGCACTCTCCATGCTGTACCTCGAAAACGGTTTTAGATACAAAAAAATGCTGGACATAAAAATTGTAGGTAATTTTATAATCTACAAGTTTCATAATGACCTTGAATGCCTTATTTCCACAAAAGACTAGATAATTGATAAAAACAGATTTTCGCGACCTTTGACCGAGGTTGGATGCTTATTTTACTGGGGTATAGGTAATAACTGTTTAAAGAAAATGCCGGAATAAATGGATATTTTATATAGATAACTGAGGGGATTGTTGTAAATATCTACATTTCCAGGTAGGAATTTAACGCGGTAATTCGACTGCTGCATTATTTATGTCGAAACTTACGTGAAAGCGGACTTTAACCAGATTCCTGGACAGGAATTTTATGGGGCTAAAAGATGGACGATGCAGATCCCCAGTTTAAGAATCGTGTAGCAAATTTCCCGTTAAATATTTAATTTGGCAAGCAATACATGTTCGTGTGGCCAGAAATCATACCTTTCGTGACAACAGGCACAATCAAAACGGATGTATTAGTTAAGGAGTGTCTTCAGAAGTGTCTTTTTTCATTCTTTAGAAAAGCCCGATGCATCAGGTTTCTTTTGGCCGGATTTAGCAACTTGCCACTGCGGCAGAGAACCGATGTCCAATGCATACCCGTAGTACCCAGGAACCGTGTCCTATAAATTGTCCAGAACTAAGGCCAATCAAAAAATATTGGGTTAAAAAAATCACCTCTCCAGTATAAAAGAGCGTCCGATACGTTCGATACTGTCTCTGTACAAAATTTAATGAAGAACTTAAAGCAAAAGTGCACCAATTTTATAGCACGTAGTAATTATATAATGTCGGTTGCGTACAATGCAGATGATTAAGTAATAGTTTAATTACAATTATTTGATAACAAACAAAAAAGGTTTTTCTTGTTGATTTCATCATTCATAGGTGGTAGGTCTGTTTCCGAAACAGTCCTTAGTAGAAATTTTTTCTAATATTGCAAAGGAAAGCCAATTAAATCTTAGTTGATGAAACCGTTTAATTGGGATATGCAAGTTTAAAATTCCAAAATATGGATCATCAACAAATTTTGGGAGATGGAAGATGCTAAAATCGGAATAAAAGACAATAGGAATATAGAAAAGAGAAAGAACCAGCGTTTCAAATGCTGTTACAAAAATCTTTGCTCATATTAAAAGAAATAGTAAGACAATTTCTACAGCTGTAATTTTCTTTTGAGATGAAGTAAATAAATTTATTCCTTTAGAAATGCCTCGATATGTGTGTTTTTTATTTCGATTTACATTTTTTATTGGTTTTGGCGTTTTTTTTTATGCCGTGTTAACTTCTCAAAACAAATTATAAATTTTAATTTATATAAAAGCAAGCACGATATGCATTTTACATATTTGGGTCCCTTTTCGGCTGCTACGATCCAATTAAAGTTTTCCTTATATTCTTTCCTCTGTTGCAAGTTTTTCCTTGTTCTTTATTCAACACATAGAAATATCACTGTTGTATTGTATTGCTGCTTGCTGCTGCATAATTTCTGTTGTATTTAGTCACCGGCGACCGATTCGAACCTTGATACTTGTATTTAGTATATATGGTAAAAACTTTTGATATTCTTTACACCTCATAAGTTCATTAGACTCAGTTTATAAGGGTCAGATTGCTGCCTCTGTCGCATAAAAACTTATAGGTAAGATGATGTTTTGGAGTAGGAATGAACCATTATATTTGCTATTTTATGTGACTGCGGTGATTGCATCTGCAGCCAACACGAAAACATCAAATGACATAAGAAAACGTTCAGTAAACGATATTTTGTGTCGGTAGCTCCAACTCTGTCATAGCGCAAAAGAGAAAACTATAAAACATGTGCCATTCCTTCCTATAGGAAAATGACAACACGTTCAGTCCATTGTTATAAGTCAGTAGGTTAGTACAAAAAGAC
This sequence comes from Dioctria linearis, assembly GCA_963930735.1. Taxonomy (NCBI): domain Eukaryota; kingdom Metazoa; phylum Arthropoda; class Insecta; order Diptera; family Asilidae; genus Dioctria; species Dioctria linearis. Next base: position 258,706,973 of record OZ005741.1, read on the forward strand.
TGTGAGAAGAAGCCAACACTTCGAAAAAAGAAAAAATCTTAGCTATGTTCTCTTGTGTGTGCGGTACCTACAGAGTAGAACAAGAGGAACATGAAAGTACATTTTAAAAGAACCAGGATTTTATTCTAAGTAAAAGTAGGTATTTGACATTATCTCGATATTAATTTATTGACCAGTCGTGATTGATTAGGATCCATTTTTTGAGTTGTGTAATGACATGACTGACTATTCCGCAATATTATTTTTGATCCTTATTAAATGAATATATTCATGAAATAATTTTTTTTTGCTATTGCATGAGTCGTAAGGTTAACAAAGTTTTTATGACCCACCGTTAAAGCTACTCGTTATCATGTGAGGCTCGAAGGAATTTTAAATGTGAAAGCATGTGATCTATTGCTCATCAATATAAATGCTTAAAGTTATTGCATCGTTCACACTTACGTTTGTAAACAGGTAATAACATAGCCACAACAATTCACTGCGATTGCATTTTTAATAGTGGTTTTCTTAGAGTTGGTCTAGTTATTCTTTTCATGACATTGTACATGTATACTGAAAACCAGGATTCGTTAATGTTTTCAATTTGTTTGATATTTATTTGGTAATTTCATCCTTTATCTGTTATATGTATATATATTTCTACATGTAAAAGATTAAAGATCAAATCAGAATGGTAATAACTAGTTGAATTTAATTTCAATGCCGTAAAATTTAAATGGTTATATTGTATAGAAGCTTCCAGCTTTAATACTGTCAATATATATATGTTATGGATTGATAACATTGAGCTTGTTCGACAAAGGGCCTAATGGCAAATTCAAAACTAAGTTTTTGTCTGCGTTTCTCTTCTGTTATAACAGCTTGTAACATCCCATGGATTTTCTTTCTAAAAAACCTTAGCTGAATAGTATAATGTAATTATGTAATTATCGAACTGTGCTCTGCTGTAAAATATCAAACTAAGCAAACAAGTCTGAGCAGGTTAGTCTAATCTCAATATTGTGTAAGATAATGACAACTGTAAGGTATATAAAAATTCTAAATTTCAGGGATTATGATCGAATCTTTCAATTGGAAGATACAAAATATACAAAATATTTGATTGCGTTGCTTATGTCCGCGGTACAGAAGTAACACATAAGAACGCTTTCAAAGAGGAAGATTTTTATTTGAAGAAATTGTTATTAGTTGATGCTTATTTGTGGATAAAAAATTGATTATCAATTTTTGGTAATTAGTTCCCACTCACTTTCATGTGAAAAATTTAAAGTTTTTTCACGTAACGATCTCAACGCCACTTAGTTGTCAGAAGACTTAAATGACGCGAACATAACAAGTTCTCTTCAATCAGCAGAGCATCGTTGCTCTCTACAATAAATGGGTATTCCATTTCCAGAACAACATGCATAAAAGAACATAGCTATTGTTTGTTTCCGCCAGTAAGCAATTGATTTCAGTGTCTATGTCGATGCTAATTCCAATGACAGTTTCGCATCGCCTTTACGTTTAAACCTTTCCAGTCCTGTAAAATTCCAAGTACAAGTACTGTGCAAATATCCATACTGGTACTTAAAAAATGTCATGTACAAGTCCAGGTCCCACAATATCAGCTTTTAAGGGCCTGTCCGGATCCAAGTCTTCGTCTTCGTCTTGTTATTACAGCTAGTGACGTAACACCAAGACAAGCTCTATCCGAATCCATGTCTATGCCACCGAGCTTTGCTAGTTTGTATAACAGTTTTGACATTTGGTTAGCTTGATCACCGAGTCAAGGTTCGAGTTGACTTATTTAAATAGACAACGTATTGTGAGGTTATGTTTGTTTGCTGTCTGTGAAATCAAGCTGAGCAAACGAACGAATTCGGACAGGTTAGCTTCGTCTTCGTCTAACTATTATAATAGCTGAGCTTGTTCTGTTACGTCACTAGCTGTAATAACAAGACGAAGATGAAGACGAAGACTTGGATCCGGACAGGCCCTAAGTATCTTATTATAATAAGTACGTAAGTAGGCACGTAATATTGTCATACCGCCAATTACATACTTAAGTTCTTGTTAATTTTTTAAATACGCTTTCTAATGATAGAGGTACAAGAGCTTTCGAAAACTCAAATCAGAAATTTTGAAAAATCTATATCCAGCTAAATGACTGGATGAGGGTCCATTTACGAAATATCATAAAATATGCTGCAAAAATATAGGAAATGAATTAGAATCGTACCTGTTTTTATACCCTGATGAAATCATAGGGTATACAAAACTTGTCATTCCGTAGAGAAATAATGACCAAAATGGGTTGAACACCCAAGCAATATATTAAATTTATTTTGATTTTTGCATGCCCGTCTGTCTGTCCGTCCTTACGATAACTCGAGAACGAGAGAGCTGAAAATTTGCACACTGGTTTTTTTTTTAATGCAAATTTAAGCTCGACAATGAGACAAACCGCGTACTCCTTCGTGGGGCTGCTATGCAAAAACTTTGTTTTTCACTAATATTTGAACACTGCCTGAGAAAACGTCAACGGACAGAGCTGAAATTTTGAATAAGGCGCTATTTTGGGAAAACGATCAGTCCTAGATGTTTTTATTGAACTGAAAAGTTCTGCAGAATATGAAATCCTATGGAATTGGTTATAATTATTTTTACTATCCAACGAGCCGACGAGCATACTCAAACCTTTCTGAGATAATCGGGGCTAAAGGACTAAGGGTGTGTGAAATGTAGGTTTGTGCTTAAACAGTTATATCTCCTGCCCCATTTGATATAATGTGTCAATGCTTCCTATACAGTATGTAGTTTAGAAGAAACGGTGTGCCAAACATCAAGTTTCAACTTTTGTAACTCATTTTTTGTGTTCGATGCCGAATATCTAAAAAAACAATAACCTTATAATTTTTTTTCTTTCTCACTCTTGTTAGAAGCTAAGATTGTTGTCTTTAAAACGCATTTTATTTTAAATTTGTATCTTTCACCGTTTATGAGTTATGACACAAAAATTCTTCCAATGCATGAAAAATCTCCAGCGAAAAAGTTCAATAAATGACAGAAGGCAGGCAATTATCTTTTGGAAATAAGCTTTTTCAGCCAGGAAAGGGTAGCATTTTGGATACAGAGTGTGATAGGTCATTTTAAAGCTAAGGCTTTGGCCTTCTTAAATCAAATATGAAAAATTGGTGTTGATGACATACTTTTTGATAAAAATAGTAGTTCAATAAACAAAAAAACAAACGAGTAAAAATTCCGAAATTTTAACTTTGTTGAGCCATAATTTCAAAACGGAGAAGAGGAGGGAAAAATGTATAGACCTTTAGAACGATTATCTATCTACCAAAGTTTAAATCATCATCATCATAGGGTGTAACGTTCAGAGATTACAGGGTGATCTATACATACATACCGAAATAGATTAACTGATTATATTTATCGAAGAACTTCAAAATAAAAATCACTGCACTCTAATGTTGTTTTTTTAAATCTTGACTGTTACTCTTTTTGCTACTAAACCTCTATTACTAGATGGCGTATTTAAATAATTTACAAGAGCTGAAGTACTTTGGATAATGACGGTATTTTAGTAAGTGCTTACTTTGGTACTTACTGCTAGTACCAGTACCTGAGCTTGTATTTGAATGTACCAGTATCAGGATTTTTAAAAAATGTTTAAGTCCAAGTCCTGGTACTGGCACTAGTATTTAAGAACCAACGTACTTAGCACTTTACAGCTCTGCTTTATGCATACCTTCCATAAAGTGTTTTTGTATTACATGAGAAATATGGTGGCATACAAATAATATTATCCTAACGAAATCAGCAGCGCGATATTTTGCTGCCATTGTATTGCATTTTCACACTATCAACGAATTCGTGTGAAATTTTTGGAAAATATTTTACAGACATTGGAAATTTTGAAAGAAATGGATTCGAAAATGAAACCTTGGGCCCGGCTGAAATTTATGACAATTAACCGAATTTCAATTGATGATAATTCCACGTTCAGTGTGAGCATCAACATAGAAAATAGACGAAAAAGTTGCAAACTTTTGTCAAATCATCCATTCTTACAATTTTCAACTGTACTTTTGAGGTAGACGTAAAGGTAAACATTTTCAAAACTATCTGCATATGAAGCATATAGTGTATTGCAGCCATATTTGTGTCTCTCCTTTTAGTTGTGAACAAAAACTTTTTTCGAGTTGCTAAGTAGACATAACGAGTGATGGAAACTCTTTAAAAACATTATTGCCGAGAATGAGATGTTAGTTTACTGTTATGATGTTGAAACAAAAGCATATATCGACAAACTTATCCACGCGAGCTTCTCTGTATCTACCTTCGAAGTTACCTCATGTATGGTAGTACAACTAGAAGTTTCCGTTTTATATTTATTTTATTCAAAAATAGATCCTCCAACCTTCGTGACAATTGTAAAAAAGTCGACATACAAAAAAAAATCCTCTGCTGACAAGATTAACTTTTAGCGGAACAAGTTTCCAAACCTTAGCAAAACGAGATTTGCGATTAAATTCGAAGCAAACTGCAATACTTGGTTTGCTGTTGGCAAACTTAGTTGAATACATGTCGCATAGAAAAGTGACAAAACTCGAAAAATGCAACTCTGAGGAAAGCAAAAAAACGAAAACTATAAAATTAATTCTAATTCATTAAAAAATTCAAATTTTGTTAGTTATTTTGTTCCTAAAAGTGTATATAAAAGAATGTTTAAATTTTTGTTACCAAGTTAGCGAGGTTAGTTCATAATCCTGGATTCTTTTAAGTTGTGTCGCTCGTCTTTGTTACTAAATAAATATTTTTACTAACTGTGGCTATTAGACGTATAATCAAATACTAATTATAATATAACTTAAAATAACAATCTTTTGAAAAATTAAATTCCGTAATTAAAATTTTCTGGAAAAATGGAACAACTTAAAATGCAAAATTGTTAAAATATTGAAAACTATCTTACTTTTGGAATTACGTCACAATTCAAAAAGTGTCACTTCATTCTAAACAGTCCATGGAAATAATGCTATTGTAATTTAAAACTTGTCGTTTTACTGCAGTGGTGATATCGATCATGAGCGAAAGTGACACTGTTTTAGTGAAGACCAGAAATAACAATTAAGTAATAGAAAAGTGACAATATCGCTCTCTATCACAAAAAAAAAATCGAAATAGAGATCTGTATGTCCATTTTATAAAATTATAGAATTGAAGCTTGGATATGCTGAAAATAATTTTCGATTCTGAGTGCGTGAGATGTTTTCTATCTATATCAGCAATTTTTTGTATTTCACTAGACGGTCTTCCACCACAATATAGTAAATTTTATTATTATTATCTCTTCAATTGTGACCTCATTAGGAAATCAGGTGCTTTGGATTATTCGTGTTTTTACGACCACAACAGAATTCAGTGCATTTCTATGCGACGGAGTATAGTCCTCGTAATATTTTTTAAAATTTTCTTTCCACGCAAAAAGTACTTTTTACACTAGCAAAAAAAGATAATCTTATTCAGTTTTTCTATTTGACAGATCTACTTAAAACTTTGGTGTGTATAACTAATTAAATTCGAGCTCGAAATATTTCTGCTACCTTTAAAACCTTTCAAAACTATATATAATATAATTAAATTGATATGGAAATTTTGATGTTTTAACAAATGTTATTTCCATCTATTAATTATTTTCCACTTTCAATATAAAAAAATTGGGAAAAGGTGCGATAAAACGAGGTTCAAAACAGAATACAGCTAATATTTTGCTGTCGGTAACCTCTTGACTTAGCACCAGTAAATTTGATATAAGGTGAGGTGGTTACGTTAGCTTTATTGTTGCGCTATCTTATTATCCATGTAGTTTTTAGAATATTGTTGCAATTTGTTTTTTTACAGAGTAATGTTTTTTTTTTATTAGGATATTGTCGCATTCTTTACAGAGTAACTTTTCTCTCTCTAGCCTGTAATATTTTGTACATATAATTTTAGCTTCAAACGTTTAATATCAGTTGTGAGCTTTAATGTCGTCATGAATTCAACTTATGCTGTTGCTCTTTCAGTTTTAAGTACTTTTAATTTTAAATAATTCGCCAATGGTTAATTGAATAACTTTCATTCCATCTTTAAAATATCATGGCCAAACGCATTTTTTTTATCTGTATTACATATATTTCTACCACAAATTCATCCATCCATCCATTTGCATTGCTAATGCACTGTGCTTGGTAACTATCACCAAAACAGCAAAATTCTATTTAGTTTTTTTCATTGCTAATACACATCACTTTGATCTTAACATTTTCATCATGTATTCAATTTAGACGAAGTTGTGCTAATAATATATTACTATTCATTTTTCAGTCTCTGCGATAGTTGAATATGACTATATAGCTAAAGAGCCTGACGAGCTAGATCTAAACAAAGGTGCCATCATACAGAATATAAAGATACAATCGGGAGGATGGTGGGAAGGTACACTGGCAACAAATGGTAAAACTGGAATGTTTCCAGATAATTTTGTTCGTGTTCTAGATAGCGATGAAAAAAGTCCTGTTGTTTTGAGGTAAGATTAATATTCTTGTTGTTATCTGTTTGTTCCAAAGTAAATACACATATACACTTTTCTTCCTTTAGGGATAAATCGGCCACGGTGCATAGACGGTGTAAAGTTGTATATAGTTATACTCAAAATAACGAGGATGAACTTTCACTTGCTGTCGGAAACATTATTGAAGTTTTGGGAGAAGTAAGTTTTGATTAAAACGAATATCATTTTAACTTCATTATTATCATTTCTCTCTAATGGTTCGATTGTTATAATTGCTAAAAATAGTAGTTCCTTATTGGAAACTGTTTCATGCGATAATCTAAGAATTATTAGATGCTAACTCATTGTGGCAAATGCTGATCCTAATGCCGATGACAGTTGATATTCAACACGGCATCATCTGGTTTCAAGTTCAGTTACTGCATATTTACATATACATATGTATATAAAATCTGTTTTAAATATTTCATTTATCATGTATTGTTGATTCATTTTTTGAAAACACCTAATATATATATGAAAAATACATATTTTTCACATAAATTTCGGTGCTGTCATTAAGTTTTGGCAGTCTGGCGTCATCGCTGATGTCACTGCCAATGCAAATCCCGGGTCCATTGCCGATACTAGCGCCACTATTGAGCCTAGCATGTTAGTTAGTTAATTCCATGATCATTCACTTAATGTGGCTTTTTGGAAAACAGCCCTACTCTAATAATGGCCAGTTTGACAGTCTGAGTTTAAACCTAATATTTAGTTTAAACTCGACGAATGAGTTTCACAGATTGGTTTAAACCGTGCCATCCCTCGGTTTAAGCCCAAGATAAAAGTATCTGAAAAGTGTGGCATATTATTTTGACAGTAGCATTGTTTGTTTGTATCAAGAAAATAATTTCATCATGGATTTAGATTTAGACATTTCTAGCGATGAAGAAGATTTTATGAGCCAAATTTACAACTCTGTCGACAACTGAGAGTAATTAGAAATCGGCCAAATCATTTTAATGAGTGTTTCGACATTGATTTTTATGCTAGGTTCCGTTTAAGCAAAGAATTTTGTTACTTTGTCTTCGAATCTATTCTTGTCCGTTTTCTTGCGCTCTATTATATATCTTTTTTATGCACTAGGGACGGCAATAACTCAACTTCAATTATGCTGAAATTTACATTCTTTTTTAATGTTGGCATATTTCAAATTAGCAAATATACTTTTTCCGATTGACAGATTGATTGATAGAAAAATTGCTACACAATGGTAGCAATAACTAATTTAGTTCACAATTTAATCAGTACTACTAACGTTACTAAAAGAATGCGCTGTGAAACCCGATTTGGTTTAAACTACGTTTAAACTTGGAGGATGGTTTAGACTAAACCTTGGTTTAAACTCGACTGTCAAACTGGCCAGTGTTAATTCTAGTTGCTTGCAACTTTCAATTAAACGTATGAAATCAATACAACTATTTATTTCCTCACTAGCATTTTCGTTAGACAATTCAACATCCAGCTAATTTTTTGGATTCGATTAAAATGCTTATTTTTAAAATGTTTTGTAGACGGTGTACTCTGAATTTAATTAATTTTCATTTCTTATAACCACAGTACTGCCTTTAACTATATCGCGATATAAAGTTTAATTTTTATTTTAAGAAGATCTTATTAGCAAAAATAATATAATATAAGGATGTCGCATAACCATGCTTGGGTTGTGCAGAAAATTGCTTCCTGGGATTTGTTAGCAGAACCCGTACGACTCCTTCTCAGGCATTAACAACGCCACTGTACAAGACATCGCTCTCTGTTTAAAATGTCTCTTTAAAATTGTTTTGAATTATTGAAGGCCGGCACAAAATGTATCTGAAAATATCTCTAGTCGGCTACCAAGAGTGGAAAAAATTCTGGCGTAATATTTTCTGTAAGTTTCTAAGAAGAAATAAGCTTATTGCTTAACACTCATAAAATATTTTAGCGGCTCAAGCACCCATTGTCGGCTCCAATGATGCAGTTTAGACAGGTCAGTATGTTGACTCTGCCGCACGAAATCTGTAAGTAGGGTGATGCTTTATTCCTGCCCCCAACCATCGTCTTACGAACAAGTTTTCGTGAGGCAGAGCAGCATACTGACCCGTCTAAACAGGGTCAATGCATAAAAATTTCAAGGAAAATATTTCCAATAAATTTCTAACAAAAACTTAAGTACATCAAGTCGAGACATCGTTAATTTTATATTGGAGCGAGGCATTGCTGTCGGCCTCGACCAATGCATAAAACTTCGGCGGAAGCAATTTCCAGTAAATTTCTGAGAAAAGATTGTGGCTTTCCCTTCATCGGGCAACGTTGATTTTATATTGGAGCGAGGCATTGCTGGCTTATACCGGAGACAGAATTGCAATTTCAATATTGCAATTTGCACTAAACCGCAATTCTTTCTCTATATGCTGAAAAACAGCTCGGTGTACACTCAGTATGTAGTATATTAGAACTCAATATTGAAATTGCGAAAAATGTTCGTGGTATACGAGTTTATTGCAATATGACCCTAGTTATAAACCATAATAATTTAATACACGAACGTTTTTGAACCGAGTTTTATACTGCAATGTTGGCTGCAACATTTTGTGACATTTAATATTTGACACTTGTCAAGTTGAAGTGTCTATTTCGTTCTTTGCGGAGGGAACCAAAGGATGTAATGAAAAAAGCGTTGCAACTTTCGTTGTTCAAGTTTTTGTCGAGGTGCCAGAGGGTGTGTTAAAATTGTTGATGTCTTTAAATGTCACAACTAATTAATGGCGCGAAAATGAAAACACATTTCTTAGAAACTCCGCACAATCTTCCGCGCCACCCAAGAGGTATTGTACATAGGCACGGTAGCTGTTTATTTAAGATGGCCGCTTCCCCAGTAGGCTTATATATCACCTTTTGAATTGCGAAATGACACTTACTTCTATATAGTTCAAATTCTTACACATGTACTAATTTATATTTACAACTTACTCTCTTTTATACCCTTAAATAAAATTAATTTTGTAAATTTCTGCCTTATTGATATTTTTTCAGACGCCTTTTTGCAGATATAGTAACGAATTTTCAAATATTTTTCAGAAATTATTTTTATTAGTAAGGCATACTGCCCGTTTTCAGCCATATGATTGGCTAATCGCAAAATAGTTCTTGACCTATGAGTGACTTTTGCACTGTCAGTAGTAAGACTTTAAAAGCTTTACCATTTAAAATAGCAACATCACGCTCTTGGGTACTTAATTTGATATTGCACCGAAGCTCTCTTTCAATTTTTTCGCATATTTTTTTACGCTTTCCGATGGCATTTCAATATTCTCCCTGCAAAGATACCAAACAATCTGCGCAATTCAATCGCTTACTTAAGGAAAATGCAACAAAACCGGCGAAGTATTCTACGACGTATTTAACATAATCTGAAATATAGCTGGGATCACGGATATAGGAATGATCTTCTAAAAACTCTAGGGGTATGTTTATTTGTTCATAATTGTCCGGCTCTTCAGAACTATCTGCAATAATTTTAAATCTACCCGCACTTCAATTCATTTCTTCGGATAGTATAGATTTTGGATTAGGATTTAATAAGCTTATATGTTCCAGTGGGATGCAATTTCCCACACCACCTTCTCTAATTTGACAACGGAATAAAAGCTTTTTGTATGCAACAATAAATTGCTGAACAGTAGGATTATTGTTACAGTCTAAAGCTAGTTGTACTAAGGCGAAAGTTAATTGTGTGATCCTGGTTCGCTTTATATAGAAGATAGTACACAAGTGTAACATTTTGAAGTCCAAACACCAAACCCAGGTATGCAACACTTCTACGGCTTTTAATGATATGTTCTCCGGAAGTTAATTTTAAATGGAGGATGTAGTCTATTAGTCTTGTTATAAATTCATTTATGTGTTGGAAATTATTGTTGCAGAGGGCTTTTTTCTTTAATTGGTACTCTGATACTTTTCTGATGCTTAAAATATCAAATATATCATTAAAAATTCGAATGAATTGAGCTGTTGGTCCACTCCCAGCAAAGGATGGTATTTTTAAAACTCACGACAGAAATCCAGTGCGTCTGCAACTGATTTACTTAGTTGTTTGAACAGCTAATTTAACTTTCATCTTTTGTTGATGAAAGTATATGTCTCCCTCTTTTAATTTGTTTCCTAAGTGTAAGCCTTCCTTTTCCTGCAAATCTAGCAATAATTTCAAATAATTCCATTTAATTTCATTGCCGTCTCCGTCTATAATTATTTGAAGGTCACCTAAGGAATTGCGGACAAGCTTAAGCAGCACTGGGTCTGGATGCATTATATATTTTGTATTATCGCCTTCTATTTGAAAATATGGTATTGTATTAGCATTCCTGATATCACGGCAAAGAGTTTTGCTGTTAAATTTCTGGAAGTACCATCAAAAGTTATACCCACTACTTCCGCCCCTGTATCTCGCAAATTTTGTAAAAAATGAAGTGTTATATTCTTCTTCTGCTCTGCGCTAATAGAGGAAATGGGGAAAAATGCAAATGGTATTTTCTATGCTCTATTTATGCACACTGCAATAAAAATCAGCATTTGTGTAGCAACTACATCACTATTTCCGCCATCGCCCTCATCAACAAATCCTACTGCATCTTTCCCATTCCAGTCTAAGTGCTGTCGAACACTAACTGTAAAAATATGTGCTCTCCACTGTGCTTAGCAACATCTTACATTTTGCTTAATAGCTTCAAAAGACTGTTAAATTAACCCTGGTTTACAATCAACATTTTCATACCATTTGCCTAATGTCATTTTATGCGGCAGAGCAAAATTAAAAGTAGTCCTAATAAAATCGGATGCCTTTGGTGATATAAAATTCAAATTTAATGCAAAATCGCGGAGCTGTGGAAAGTAGTTTTTTGGAACTTTTTCCCCTTGAAGCTTTATAAGCTCATGTTCACATAATTTTCTGATAGGTTCAGAAATACATTCAAGAACCTCGTGCAACTCTTCTTCAATTAGGTTTTTGTCTCTTAAAGATTCAATTATATTAAATTGCTTCTCAATTTTTGCATTTTTTCTTTGAAGAGCAGACTGTAGTGCCTTAATATTCTTATTTTTACGTTTCAATCTTAGTTCCAACTTATTTATTTTATTTATTTATATTATTTTCTTTAATTTATTTATGTCTATACCCTTATTAAAATCATGTTCTGTAAATGTAGAAGCGTCCGTTACTTTAAAATAAATCCCAATATAATTTCAGTACCCCAAGCTTCGTAACACAAGAAAATTATTAGCGATAAAAGGGGACGACAGGATAAACACACATAGCACCGACACCTTTATTTAAGAAAAGCAATGGATATACATAACAACTCTTTAATTTCAAATATGTGTTTCATATTAATACATCCTATTACTTAATATTTAATTATAAGCAGAAAATTGCTATGAAATATACTACTTAGAATATAAATTCCTAAAGTTATTAGCTTAAAGTTGTTATTGTATTCGCAAGTATACTACTATCAAATTTAAATAAAGCTAAGCTCATCAGATTAATTAGACTTATTAATAAACAAAAATATATTACTTTCTTTAAATTATTTTCGTAGCATTGTGAACATGAAAATTTTTAATTAATATCTAAAGAGCTCCTCTAATTCTAGTTTCAAATAGATCTTTAACATTACCATGCTGGAGCCTGCGGCTTCACAGGACACATCCGCCACCTTTACTATTAAAGATTCGACTAGGATTTCTGCCTCCTAATTTAAAAATCATATTTATAATAAGAAATATAGCAAAAATATTATACCATTCTGTTTTCAGAACTTTTCTCATTACAAATTCCCTTATATTCAAAATCGAAGGCCATGCCATAATCAAGATTGTGTTCAGGAAAAGCTCTCTGTTAAAAACATACATCAAATTTTTCGATAAAATATTGTTTGATAATATTTGATCAACAAAATATAAGCAAAAAAATGCACCATAATATTTGCAGGAATTTCCTCACAAATTTCTGTTATCTCCCCACGCTGCAAAGCTGCTTCATGCTTTGATGATGTAAGGGAGTCACAGGAAATTATGTTTTAAGTAGAATTTGAAATTTATTCGTAATATTTTTTCCGGATATAAAAAACAAATGAATATGCATTTCCGTATGACTACTTCATATTTTAAGTAAAAAAAAATTTTAATACGATACTTTTGACCTGATAAGCAACTAAATTTTCTGTTAAACCTGCAATTTGGGCAAAATTAAATAAAAAGTTACTTTCCTTTTTAAAGCATTCTCCTTGACACGGCTTGTTGTATTTAAATCTTCTTTTATTGGTCCCACTTTACAACATGAAGCTTCTAATTTATGTTTGAGAATAAGATAATTTTATATACACGAATGTATTTGTTGACAGACCAGACCTCACGCTTTTCTGCTGGATTTTTAACATTACGTGAAAGTACAGGACAGCATTTCTCGCAAGGAAAAAAAATATCCTTGAAGAGGAAATGGCTCGAGCATATATAACTCCTTCTTTTTATATTACTATCACTTAGTTCAATAGCCATTAACCATTTCCTTCTTAAAAGTTCAACTCGAGGTAGCCTATAAAAAGTAAATTATCACTTTTGTAACTACGTTTCTGCGCGAAACACCCCATAAATTGACAGTTGCAAACAAAACCAATTACTCGAAATATTGAGTTGAATTTTCCGCAATAATTTTACTTATAATCGTGCTGAAGTAGTTATTTCACTAAAAAAATATAAAATTTATAGTTACAAGTGAAAAGATACCCCTGAAGGCTTTTTCTTAGATTTGTTTTTACATAAACTAACCAGGCACTTCAGTTTCTATTTTCTTTAAAATTACTTATTGTCAGTCCATACAACACTATCTGTTAAAAACTAGAAATAAATATACATCAAAATTTATCAATTATTTCACTTATAAAATATTTTCTTACGAAACAATTGATAAAAACTCACTTCGCGGCTCTTTGTTTACAAAAAAGTGACAGTCAAACTCCCTGCCAAAATCAAGATGGCGAACATTTTTGGCTACGCTGTCATTCATATACTTTTACTATGGGGTGTCGCCTCCTTTAGTTTCCTCCTCAAAGATTTCGTTTTTATTTTCCATTTAACTTCATAATATTTGCTCGCATTTTGTACTTGCGCGGAGCTTTCTTAAGTCAAATGACAAATCAGGTTATGAATCAATCAATTGTAAGTTCTCTAATTAATTTCGCAGTATCGTAAACCTCAAGTGTATCTCTGAAATTTTATACTGCAATTGATAGTCGAGGCATCGTCCGGTCTTTGGATGCGATTAGTTTGCCTATGAAATATACATACATATGTACTTGCAAAGAGCTGAAAAAAAAACAATTCCAGAAGAGCTGGCAAAGCTGAGAGCTATGTGTTGGTATTTTTGGGGGGCACGTGGGTTCTACTAATAAAACCGGAACACAAATTTTCTCGTCCAACTTTGGCACAGGCATATCATGGGCTGTGCGATATCTTTATGTTATAGTATGCTTTAGAGCCCAATATCCGAGATAGATGGAGTTTGAGATATGTGAGTGGTAACCAATAAAGTCATTAAAGTATTGAGTTCTGAGTTCAAAGTTTCAATAAATTGATTTGAACTTGGTCAACATACATATGTAGATATCTCTCTTTAGTAGCAGCAAAAATGAGTTCTTAGTGTAACAACTGCAGAAAGCATAAGTCAGATTTTATAACAAAAAATCACAAAATGCTTGATAAATAGTAAGGAGTAAGTTAACTGTTATACTTTGCTATGTAAGCCCACTTTTATGTAGTCGGTTCAATGTTATCGAAACGAATTAGTTCTCGGAACATGTGGCCAAGTGTTATGGTATAGCATATGAGTGAGTACCATTGGACGTAAAGTCTAGACTATCAGCCGAAGCTGATAGCCCACTCTGTAAGCAGCGTTGAATACAGGGCGGCACGCTAGTACATCGGCTATTGCGGAAGAGTTGTGGGGTGGGTAACCCAAATCCTGTCGCTATCACACACCATATCCAAAAAAAAATCGTGACTTTCAAAACCAAAACGTCGCACCACATCCAGTCCTGAAGGGACTTTTACACCACTTACCTAAACTTAATTTGTCACAAACGAAACTTTACTTTTAGAGATACTAATCAAAAGTTTTATAGAGTTATCAAAACTGGAAACATGGTACAAAAACTTTATAATAGCAAAAGTCAACAGATTACATATCTTGGTGGGTGATGGTTTGGAAAATTTAAAATTTTTTCCGGATCTATTTTTTTTTTTAAAGAAAAACGACTAAATTAAAATTATACACAAAAGATAAACTCGGTATTAAGGTGTTATGTTTGTAAATAAATGTGATTTATAAAAAAGGTTAACAACACAAAGTTTCCTATACTGCTTGCTGTGCCGATAGTAAATTGACCAGCAGAATCTTTGCAGCATGCATCATGATTCATGCTGCGTTGATGCATGCTGCGCTGATTCTGAATTGACAATGAGTTCTGTTCCTTCTAATTTAATTAAGTAGCTTTAGAGATTTCACTTAATTTCTGGATGAAACAGTGGTTGAAATTTAATGACCTTGTTCATAAATCAATCACAGTTCACTTAATAAGCTTACTCGTGACTGTTATGACTGAAAAATAAGTCTCAGAGTAATTGTTATGAGTAACAACTGAAATAACAGTTGACTTTTAAATTTTATTGTATACTCCAAATGGAATCATCCCGAAATAAAATTATTAATGATTGATGACTTTGAAAAATTATTTACAAATGCAATTATTGTTAGATTTGTAAAATATTTTTTTTTATAATTGCGACGATTAGTAATCAAAAGTTAGGACACTCAAAAATAAAATTTAAACAATTCTCATTGATAGCACGTACCGCTCTAAAATTCAGTATTTATTAAACTCAATTTTTACAAATGCAGTATTAAAACTATAAAGGAGGATTTTTTCAGAAACTATGAGGGAGATAACCCAGTGTATACGAAAAGTTATTTTTGAGTGACAGGAGAAGGAAACGTCTACTGCAAATTTTGCTGACCTCGTTTTGTCATGTTCGGGAAAGTTTAATCCCTTAAAAATTTCTCAAGCATAGTAAAGGAGGACTTACATTGTGATGGGATGAATTTTTTCCAGAAATTGTAAGAAAAATAGCTTATTGAAATTTAAATGCTGTCGAAGCAATCACTGCAATACCTCACTCGTACACTCTCCTCTAGTCTTTTCAGGAATATATTCAATTACCCCGCAATTGCTAAATTGTCATTGCTATAATTTAAGATACATGTCATATCACCCAACCATCAGAATTCCAAATTATGGTCCTATCTTCGAAATCATTTTGTCATTGCCATCTGTGATTTTCTGAGGTAGTCGCTCGTGTAGAAGCAGGCTGCATCCTGCATCCACAGATTTGTTGTGCAGTGGTCTTTTTGGAACTCATTGGAGATGATTCGGAAGCAGATACTTCAATTTTACTATTTGACAGTTTGCGATTATTACCATAAAAACTAGAGGGGAATGTCTATGAGTTATTGCAGTAGTATTTAAATGTCAATAAGCTATCTTCCTCACTATTTCTGTATAAATGCCATCATAATATAAATATTCCTTAAATCATCATCAAAATGGGCTAAATCGGACAACCCTATTTTAGGGTTGCCATACAAAAACTTCGCATCAACATAGAGAGCAGAAATTTTGTGTTCGGCTATATATATAAAAAAAAACAAAAATCATGAAACTCCTACGTATAGTTAGAAAAATTAAGAGATTTTTACTGGATAGTACTCTGTTAATTAATTTTGTAAATTTTTCCACGAAAAAACTCGAAAGTCATGCTTTGTTTTGTTCTTTTACATTCGATACATAGATATCCTATTTACCCATTTGAAAATAGATTAACTATGATTTGCAATAATTTTTTTCCCTTTTTCTCTGTATTTTTTAGGTGGAAGAGGGCTGGTGGAAAGGTAAACTCGGCGACAAAGTTGGTGTATTCCCATCAAATTTTGTAGAGCCATTAGAAACATCACCAATTTTAGCAAATAAGAGACCAAATTCAACGAGAAAAGAAATTAGATCTAGTTTACATAGCTCAAAAGAAGACTTACTAAGTAGTTCACCATCAAATTTAGACAAGGATGCACCACTATTACCGCCTAAGCCAATTCGAGAATATTGTCGGGTTTCATATCCATATGAGCCACAAAACGAGGATGAATTAGAACTTAATATTGGTGATATAATTACCGTTCTTACTAAGGACTTACCAGATAAAGGTTGGTGGAAAGGTGAACTTCGAGGGAAAGTTGGAGTATTTCCAGACAATTTTGTAACAATATTACCACCAGAAGGTAGGTACTATTACATGTTTCTTTAAAGTTTTAAGAAGAAGAAGAAGAAAAGCTATATGTAGTAATGAAGTATGTATCTACATTAGGTATAGAGAGGAATTTAAAATAATTGAAAATCTGTCACCGAATATTATTGAAATTGCTTTAATTTTATAGATAGGAGTCTTAGTCGTTTGTATTTAAAATATTTCACTTTTTACATTCTCAACAAGCTGCTCCTGTATGTGTTCCTTATGGAAGAAGTCCTCTTATTTACGTCGGTGATCGTATGGCAAAATTCATTGATTCCATTTGTACGTAAAACATTCTTTGTTCCCCTTGCATTTATTAATAATTATTGTATTCAAATTTTCAATTTTAATTTATACTACCAGCCTTAATTTGAACTTGGTCTTTTAAAATCATTGTTTTAAGCCAATTCCTGTCAATAATTAATAAGAGGCATTGTACAACTAAGATTGTCTTGAAGCCTTAATAAACGAGTAAATTATCATTTCGGAGGTATTCCATCTGAGTCCCACTTATGACATTAGCTTGTAGTTTTCTCAGCGCTTTCTTTCGGCTTTTCTAGCAATTTCTATTGTCTATCCCTATAGTTTATCTCAATAGGAACAACACAAGCAAAATCAATTCCTTGGGGACAAAGAACATTTATAAGAATAAACAGATGCTTTCACCATGAGAAATGCCATCAACTGACAAAATTCTTAAAAGAATGAAAAACATATCAGTTTATATGCCGTCAGTAACTGTGAACAGCCTTCCACGATCAGACATCTTTGCTAAAAAATGGAGAACGTCTTACATAAGTTTGTCAAGAATACATATATATAACAGTAATTGGCAGTATTCTCCTCCACCATTAAAATATCCATTAGTGTATATTGTAATCCATAGTTGGTCACACCAAAAACCAGATTGATTACAATCGCGTTAATTTTGGATGGATGTTCGAAAATAAAGAGGAAACATTTCTACAATTTGCTTCAGTGGGCTAGAATTCTAACATAATTAAAAATGCATAAATGAGATACTCGATTATTATTGTTGTTGATACATCTCATCTTGTTGTAAAAAAATAAACTGCAGATTCTGAGTTTGGCCAGCGTTGAATGGTTCGCTTCTCATTCCCTTACGCTATTTGTCTGGGTTTGGCAAGACATTGCGAAAAGGTGCCAGTACAACAGACAACTTGCAGGTTGAAGGCAACTCTATGGCAACCACTATAATCTAAGCATCGGCTTACAAATAACAGAAGAAATCAATATCAAAGCTCTGATCGAAGCATTTCACGAACAATAAATGCTCCATATTAGGAATCCCACTAACACTGAAAGCTGATCTAAAATGAAAGTGACCTCTTTCTTATTTGTTGTATTGATGAAAGCCAGCAGTAGTAAGAGAAAAATCTTAACTACGTACATAACATTTCTTTATTAGAGCATTTATTCAGCAGCATACATAGCGAGGTTAACGCTACCGCAGCGCGAGCACGAGATGTTGGAATAAACAAAGTGCAATAGTTAACATCTCTTGTAGAATGCCATTAATAATATCACAATAGAAAAAATATTGGAATTTAAATTCCTCGGTATTATTACTAAAACGGAGGAGCAGAGAAGCTTATGGAATATGGATGAAAGGCTGAACAAAATATGATGTCCTTTGGAGGAATATGCTTGAAACTCCCATAACATTCAAATGCTGCATGAAATCAATTCTACTCTATGAATAGGAAAGTTAGCATGAATTATGCTAGAAACATTCCAGAAGAAATGTCCAGCATTATATGTATATGCGTAATATTCTAACCAAGATGAAACGTACACAGAACTCTGGGTTATCATCTGCTAAGATCGAGTAAAATGGATAACCACACGCACAAGTGACAGGCCCTCAGAATAAAAGTGTGAAGAGACCAAGAGCCACATGGACGAGAATTATAAAGCATGAAGAAAAATGTTGGTAAAACGTTGGTAAAAGGCCTAATACTCAGATAGATTGGGCGGTTATGTAAAGATTCTATGCTTCCAAGGAGAGGAATATCTTAAAAAATTTGAATTTTTTACCCAACCTACCAACCAACCCAGTCCTATCGCAACATAACTATAAAAATTAGAAAGCTTAACACGGCAGGTATGCGAAATACATTTAGGACCAAATTGCGCTAATACCAAAACCGGTCTTAGTTGTTCCTTTTGGTTTTGGTTTTTAGACAAGTAACAAGAATAAATTTAAGACCAGTTCAAAATACGGCCCTTCGTGCTAGATGAAAATCTTAGTGCTGCTTTTATTTGTTCCGAATTCTTTCATAATTAAAAGCTTGTATTCATTGTTTGTTAAATATAATTATTTTGAAATCGTAGAAAAGCAGTAGAATAATATTCAAATGGAAAGAGGTTTTAATTGGAATTCCCGGAACGTCTTATTAAGCAAGCGGGCATCCTCAAATTTAGCTGTAATTCTAGACAGGGGAAGGCTCGATTAGGCTCTTCCCTCAGTCCACAATTCCCTTTTGGGAAAACCCACAAAGAAGCGATACTCAAAACAAAGCTGGGGAACCATCGCATCAAGTGGCATGCGGCCAGAGGGTATTCCCGTTCTAGCCATTGAATAAATAACTAATAAGGAAACGGCATATCGGGTGAAAACGTAAGCATCTCGGCGAAATGTATTAGTGTGCTCTGTTTGTATTTATTTCGTCATGGCAGTAATGAAATTCTGAAGGGGAACGTTTTTTATAATCCAAATTCCCATGTAAAATAAACAAATTTTTAGTTCCCCCTTATTTTCAGATATTTCTTGGCGTTGCCTTTGTATGACTGGAATAATTTAGGCACCAATGACAATTCAATTGTAAACAAATAAACCGGCATTGGTAAAATGTTAAATCTTTTGCCATGGCTCTTTATTTTTATAGATATTTCACTTTTATTTTGTTTAAAACAATATAATTAATAAGTAAAGCTATAAAGCTTACTTAAAGAATGCTTTCCCACAACAATAACCCCGTTCGTTCCTGCAGCACAGCACAGCGCACTTCATTATGATAATTTAAGACTCTGGAGTCTCTATTACACAAAATATCGTTCACAAAAAAATATTTCGCACTTATTTCGCACTATATTACGTAAAAATCACGTTTAATTAATTATTTTTCACAATATTGCGAATTCAAATCCGAAACTTATTTTCAAAAAATATGAAATGTCAGAATGTTGAACTGACACAAAATAGCGACTAGGCCCTCTTGCTACCCCCCCCCCCCCCCCCCCCCCCCCCCCCCCCCGACCAAAGGTCACACTGTCATTGCAATGCTTAAACACGTACACTGTATTCGCATGATACCCCGCTTCTTTATTAGTTATTTATTCAATGGTTCTAGCCCACACGCCAATGAGGAATGGGAAGAAGCAGTCCAGACATCCTCCCAATTTAAGCACAGTACTTTTGGCATCTGCCTGAATGATATGATTCGGGGGTGGCAGATTAAGTAAGAGCTCAGCAGTAGGCAGCAGTAGCCTTAGATCGCATGGAGCCTGTAATTTCCAGGCAAGCAAGTCTTTGTAGTCCCTCCAGCTTCCCGCTCGCAGTCCCCAATCGGGTCCTCGGCCACTATACACAAGAAGCATACATGAGCATGGGTCTTACAATCGAGGTGTACATACAGTGCACCACACTCAGTTTCATGCCCTATGTGCAGCTAAAGGTTCTCCTGCATGGAGCAAAGACCCTCATAGACACATTAACTTTTTCTCTAGATGCATTCCACACGTCAGCTTCTACGAGTTAAGGTAGATACCGAAGTGCTTGACATGAGGAGACAGTGGCCGAGTGTGTCTAAAGAGCTTTGGAAGAAAAAAGTACCCAAGCTTACGTCTACTGGAGGAGAACACCAAGTTGGTCTCTGTAGGGGTCACTGTCATATCATGACGGGTGCGCTAGTCCTCAACAGTATTAGGCCACGTTGCATGAAGGAACAGGCAGCAGTCATGCTGCGTCTGGAGATAGAAGAGGGATGTCATCCGCATACGCTTCACAGGAGAATCCCACATTTTTCAGCACTGTGATGAGTGAGTCAACCAACATACACCAGATTATCGGAGAGAGCACACCACCCTCCGCGTTGCCTCTCTCCAACACAGAGACGTTCGGATATTCCTCTTAGATATATATAAATATATGTATTTTTAAAAAAAAAATGTAAAGCAAAGCGTTTTCTTGTATTCAGAATAGAAAGTTTAGTGGATCAAAGCCTTCGTGATGCACTTCGATATTTGAATATGTACAATATTTATACATTTGACCGAGAGGTCTCAAAACTCTTGGAACAAAACTACTATGTATGTATATGTTCCGTTTGACGTGAATTTTCAATTCAAAACAATGATTGTTAATAAATTTCTGCATTTACCCTGATCCGAAGAGCGTTCCCAAGCCGTTTCAAGTTCTAGGAAAGTCTCGAAATACCTCTTATTATCGATTATGTAAATCCTTTAAGCTCCTCTTCCAGATATGAAACGCCTTATGTCCTATTCTTTTAAAACAGTACTACACCAGTAGAGTGAAGCTCTATGCGCTTTTGTTGTTGTAGGTTGTCGATGGGGTAATCAATAATACATACAGGCTTATGTTTATATTTTTTCGATTTTCTGAAGTATTCTGCAGATTATCAAAATAACTGCAGTAAAGGCTTAGATTCGCGAACTCAAGTTAACAAAAAGCTGTCAGTAACCAGAGCAATAATTTAAGTGCTTTATAGTTTGAAGATAATTACTAAATGTGTTGTCTTTATTGAAAAGAGGGTAGATCAAGTGTATAAGTGTACTCCCCGTTTTGTCATAAATTTAAATATACGATTATTTCACCGTCCACTTTTAAGAGCTTTGAGATGGCCGAGTGGTTCTTCACTCTTCCTAAAACTTTATGATAATACTCTTGAAGTTATACACATATTCAACAGTGATTACAGAAGCTCTACTAACAACGAATTCATATTATTATTAATAAGAGTATTTCGTAAATTGAAAAAATATCATTACATCTCTGAATTATAAACTAAAAATATAAGTAGTGTTAGCTAGCGGTAGATTGGCTCTTTATTTTAAAATATTACCTATTGGAAGATTGTCCATAATTTTTTTTTTTCAACGTATAAATTGATTTAAGATTTCATTCAAAGTATATAGATGTTTTTTTTTATTATCATAACATTAATTATGTATATGTGAACCAATTCTCATAATACACAAATTTAGCAATCGGAAGCATATCGTGCGAGTTATGCTCACCATTTCACACTTCATCACAATTAACCACTTAAATGATCATCATCAAGTCTCGAAACAAAAGTGGAATGGTTCAATTTTTTGACGATGCTGTCACTAGCTTAACCGGTTTTGCTAGCCAATTCGCGATTGTTTACATCATACATAGCTGAGACTTAATTTGAATAATTTGATCAATGAAGACAAGATTTGTGCTTAGTGTATGAATCAGAAAGTGAAAGCACATTTGCTTTAGTGTAGAATATGTTTGGAGCTTTATAGACAAAAAGTAAATTGCTAGCTAGATTATTTAGTCAGCTTCCTATTTATTTATTTAATGCCTTAATAGTTGAAAGATTCGAAATTTATGTTGATGTGTGAAATTTAAATTCGCATTTTTTTTTTAGTAAACTTTGTTTTCTTGTATTTTAGTTTCACCTTCAAAAGATTCAACACATCCCGACCGATCTTCTCTTGGTACATCGAAAGTTTTTATAAAAAAATCTGGTAGTGCATCATCGAGTTCGTCGAATAGGAAAGACAGTTTCGGTTCGCGAGATTCACTGAACGATATTTTAAGTGAAACTGGAATCGTTTCAGGCAATGTGGCCGCTCAAAGGAAATCTTTGGAGAATAAGAAAATCGACATAACAAATAATAGTAATGATGGAAGAATAGCAAGGCGAAGTTTAGAAAATAAAACCACAGAAATTCGAAAAAGTCTTGAAAATATGGACGAAAAGAAAACTCCTCCTCCAGTGCTAACAAAAAAGCCGATTGTCCCAGTGAAAAAATCAACATCTGTTACAAGTGTTGCTGGCAACTTACTCTCTGGGCTAAAACATAAAGTAAAAAGTGTTGAACAAAAGTTATCATCACATGATAGCTTGGATGGGATTGGATCTAGTAAAATTAATTCACAACTACCAGATAATGGAGAGAAAGGTGTAATTATTGAGAAAATGAGAAAAGATGAATCGTCTGAATTTGATAACGTTGAGCGTGGATCAATGCTTCCAGATATGCGCGCAGGTCGAGCTAAAGCACCAAAAAGACGTCCCCCTTCTGCTGCGGTTAATGTTATAGGTGAAAGTAATAACAATAATTCGATTTATTTAAATGGCGTTGGTGCTTATACAATCGAATCAATTGAGTCAAGAACTGAAAGTATTGAAAATGAGGAAATGGCCAAACCGAAACCGCGAGAATGGGAAAAGAAAAAAGCTCCATGGATGGCAGAGTTGAAGGCAAGCCAAGCTAAAAAAACATCTCCCAATGTTGAACCACGTGCCACAACCGAACGAACCAAGTCGGAATCTGAGTCAAGTACTGTTAAGACTTCTACACAGGAAAAAGTTGATATGACCAGGTCAATTACTAGCAGTTATTCTTCCAGCCAACGCAGAACAATTGAATCAACTTCAACAGCTTCTTTTGATGTTAAAAGCTCTGGTGGTTATGAGGGAAGTGCTAATAAAAAGGAAATCACAAACGCCGCTGAGATGACGAAATCAATGACGGTTCTTTCAGCTGCTTCCACTAAAGTGACACCATCAAGTATAGACTCATCAAACTTAGATGATAATAATAAAACACGTCCAACAAGTTTATCGATCCGAAATCGAAGTGTCTCTCCAGTTGGACGAAATTCCTTGGGTAAATCTTCAAGTATGGATCAGGCACCAAAGCATTCAGTAAATTCAATAATGCCTGTGAGTCATGAGAACGTATGTTCGAGGGTCGTTGAATTAGAACAGCGCATTGGTAAGCTAGAGGGAGTCGTGCAATCACAGAACAAAATCATTGAAGACTTGATGCGATCACTTAGAGAGGAGACTGACAAAGTGAAAAACTTGAGGAGCGAGCTCGATAAGTACGCGCAGTGCGTAACGCAAGTTTAAAATATGTTTCCTGTCATAGAATGTTTTCCATAATTTTTTTGTCTTCATTTTTTGTTTGTTTTCTTTAATTTTTAAATTAGAATCGCATCTTAATTAGGTGATAATTAATTTCAAGCTGCTAAGCATTCCAGTTATTATCGATTTACACTATTTTTAATATATATTTTTTCTTATAATTAAAGTCGTAATGTTTACGTCTTAAGCATGCTTGGGAGTTTAAGAGTATTCCAATGTTTGAATTTTTTGTAAATAACTAAATAAGACCACTCATTGTATATCAACAAATTCTAAATTTTTAATCAATTAATTCGAAGATTTTTAATTTTACCTTGTGTGAGTGTTTGCTTCCGGATTTAGCAGCTCTTGTGATATATTAATGAAGTGCTGACATCAGCTTCATTGTTTTGTTTGTTTTAGTTTATAAAAGGTTTTACTCGTATATGAAACAGCTTAACTTAAAAGCAATTATTAGAAAGTTTAGCCAGTTGAAGATACAAATTGTTTTCGGCAGTTTGGCATAAACTTTTCTATCAAAATAATAATATTCGTAGTTACCATTTCATGAAAAAAGCACGAAGAATGAGAAGAATTTTGCATAATGTTAAATTGTCTGCACAGTGTTTATGTTGGAAATTCTGATTTAACTTCTTGCATGTAGATAAATATGTGCTTAAAAGTCTTTTTTTATTACATCCTATAAAATTAAAATTCGTTTTCCTTAAAATATTATTTCCGGATTTATTTATAGAGGTATAATCTTTGTATTTCTATTTTTCTGCTCAAGCTATTAACTAATACAGGTTTTTTCTATGTTTGGCTTTCTGATCAACATTACCATCTGAGCTTTCAAAGCCTCGTTAAAAATAATACTACCTCTTATCTGCTGTCTCAAGAAATTCCATCTTGTAATTCAAGGAGTAAAATGGAGAAAAAATTGTGTCATGACGCCATGAATTTCGGTATTGTAGCTCTTATCTAGTGTTAAAAACAAATAAGAAGAAAACTTGCGCAAAACATTTCGAGTAATAAATGAATTGAAAATACAGGTATTACCAGAAATAAGTAAATATACAGATGAAGAACGCATATCAGAAAAATGAAAACCTTATCAACATTTCTGGTAACCAAGTTAGTTAGCTACGACGAAAATTGTAGCTAAGAAATGTTGTTATTAACAGAAAATGCTCCTAATGTTCAGGCACACAACCAAGTTTCTATCTTTACCCTAAAATTTTTCCTAGAAATTTAATGGAAATTTTTTCTTAGAATTTATAGGCATTTTTGAAGGCCGACAATTTAATTATTAAAGAGCGTTTACAATGACAGAGTAAAGTGGAGACACCAGATGGCATTTTTTCTCCTTTTGCCAAGCTTGCACTCTAATATAAGTTCTTCGCGTTTCCCACCAGAGTGGATTTCACAGAGTAGCGTCAGATTAACACAATTCCTAATCCCACGTTGATAGTTTTGAAAGCTTTCAACATTTGTTTAGAAATACTAGTTTCTAACAGATATCGCACAGATAATTACAAACTTTAACTAACGAAAATTAATAAATTATAACAAAAAAACCAAAAATAAATTTTTTTTATAAGAAATTATATATATATTTAGTATTTTTATGATATAATTTTAACAAAATAAAGTCAATTAAGAATTAAAATTTTCTTATGTTTGAATTGGCTTATCAATGGAATATAGATGGCAGTCGTTCATTTCGAAAGTGTCTGTAATTAATTTGTATTTTGTGATAATTGAAATCGTTCATAGTTCATTCTGGTGTAATTAATATTTTCTGTAATTTAACAATACTTAGTTAACTAAATTATACGAAGCGACAAACTGTGCTCTGTTTTGAAATATATTTCAAATGTAAAAAAAGATAATATGTCACACAATTTTCATATGATTTCGTAAATCCCAATGAAGCTCACTCTATTGTGCATGCATGGTACTCTGGTAAAAGCTCACTCCACTTTACTCTGCCATTGTAAACGCTCCCTTATGAGCGTAGTCGCGAGAATATGCAATAAGATTTTTTTTTTTTTTTTTTTTTTAATTTACAGAGAATGTTTCGGTAGAATTTTTATTTACTTTGGTGGCCATTTTCAGATACAATACATACTTTCATTTGTGCCATTGCCAATAAGCATTCATTTCTGTAATGCGAACTTCAAAGGAACAAATTTCCAGTAATTTAAAAAAAAAGAATTGAGGCCTTCCTACATCAGGTTGAGACATCGTCGATTTTATATTCGAGCGAGACGTTGCAAATTTTATTAATTGACTCGCAATATCTGACGTCTAGTTTTAAGTTTTCTTCGATTCGTTATCTGTATATTTACTTATTTGTGTTATTACTTAATTAACCTTATATAAAAATAATTTAGAACAAATTAGTTATTTCGTTGCCGTGTTGAAACCATATTATAGCTCTTCAGTTGTAATGAACTGAGGCAAGGTCCGGCCAAATACAGTTTGCCAAGAAGCTTTCCTACACATTTTTGAACCGGGTTTTTATCATCTTTTTTTTTTCTTAGAATATTCGTCGGAGATTTCTTGCACTTAAAATGTATTGAAAAAGTTATTTTTTTTACATTAATTTTTCTAGTATTTTATATGGAGTTCCAAACTTATAATAAAAATCTCGACAAGTTAGGGTTACGTTCCATTATATGTATTTGGATTACTGAGACCTAATTTTCGACCGAATTCTAGTACCTTATCACAGTGTCTTAATATATAAGCTTTCTAAAAGCCTCGTGTTTAAATGAAAGTTACATTTTTAATTGCTTTAAAAAAAAAGTGAATAGACTTCAGGTTTTGTCAAGATCTTTATAGCAGTGGTCCACTGGTATTACAGTTATCGCCAGGAGTATTTAGTCGTTTTATTTCAAATAGTAGACAGTTAACTTTTAAAATCTGAAATATATTCTTTCTAGAGTTGTTTCGTAATGTAGTATATTAGGACACTTATTGGAAACTGAAACAAGTTTTTGCGAAAGGGCAAAAGATGAAATATCGCATAAGATCTCTACATGATCATGATAAAGGATGATTCAGAACTCCTGTCCAAAACTTCGAGCATGAATATAAAAAAAAAATGTATTGTTGTGATTGAAAAGTTATTTATTAGCATATAATTTACAATGATTAAATCAGTGCACTGACGCCGTGATCACCAACCAGCCGCATATTTCGTTTGAAGTGTGAAAAAATTTTTTCCCATCTTTAAGAGTTATTATTTTAGAAATACTAGTCCATTGAGGTTTGAATGTAGCCACATTGGTGAGTTTTTTGCCTCTTTTAAAATATTCCATCTTGCAAAGTGCCCAAAATTTCTCAATTCGGCGGATTGTCTTCCTTTGGTATAAAGTCGATTTTATTGTTCAGCAAAAATGACTGTAATCACGGGAGACATAAGTTTTGTCATCGATAATGACAATTTCACCAATTATTTATAGATCTTCTTACAGCCCATCTTTGCCAGTCTTAGAATACTGTTCTAGAGCTTGGTTTATAAATATAATGTTAAATTTCTGTTGCAGAAAGTGATTTCTGGTGGCTTCTCGATCCAGATCATGCTCCAGGAAAAATCCTATTAAAATTCCACTTAAAATTCGTCTTCACAGTTTGAAAGTCAACTGCAAACTGATGAAAAACAAGCCACCTGTGCAAACGTGAATTTCCACGAATAAATCATTCAGAGTTTAAGACAAGAATTCTGACTCATCCTTTAAAAGTTTTCTTTCTTCGCCTTCAAACTGTATTGCATTTTTCTAATGTTTTTATACCCTAGATGAAATCTATAGGGTACACTCACTAAGTTTGTCATTCCGTTTGTAACACCTCGAAATCATGATCGTAGAGCAAAATGGATTGGACACCCACGCATAATATTAAAAGTTATTTTGATTTTTGCATGTCCATCCGTCTGTCCGTTCGTCTGTGCACACGATACTCGAGAACGCGTGTACTTAGAGAGCTGCAATTTTGTGCATAGACTTTAAAAACAAAGTTAAATTAAGTTCGAAAATGAGACAAATCGGGCAATTCCTTCGTGGGGTTGCTATACAAAAGTTTCGTTTTCCACTATATATTTGGACACTGCCTGAGAACGCGTCGACGTAGAGAGCTGAAATTTGGTACATGTGTTTTCATAGTACTAGTAAATAAAATTTCAAAAATGGACTAAATCGGACAACTCCTTGGTGTTGCCATATACAAATTTAGGTTTTTTACGCATACTTTGAAAACGATCAGTCCAAGACATTTTTATTACACTAAAAAACTTCTTCAGAATACGAAATCCTATGAAATTGGTTATAATCATTTTTTCTGCTTGACAAACCGTTCTAGAAATATATGCGAAAAAGCACAGAACGGTGACAATACGAAATTTCATAAGGGTATTCATCTAGGGTATCATAATCGTTAAGTGAAGTCACGAGATTTTTGGTAATTAAGTTTATTCCATAAATATTAGGATATCGTTCTTAAGAATTTTTGCTTATAATTCTCTGCTTTCTTTTCAAGGATTTTGATTTGACGTTCTAATCATGCGCATTAAGCGCTATTTCTCCGAAGCCAAAGGTCTATAAAACATCACCTGTGAGAGTGGTTTGCAAAGAAAGCCTTCATAAAACTATTTTCAGTGTCAACATTTATTTAACGGAAAAGTAATTCATTTGAAATTAAACATTGTGACAAGAAATTCTTTCAGTACATATTTAGTGAATTTCTTTTTAAATCGATTTAAGTTAAAAATTATCGCCAGTGCCCTCATAATTAAAAAAAATCAACGCTTTGATTGCTATTTTATTTCTAGTTGGTGTCGTATTAACACAACATTAAAATAGCATGCTATTTTGTGATATGGGCCTCTTTTTTAGGGTCAAGCGAAACAATTACAATGAAGCGAGAATATCTCTCATAATAACTTCGGTCAGGAGAAAATATAGTGGCAATTTTTTTAGATTTTAGAATTTCCATGTCACGTAATGATAGCGAAAACGATAGTATATTTCTCGTTTATGGACATTAAAAGTTTGTGCTTTTTTTTTTAATAGAAATGAAAATGCAATTTCTTAAAGAATTAAAAAAAAAAAAAAAAAAAAAAACTGGAGAACTTGTGTACAATCGGGGATCTATATAGCAAAACGGCCAAAGTTGTAAGAAGTTGTTATAAAGGGAAATTTTTGAAAAGAAATATCCCAAAAATTAGGCGTTCACGGTATCGATAAAAGTCTCTCTACCCGCATGTCTAATAATGCTTTAAAACTATCAATATTCATTAGATTGCTTCCAGGAATATTTTCATTCTATCGTTCCATATTGTTTCCACACACTTCAATAACAGATTTTTTTCGTTTTATTTTATTATCTTTCTCAAAAAGTAGTACTGAATGTCCATTTGTCTTCCAGAAGAAAGGATACTATGATTAATTTTCTCTTCTATGGACAAAAGAGGTTTCTTGTAAATTCGTCCTGCAATATGATGATAAATAGTCACAACCTTGCATTTTAGGAAATTGGTGTGCCTAGTCTAACGTCCTCGATCGTGTTATCAGAAGCAACTAACGATAGGCGGTATAGCAAATTCATTACAAATTTAGAATCGAAACAATAACTTTTAAATACATCGCTATGTAATGCTTTTGTAAAATTATAATTTAATTGCTTCGCTTCGCATCAAGTTTACGCCATACCACTACTTGCAAACTTGATTGTTTCTTCATTTGTTCGAAGCAATGCTGAATGGGCTGTTTACCTTCAGCATCTGCATTTTGTTTCTAATTTTCACTTGCTCGAAGGACCGAAAATAGGCTTCCTTGAATGCACTTTTTATTCGCGGAAGTAAACAAATAACATGTTGATAAATCTGGTAAACTCGGTACGCACTAGAATGCATCTATCTGCCTTAAACTGCCTGGCGGAACGGTTTTATATCCTGGAGCATTGTCTTAACGGAGAATCCTTCCGTTTTTTTTTCCACAAATCCACTCTTCTTCCTCACTCGTACACGAAATTTGATCGCAGCCGTAATCAAGTAGTATTGGTTTCCAGATTAATCTTCAGAAATCCCTGTGACTATAATTATGCTCCTAATGTTGAAATAATGATTATCATTGATTCTACAACTTTCGCCGAATTGCAGTCCATGAATGTGCCCATTTAAACAAAACATTTTGCGCTTTTTTTATTGTTCCGTTGTGAGAATTTTTAAAATCATATTTGCGAAAATATTTAGCCAATTATCGTAAGATTTCTCCTTAACCCTTTACCAGTTTAACAAATTTGAGATTACTGACAATTCTGAACTTACTCAGCAATGCAGAAAAAAATCGTTCACTTGACATGAAGAAAGAGTGAGAGCAAGACTAGTTTTTGAAACGTGCTTACCAAATATTTTCAGAAAATTAATGTTTTTTTTTGGGAAAAAAAAAATCACGTAAAGAATGTACTCTCGCAAGAGCCTTCAAATCAATGTTGAAGAATGTATTGAAAACATTTCCAAATAAACTTGTCGTCACTTTAAATTCTGGCGAACAATGTTCGTTGTACTTGTCTGCCTAGAGAATAATGCGAGTTTCTGTTACTTTTAACTTTTTAATGAATTCAATTGCTACACTTTTTTCCATATTGTTTTTTAAGATGCCACTTCCAAAGTAACGCCGGAAGAGACTGATTCTGACTCTGTCGGTTTTTAATATTTAAAATGTGTAATAATATTAATTGACATAGTCGAACTAAAGATCAATTTGTTCATCATATTGTTATGAGCGTTGCCTTAGTTCGTTATTTAGAACATAATATTTCAAATATAATACACAAGTCTTCTTTATTATACTCTACTGTTTACTTTTATTAAATTAACAAACAATCACAAATCAACTCTACTTTTAATTATCGGTAATACTGTACTTCAACTTCCAACACTATTGTATTCACTGCACTGCCAAAGATAAGACTCTCCTCCCCTGGCGATGACAAGCGCCGTACTTATACTTTACAAATTGTCCTAGAGCCTTCACGAATATACCGTTCTTGAACATCGATTCTCCGACCCTAAAGTTGATTATATCCGTACTTTATATATGTCGCCTGCCCCTTTTCTGTGATACGATTCTCCGAAAGCTGTTTATGTAAATACACAATTAGTAACTTCACGGAAAGTATGTAGATATGGCATGTCCCTTTTTCTATTGCACGTAAAAATATTGCAAATAATAGAACGATTTGGGAAAGACAATGGAATCAGAACCTTTTACCAATCCACATTTGAACGTCCCTTAATTTGTTTACATAAGATTTTTAGAACAGTTTTCATTTTATATCTTTTAAAGATAAAACTATATTACTAACTTCCGGATCCGGATCATCAATTGTAACAGAAAATAAACGTAAAAAACAAAGCGCCTCAGTTTTACCAACAAATAAAAGAAAACAAAGCCAATCGGCGGAATTTTTGGATTTGATTATACACAATTGATAGAGGCGATGTGCACCTTTACGCTCCATTATGCACATAAGCTAAATTAAGTAAGACCGGACCAATATTTCTGTTGGCCATAAATTTAAATGTAAAAGGACATTGCAGCCTGCAGTTATATGTAGCAGAATTCATGAAAGAGCAGTCGATTTATTCTAGGTGTGCAAATCTATCGACATTTCTACACGTTTGCTATTCATTCATCACTAAAGTTTCCAATTGTTACTGGTTTTTTGAATTCATCTAAGTTTTTTCTCCATTTTGCGCCCCTTCGTTAGTATCTTTTGAGAGCTAGTTTTGGTTTCACTCACATACCTACACAAATTTAAATGATACGCGCATTCCTATGCTTCTTATAATGTTCTAATGGTTGTACGATTAAAATTAAACAAGTTCCTAGAAAATATTAAAATATGCAATTAAGAAAATGCGAAGTGTAATGTGCTCAGATCAGTAAGTTTTTGTTTGTATAAATTGGTTTAAACATAGGAACGAGTGAATGACAGCTACACTAATTATGGACCCGTCCCGTTCATTCCTTGGATGGACCTGGTGAGAATGGACCCCGTTCGTATATATATTTTTTTAAGCTTTTTCACTTTTCACATCATAACATGACGTAAATACATATATTAATAACTTTTCAGATAATTCTTTTCTAACACTCTCTTGCTTGACAATTAACAAAGATCTCGAGATCTCTAGCGACCAAATTTCTAATTTCGTGCATACACTTCGGAGACTTGTCCGTAGAGACTTTTTCATTATGGTCTCCGGAGACCTAATTGTTTGGTCTCTTGCAGTGTAAACTTTTCGGAGATTTTAGTCTCTGTAAACCGGAGACTGGAGACTAAAAGTCTCACTGTATATCTTTACCTGTAGAAGTGTCGAATGAAAATATCGGCTTTGCACACAAATATTTTCTTCTTACTTATACCCCAGGGCAGACGGGCAACATCAATGACGATTCGTTCATAATTGAATTTTTCAAAAATCGCTTTACCATTGAATTTGAATTTTAATTATTAAAAATGTGCTGTTAATATCATATAAAAATTGACAGGACTTTCGTTTTAATTCACAAAATCTTGGGTAACTTGATTTTTGAAAAATTCAATTACGAATGAATGATCATTGATTTTGTCCGTCTGCCTAGGGTATTATGCATTGAATTAAATTATGGGAAGTTGAAATATTGTATGCTTGATTGG
Organism: Dioctria linearis; assembly: GCA_963930735.1. NCBI lineage: Eukaryota > Metazoa > Arthropoda > Insecta > Diptera > Asilidae > Dioctria > Dioctria linearis. The sequence continues at coordinate 258,739,805 of OZ005741.1, forward strand.
AAAGGTGCTATTTTTGAAATTAAATCGAATGTTTTAAAATGAAATTTAGAGAGCAAATTATTTACATTTAGAGTTTCAATGATTTTGATTAACATTTATGCTTTTCACGCAAACTGTCAGCTGACAGATTTTTTAGTTGCAGCTCTTATTATACCCGAATCCATAAAGGAAAATCTATGCAGAGTTTATGGATGGAAAATCATCTCAGACCTAATCTGTTCCATTTAGCATATAATAGCACAATAGCACAGAAATACTTGCAGCTTATATTGATCTTAGATTTTGTACATTGTATAAGCTATTCTATGTTTTAGAATTTCATCAATTTTGTCAATAAAAAACTGTTAAATAACTGAATCAAGATTTCTACTATATTTTTTTTTCAGCATTTTGCAATTTTGGCAATTTCATTAGAGCAGCTTACCTTTTTTCCAATTATTATTATTTTAATTATTTGTGGAAAATATTGTGGTCACGTTTAAATTGGAGTACAGTTATTTACATGATTTGAAAAGAAGTTATGCATGCTGCATATCCAAATATTTTTCTACATAAACATTATTTTTTAATTTTGAATGCGTTTGCCTATTTCATAGTATATTCATATGATTTTGTTTATGTATATATACAACTATTCATAAATAATTTAAATAATTTGTAAATAAAATAATAAAAAAAAATATATTTTTCTCGTCTAGGAAAATTAAAAAAGGAAATATCGACGGATGGATGTTTTGAACGTTTTTATACGATTAGGAATTAATTTATGTATACAAAAGAGAGAGCAATTATTGTGAAATAGAACCGATTTGCTTGCTATGTCTTTATGCTTAATTTAAACTTAACAAGAGGACTTTTAAAATGTAAGAATATATATTTTTGTATCAGAGTACTTTTTACATTCCACAGTATTTCGTTTATCACAGCTTAATATTTAGTGAATTTCGAAAATACATGAATGTGTTGACATTTTACGCTCAGTTCTTCTTTTTTGTACAAATTTAAATTATTTTTGTAAAGAGATAAAATGTGACTAAATTTATTAAACTATTATGTATATTTATGAAGAGTAAAGTTTACAGTTTAGGTAGGAGAGTAAACTTGTAGCTAGCTAGATGCAGATTTTGATTTTTTTATATTTTTTTTTTGTTCAAAAAAACAAAATATAGCTTTGTGTGTACTTAACTGGAAGACAAGCTGAAATTGATGTTCCATAAAAATGATGGGTGATACAAAACGATTATTATAAAACATGATTATTTTACTTTATTCTATCACTTGTGAATTATTTACAGCAATATAGTTATATAATGGACTCTATTTACCGTAGCTTGTAATATTTGTTTTTATCACGACTATTTTTAGCAGAAGGCACTATTTTTAGCAGAAGGCACTATTTTTAGCAGAAGGCACTCAAAGATAATGGCTGTAGTAGGATATGCATTTGGTGAGCAGTTACACAAACAAAATTATTTTTGTAATGATTTTAATTTCCTATAAGTGTTATATATGTACAGTGTCAAAACAAATTACATATATGTATGTATCCACTTTTAAAAATATTGAGTAAAACGATGAAAAATGTACATTATGCAAATTATATTATTTCTTATACTACAAGATAACTTTTGGCAAGATTAATTTGGGAAATAGAAATAAAATGAATTTTTATATTAATAAAAACATAATAAAAATTAAAGCATATATTCGCCATATAGCATGTGTGAGATAAATATCATAAGAGGTGATGGTTAGATTAGGTTTTCTAAGAGGGGTGCTGCTAGAGATATCTAACCTGCTTCACTTAGACCTCCAGGGGGTTCATTGTGCCCTTGAACATCATGAAAAAACCTTTTTGAAACTGCCATAGATCCATCCCGCACCAATTTCCGCGTTATGTCGCACTAATACAACCGCAAAAAAATATTTCTTATTTATAGGGTTCCGAAAATTGTCGTGAAACACCTGATTTCATTCTTAATTTATCTGCCGATAAGAACAAGTAACATACATATTCAAAATTTATGGAATACTGGATGTGCTGGATTACACTACCTATTAGCGCAGTGTATGAAGGAAAAACGACGTAAAATTAAACACGAATTGCACGAAAATTGAAAAGTCACAGAACCATTTATTTTCCATTATCGGCTTTTGATATATTTAAATTATTGCTGATTGTTTCAAATACCCAATAAATTGTACATTTTTATTAGCCCTGGAAATATTTTCCAGACGCAATTTGACGCATTTCCGTGAGTTTTCTTCTATAGTTTAAATAGGCCTATGCACTAGGCCATTAATTACCTCACTTCGTTCAGATCAACCATACTCGGTTGAAAATCATCTTGTAGAGCTAATATGTATAATCTTGTTACATTGTTATTCCAGGAAAACAAAAATTTTGGATACTCAATTTCATCGGGAGATTTGCGGGTAATTCTCCAAGTTGTATCCTTATATTTTACGTAAAATGCACTCTTTATTGATAGTGTAATAATTGTGTACCTACTTGTTTTTCTTCGTTTCCTTATGATTACTTGCTCATCTATACTTTACTCATACATACATGAACTTATCTGATAATTTCTGGTCCTGTTTTGGATAGTTAGTAACTAATTTTTATCATCAACATTAATTTGGTTTTGGCGTCGCCAACATGTTTATGTTTCCTATTCTGACACGTTACATTTTCTTCATTGAAGGGTTGTCTCTTTCGCAATGCATAATGGCTAAAGTATTTGTCAAGGAGCAAGGTTTTCATCATAGTAAAATCTTCCAGCTATGATATACACATAGTTGCTCTCAGTCATCAACATCAACAAATTTTCCCAAGGAGAAAAATCTATATACCAGAAAACTTTACTTAATTTTTGTGTGTTTCCAATGTGTCTGACTATAGCCGATGGGTGTATAATGTAACTGTAAAATCATAAAAAACAAACAAAAACAAGAACAGAGGAAATGCGCAGTGTTCCGATTGGTTTTTTTTTTAATTATTCCAGGCAATGTTCCAGGCAGACAAAAACTCATTTGCAATTTTCAAGCTGAATTTATTTGGGTCGTCATAGAAACTTGGAAATTGGCATTATTTAAATATCTATGTAAAATTCCAGCGAAAAGTATCCTAGTCGCTGTGTTTTGTAAAATATAGTTTTGATTGTAAAGTGTTGCCTTCAGCAGGCTTGAATTTACTTGTTTTTTTTTCAAAGCAAGCCATCTTCCAAATTTTTTAATTCTACGATACCCGTATGAATTTGTGCACCTGTAAAAAATTAAAAATGTTTGTCGCTGTTACCGGAAGTAGTATCTACAATATACTGCTATATGCATTCATGTAGCATTGTTTGGCTGTTAAAATAAGCAATTGATTGTTATCTTTGACCTTCTTTCCATTGGGATAAGATCTCAGTTATTTCCTTCCTTTTTGTATAATTTCCTTCTACTTATTAAAGGCTTACTCATGGTCATCAGTCAAGCAATATATACACACTATCGAGCAACAGGTTACGTCTACCATATATTTTAATTGTTTTTCAGAGGCTTGCGCACAATGCTTATTAATCTAATGGTAATTTTCATTCTTTTTCCTTATTTAAATTATTTATTATGAAAATTTTATTTAAATTATTTAATATTTTTAACAAAATTAATACTTAGTGTGTCCTCCGTTTTCAGTATTCACCTTTAATAATAATCTATCGGATATTGAATTGTATAGACTTCTGATTATACTAATTGGCATTTGAGTTCAAACAGCTTTTATGGTGTTCTCCAAGTCTGTTAAATTCTCAAATTGTCGACCATTTTCGCATACCTTTCAAGTAAGCCATCCCGCCCACAGGCTGTCGATAATATTAAGATCTGGAGATCGGGCAGCCCATGGTAAAACGCTTATGCTTTCTGCTGAACACCATTCAGAAACTTGTCGTGCGGTATGAATAGCTGCGTTGTGTTGTTAGAATATCAAATTCGTTGTATCCATTTGTATTCATAACTTTGCCCATATCGGCAGGCGCTCTTTGGAGCAAGGAAATGTAAGTTGCAGCGGTTTGCCTTCCAGTGAACATCCTGAGCTCAAGTAGTCCATTATATTTTATTACTCCCCTACCATAATACCACCCGGCTGTAGTGCCTCGTTATATATCGTTTTTCCTTCCTAGCGTCATGGAAATAAAAGGCTTATGCATCGGGTCCGTCAATACAGGACCTTTTTTCGTTCGAGAAAATTACGTTCCTCCACTGATCTTCCCATCCAATATGATCAACTGCAAATTTTTTGCGATTATCCTTATTAGGCATAATTCAGGTTTTTACCTTAACTTAAATCGTTTTTAATTGGGAGGTACTGCTTTATTATTCATCTTATAATCCATAAATCTTCCCAGAGTGGCTGCTTCTGCACCGATTTCACGTGCAGTTTTCGATGAATTGGCGGCGAGTCTCAAGATTTTTCGCCGCTCCCGTGCAGAATACCCTTCTGATTTAAACGCTTTAATTTGGCCCCCTTCCTCAGAACTTGATTTTTTCATGCGACCCATTTTAATTATTTTTACTGTAATTACAAAACTTTATTTATTTTTTCACTTTTAGAATTATTTCAACACAACGAAACCCGAATAACGACTGGTGTCAATAATCAGTTGCTCGCATTTAAATACACAAATTTTCGTAATAAAGAATTTAAAGAAAGAAGAAGGGAGGAAAGGGAGTGAAAATACCCGTTAGATTGCTATGCCTTGTGAGTATCATGAAACTTTGTAAATGATTTTTTTCTAACTGCACATAGTTCTGAAAATTATCTGGTGGACAGAACCTGTTGCTCGCTAGTGTATCTTATATCCTTCTTGAGTTATTGAGAAGAGGAGTAATAACCGCATGTTTTAGAACAAACTTCTTAAAATAGTAGTTTGTGAGTTTTACAAACTGTCTCAATTCGTGAATAGCTAAAAGTTTTGGAATACTGGGTTTTATATCATTCGCAGAAAAGCCGTATCCATGAAATTCTACCTCAGTTCCGAAAAAGACGATTTCTTCAATTTTAACGTCAGTTCCGTCCATGTACATACACAACTACGGCACCATTGCACATTTTCCTTTGCAAATTGTTCATGAGTCGTTGATAAGATGGATCATTGCAAAGGTTTAAAGGCATCTGTCAAACTCATACACTCCATCAAGGACTGACAAAAGTATAAACTTGTGATAGGAATCTGATAATAGCCAGATGTCATATCTAATATAATGAAATATGTAGGCATTTTTATTAAATTTCTATAAGAGATCTTCGATAATCGGAGGTAATATATGTATTAGCATTTTATTTTCGCTCTATCAGCAATTTTAATTAATATTTCCGGAGGCGAGTAAACTTCGAAGGTTGTCTTAAACAATGCTCCTAATAATTTTGATTAAATTTGATTTTAAATTTGTGCTCCTACAGCAAAAATAAAAAACAAATCAAAAATATTCTAAAATCATTTAGTATGCATATCAGACTGACATTGCGGAGCAATAAAATCAATCAACTAGCTTTACCTTTTGTTCCAAAGTCGTTTTAAAGTAATTTAATTTCTCTCTTATCTACATAGACTTCAGTAGCCGTTCTGGCAGAACATTCTGAATTTGTAGTAATTTGTGTATAACCTAATTAAAAGTTAATTTCCGGTTTTTGTAAAAACCATGTCTCATATTTATTTCATTCAAAGAGTTTAGAAAGTAATTTTTGTTTAATTTAATTTTAAAGGTTATGATTCCTTTTAAGTTCAAACCTTTTTTGATATATATATCTTACGTACAGAAGAAAACAAAAAAATATGAAGATTATTCACCATAAGTAATGCTAAAATTTGTTAAATAGTTTTAAATTAAACATTAAGATTGAAGATGACATTAAAACTTAGTACAGTGAAATCGAAAAACCAATGCTTCTCTAGAAAATGGCCTTTATAAAATCTGAAAAAAGCAGTTATTGAGAAGTGTAAAATAAGGAAAAAACCCTCAAAGAGAGATATAAACTAAAATCCCAAGACCACGTGCTTTTTTTTAAATAAAAAACAGAAAATAGAGTAAAAAGTTAATCATAATTATAACTCATAGGGGATTTATTTAAAAAAAAAATGTTGTTGCAATAGTTTGTAGTGATTACATTTTTGTTTTTTACAAATTATTCTAAAAACATTTTTTGATAATTTCGCAAAAATTTCCATAGTGTAAATAAATATAAATATAGAAAGGCGAAGTTAAGGTAACTTTTAAGAGTCGAATGTAAGGCTAATTCTTATTATTTTTATGGGAAAAAAGAGAACAATTTGTAATACTTAATATAGTTTGTTTATTTTTCTGTTTCATTTATTTTTTATTTTTTCAAACTATTCTTTTACAATGACTTATTAAAAAAGAGAATTTTATTACTTTAACTTAACAGAAATGTTTTTTAATGAATCATATCGTCCTTACCATTTGCAAAAGTTAAGAATGTTAAAATTAAGAATCATAAAATAATATGTCTGCGCCACAGACAATATTGAGTCAAATGTAAAAACTTAGCTTAATATTGAAGTCGTACATTATCGTGAAGATGATAGCCGATTGTATACATTCTTTCAAACTCTGCTCACAGTCGCAAAGTTCTGTATAAATGTACATACAAGCTTGCGGATTTGTGTGAAGTGAAGGACAGTCAATCTCCTTCCAGTTTTACATATTTGAAATTAGCTATTGTTTGTAAAACTGACATCAGCATTATAGGCATGTATATAATTTTTACAGACATAACCATTTTAGAGCTAAAGAAAAGACCTAGGCATTATGATATCAAATATTTAAAAATTATTTAATTTCATCAACTGCAAAACATGGTATAAAAATTTGAAAGGTGTAGGTTACCAGAACTCACAATCATGAACTGCGTCATATGGTGGACATTTTGCTCGCTTGAATTTCAATCATACTCATCGAAATGTAAAGAGCATATTTCAGCTGAATTTCTACATAGTACATAATTCACTTGTCTTTCAGTTCATATAGTACAAGACGATTAAAAAAAATACGATTGTGAAAAATGTCCACCAAGTGACAAGTCAAACAAAGAAAATGGCCCTGATTACTTTTGGAAAGGTAATACTGCAAGCTTTTATACGTTCGTCTGTCAAGAATGTTTTAATTTTTTAATACAACAAAGCCCAGAAAATAAGTTATGACGTCGGCAATACTTAGAGCATATTGGAAAGTGTGTCGCCGGCGTAGCGGTTTTATTCGAATTACTCGGCACCCGTCCAACCAAGGATAAAATAAAAAACAACGTTGTGAAGATTTTCAGAAGTACTACAACTTTGTTCATGTGCACTTTTTCATACGATGAATGATTTTTAAATAACGTTTATCAACTCACTAACCCCTGACTAAATAACTTTGCGCCTGAGCGCCTGAGAGTGTCGTTCGTGAGGAAAAGTATAAGGGTAGTAAGCGTGGATTTTTTGATTTAGAAAATAATTAGTTATGATGTCGGCAATACTTAGAGGGCTTATTGGGAACTATTGGAAGGTGTAGTGCTATATAGTCGGGAAGTTCGAGTGGTCGCGTTCACCGACATATTGGAAGTGTGTCGCCGGCGTAGCGGTTTTATTCGAATATCTCGGCATCCGTCCACCCTAGGGTAAAAAAAAAAAGCATATTAAAGATTTTCAAAAGTACTACAACTTCGTTCATGTGCACTTTTAATACGATGAATGGTTTTTAAATAACGTTTATCAACTAACCCCTGACTAAATAACTTTGCGCCTGAGCGCCTGAGAGTGTCGTTCGTGACGAAAGAGTATAAGGGTAGTAAACGTGGATTTTTGGGTTTAGAATGAGTGAATGGGGAGCTTTCCAATGGGGTAAAATTTTCTTACGATTTGGAGGGTTTTGGGGTGGGGTGCTAACTACCACACTGGGGGTTGTCCAATTTGGGTTCATTTCTTATTTTACAACGAAACTTTTCTTGTGTATATCACTGAGAAAGAAAATATTATTTTTAGGGCAATTTATTTACGAAAGTTATTTATTTTAAAAGTTTTTTTAAATATATTTTATTTAATTATTTCTCTTTAAAGTTTTTATTTTTCTCCGAAACTGATTTTATTTTCATTTTTCTAATTTTTTCTCATAAACGGCCACATTTATGAGAAAATGCAAGATATCAAAGGATCTTAAAAAAATCTGCAACATAGTGTTTCATTTCTTTTTCATGTGGGATAGTCTGACTTCGGCGCGCGAATTATGAATTCCAGTAGGTTGTTGTGAAAAAAATAAAATAAAAATATAAAAAAGAAAGAAACACAGAATAAAGAATAACATTTTCCAGAACTATACTAATCTTTATTTCAAGTTAATTAAAGCTGAATAAATTTGCAAGCATTTTGTTTAACCTATTTATTTTCCACAATTTTTATGATATTGATTTGACACCTTCGGCAAAGTGCAGCCGGGCTTAAATTTTTGCAAAAGATGTTGCTTTTTTTTACCAAAAACCTCAAAAAGCGTGTTTCTTTCCTCCCGTTCCTAAAAACTTTTTCTTGTATACACGAATTTTTATTATTTTTCGTACATATATAGGTTTTCCAAACATATTTGTGAATGCTACCGGAGCTGTTATTACAAATTTGTTAATATTTTTAATGTTATAATTATGTACTTCTATAACATTAAAATTGCGACCCCTGTAACTTGAATACAATTTATTGCTACATGACACGAGAATGAAGATTGAGGTATACTTATTCAGGAACTCAAAAATCCAGACAAATCCCATAAGTAGTTTATTTTATAAAAATAAATTTGTAACCCTCACTCTTGATAAAAAGTGAAGTTTATTCATTTTAATTCTCAAAAGCTTTTTGTGGTGACGATAGGATCTAGTAGTGTATATGTATGTATGTGTATAATTTTGATTAGTACTTTATAAGTAATAATGGTAAGCAGCATTGCTAATTTGATTAGCGAACGAAAGCTAACGCTACTACTACATAGTTAAAGTTTGGGAAGCTCGGAATCGAGAGCTTTATTTTCTGCCATTTAGCCATAAACAAAAGTCGTTTACAGACGTTTAAGAATAACCGAGAACTGAGCTTAAAGCTTTGCTGAAACGGTACCATGAGAAAATTTTAATTTCTGGATTCTCATAAGCGATAAATGAAATGTGATTCGTGGTCACATGTTTTTGCTGGTTAATAAAATGCGGCGTTTTGTTGTTTTTGTTGTCGTGAATTTGAGCTGATGTAACCCGCACATGGAAAACTTACACCATCCGGGAGGATCTGCGGGTATTTTTGCAAATTTTCACCGTTGTGGTTTTGGTATATTATGATCGTGCACTTCAATACTGATTTTCGGCATCCGCAGGCCTGTCCACAATTTCCTTTGCATTTGCGTGCAATTGGGCCATCCATCTTGATGCACACCGGTTTAACAACAGAGTAGGCGCCTCCAGACGGGTATTCTTGCTGCAGGCATTCATTCATAGGAATAGGGGACTGAATGTGTGCGTGCATTTTTTCATTTCGAGCTAGGACGTGAATTTTCGGACCCCTCTAAACATGAAATATTTTGTTGCGGTTGTATTAGTGCGACACAACAAGTGAATACTGTTTAATTTTTGATGCAAAATTTCTCTCCAAAGTGCAGCACAATTGTAGTAGAAAAGAGATATCTCTCACGTCTTCCCAAGAAACCTGTTTGCATACTGCATCAGGAATACTCGTGTGGGATGGCCCATTAGTTTCAAAAGTGCATATAGTAAGACTTTCCCCGTGATGAAGTCCACTGCGCGTTCGACTTTCGGCCCTATATTCAGGTGCAAGTTCGTTCCCAAGTCACACTTGTACTGGATGTGGATTGTGGATGATTTTAAGAATCGAGTGTATCTCAGGGACTACATATTTTCTCACTCTTTTCTCTTTGTATAAAGCAAGAAGGAATGTTTCCCGTTCTTTTGCGAGAAATTCCAAATACCAATGCCGTGAGTAACACACAAAAATGATGATGGAATCATACGGCGCGTATGAGTCATGGTCATTTTTACTCTGAAATGTGAAATGTTCTACAGGCCGCACGTAAGTAAAATGCGCCAAATACTCTATTTCCCGGATAGTGTGGAAACGAGTTTGCCATATGTGCGCTAAAGTCTGACTATTCCTGGCTCAGTATGGCCTGCAGTTTAACGCGAAACTAAAAAAAAGTTGTAGGGATTTTTCAAGAGCCATAACATTAATTGCATTTGATTGCCTCGCATTTGTCTCGTAAATGTGGCTGCTTACGAGAAAAATATAGGAAAAGAAAAAAAATCTGAAGATAGTGCTCATGACTTTTGAAAACCTTTAAAACTAGTTTTAACGGGTACCGAGTTATTTGAATAAAACTGCCGCGCCGGCGACACACTTTCCAATATGGCAGCAAACGTGACCAATCGGAATTCCCGAAAATTCGGCAGTACACTTTCCAATAGTTCCCCAACCAGCACTCTAAATATTGCCGACATCAAAGCATTTGCGAGGCAATATAGGAAGTATCGACATACTGACTGGACTATAAAAAGTGTCTTTCAATAGGGGTGATAGTTTTTTCAACAGAGATTTTTGCGTTTATGATAATTTTTTTTGTACTTCCAAGTTGCAAAATATTCAGTATAGTTGCAGTTTCATCCTGTAGCGTTTAACACTTCCCGAACGTTTAGAAATTATTAAAAAATATTACCAATATTCGAGCTCAGTTGTAGGTGCTCATCGTTTGTTCACCAGTGAATTGGGTCGCTATCACCGTTACTCTGCGCAATCTATATGCCGCACTGTGGAAAATTTTAATGGTGAGTTCACTTTACAAGACAAAAAGCCATCAACAAGTCAACGAAATGTGCAAAGTGGGGCTTCTCAGACGTCAAATTGGAGAATTTCGCGTAATGATTGAAGCCTACATCCTTACAAAGTCGTATTGACTCAAGAACTGAAGCCAAACATTTGGTCAAAAAATAATCTCTGACGAGGCGCATTTTTGGACGAATGGCTTTGTAAATAAACAAAATTGCTGTTATTAATGCGAGAACAAGTGTTCATGCCGTTGCATTCCGAAAAACTCACTATCGTCAAGCTATCGCCGGCATACACTCGTAAATGTTGGACATGGTGATCAAAAATTGGAGCAATCGAGTGCATCAGCGTAAACAAAAGCGCGGTGGACATTTGAACGATATTTTTTTTGCGAACAACTGCATTGTCCAATTTTTAAAATAAAGCAAAAAATAAATTGATATGTTAAACCATTTTTGTCTTATTTAAAATTAAAATCACTCTTAATGAAAGACCTCTTACTATTAGTAAATAATTAATTCTACTAGCTGTTGCAGTGAAGCTCTTATGTAACATGCTGCATTAATAAGGGCTGACTTAGCCCTTAATAACAGACGCGCGGTCCTAGCGACCGCTAGAAGTCTAATTCATCTTATAATCAATGCCAACGTAAGCTATTCAGCTTTTGATTTTACAGTGGCTTCCTAGTTTTAAGTTCTCTATCGACTGCTGATGCGGTAAGTACGATTATTTCTTTTGTTATTGTAGAAATGTGTATGGGACCGTGCGTTTGCCGTTATGTAAGTATTTCTATTTATTAGGTGTGCATATTTTTAGTGAAATGCCAATACTGATCAGCTGCCTAGTACAAGTCAATTAACAGAAAGAATAGAAGGAAGTGTAACAGATTTTTAAAAAAGAATGTTTACAATTTTTGATAGCCATGATGACGACATATTGGATTTAGAAATCTATAGAAATCTAAATAAATGTATGCCACAAAAGGAGTAGAACACATCTTGAAAGTTTCTTGTATAGCGATAATTTTTGATGTGAATTTCTGAATTTTAGGCGAAATGAATCCTAGCCAATGAAATTAATAAGTTTTTCCTATAATATTTATTATTTTATTTCCTTTAATCTTCGTTATACTTTTTATGAACCCTTGAGGTATAATAGTATTATATATGTAAAATTCCTGAATGAAAGTCGAATATAATAAGTTAAATGAATTATGGTTTTTAGCTCCCATTTAAATTTCAATATTTTCTTTAAATTATTCATTTTTAGGCCAATTTAAATCTCGGTCCTCTTCTCTGTGTTAATGTGACAGATTTATGCGTCTGTAGGGTTAATAAAGAAAATTCTACATAATAATAATACAGTCGAATGGAAGAAATGGGCAATAATGCGGAAGACACATCACGCAATATTTTGAGCACTGCTTTATACAACTGGGTGAATCAAATCAATAAGATCCTCGGTTTGCTCGATTCATAAAAGAAGTGAAGTTATTTGGTAGCAGTCGATATTTCTTGTTCTGGAACAGATGTTTTTTTAAGAGAATTGTTTCTGATTCAGTTAATTGCTGCAATGACGTATTGCAATGAGGAATGCCAGCATTCAATAAGATTTTTTTGCAATTAAATATCGATAAATCACTCAATGCATTCATCTTTCAATGTGCAATTAAGTTTATACGATTTTTGGTAATGGGAATTTACCAAAATTCGTATAAACTTAGTTTATGCCATTACGAATATAATGACAGTTGAAATGGATGTAGTTAACTGCATCGATAGAGGGTTACCATCATGAATTCATTGCAGTGCCGAATGCATTGAGTGATTTATCGATATTTATTTGCAAAAAAATCGTATTGAATGATTGCATTGCTCATTGCAATACGTCATTACAGCAATTAACCCGTTTCATCCCAGTGATGCGTTTTCGCAACACGACTCTTACGAAATTTTGCTGCTTATTTAAATTATTCTTACAATCATTTCTGCCATCTATTATTTACTAGGCAAGCTTACATGTTTATATATGTCACTTAGTTTTGGTAGTTCCCCCATTTACTTTTTTTTCCATTTTAATGTGAACCTTCCCAACTCTGTGAAAAGTGGCGTGAATTTATTAATAACAATTCCGTATTTAGATATATATTGGCAATTAAAAGCATTTTTTTTTTTGTAAAATAGATTTGGTTCATTGAATTTGTGACAAAAGTAAATACTCTGGTTATGTTGTTTGATCCGATTTTCTGTTTTTTTTTTAAATGTTGCGAAAACGCATCACTGGGATATAAGATATAACGCTTTTATTTCCTCTTCTAAATGGCAAGAAAGTGTCTTACTTTACAAGAAGCTTTAGCACTTTTAGAAGATTGTTCTGAACATAATATTAGCAATGGTGAACCCGAAATTGTTATTCTTCCACCTGAAGACTTTGGAGGAACTACAGACGAGGAATTCGTTGACGAAAACTGCATCGCATTAGAGGATTATGAGTTTCCAGTTGATGTAGCGAGTAACTTGGAGGTAAACGTTCACAATCATGTAGAATGGGAATCCGAGGATGAATTGCCTCTATCCACCTTTCGTCCACGCATTTCTGGAGTTCAAAATAAATCGCGCAATCCAACATGGGAAAATACGTCTTCGAGTTCCTTTATCTTTGAAGGAAGTTCTTCTGATGAAACAAAACATCTTTTGGAGGACTTAGAATGTAGGCTAGGAAATCATTCACCCACACAACTTTTTGAGGAATTTATTGATAATTCAGTTTATGAACTTATAGCCCATGAAACAAATACGTACGCAGGACAAAAAAATGCAGGCAATTTCAACTCGACTTTTTCACACCTCAAAAGATTTATTGGGATACTAATTTTTTCTGGTCATCATTCAGTTCCCCAAGAAAGGCTTTACTGGTCAAACAGTCCGGACTATGACTTTAAAATAATAAGGAACACAATGCCAAGAAATTCATATCAGAAAATAAAGTCAAATTTACATTTAGCAAATAATGATGAGATTGATCCAATGAACAAATTTTATAAAGTCAGGCGTTACATGGAAATAATTTAGGAAAATTGTGGAAAATTCGGGATTTTTTCTCACCTGCTATCCATTGATGAATTAATGTGGCCTTATCACGGACGACATTCTTGCAAAATGTTTATCAAGGGAAAGCCAATCAGATTTGGCTACAAGATATGGTGCCTAGCGTCATCTAATGGTTACGTTTTTAAATATTTTCCTTATGCTGGGAAAAATGAAAATTTTTCAAAAGATTTAGGACTTGGTGGAAATGTGGTGAAAAGTTTATTAGACATTGTGAAGGAAAAATACCGTCATCGGATATACTTTGACAACTTTTTTACGTCTCATAAGCTCATGAGTCAATTGCAGGATGATGGGTACTTTGCAACTGGTACCGTACGAGAGGCGAGAACTGGAAACTGTCCCATTTCTACCGTAAAAAACTTCAAAAAGAAAGAGAGAGGTGAGCTCGAAGCTTCATTTGACAAGGCAAATAACTGCGTTGCTGTAATATGGAACGACAACTCTACCGTAACTCTATTATCAAATTGTGATGGTGTAGAGCCTTTAACAACCGTTAAACTATTCTCCAGAAAGCAAAAGGCCTTTGTGAATATACCTTGTCCAGAAATAGTAAAAGCCTATAACAAGGGAATGAGGGGGAGTTGATTTATTTGACCGTTTTCTGTCACAATATCGGATTGGAATAAAAGGGAAGAAATGGTGGTGGCCTCTTTTTGTGAATTGTTTAGATGCAGCAGTCTCTAATGCATGGTGTATCCATAAGCTTTTAGCAAAAAGTCCACTTTCATTACTAGAATTTCGCCGAAATATAGCTATAACCTTATTATCTACACCAGATCTTGCGAATTTCAGCAATTAAAAATTTATTCGTATAACAGAAATTGCTTTGCAAGCAACACGAAGGGAATCTGAACTCTGGCACGATATTATAAAAATAGGTGACAATAAAAGAATGAGATGTCGGATTTGTAAGAGCCAAACATATTTCAAATGTGCTTTTTGCTCTCGGAATGGAGTTGATATACCGCTACACCTCAAATGCTCACTTGAGTTTCATAATAAAGGCTAAATTTCTGAAATAATGCAACGCAATATAATTAAGCAAGAAGAAATAAATATGTAAATGGAACTATTGAAATAAGTCTGAATTCGTTATTTTGTTAAATTTGAATAAAATTTCGTTTTGTTTTTCTGTATATTAATCTGAATTTTTATTTCCGCTTTATCCCAGTGTTGCGTTTTCACAACATTCTATAACTCAAAAACTACATGTTAAAATTTTTTGATACTTCGGAAATTTCTACATTATCCTAATATCTGTACTCTCACTGATGTTTAAATAAGATTAGTTCAGCTAATATACTCTTGGGATGAAACGGGTTAACTGAATCAAAAACGACATTCTATTATGATAAAGAATTTAATCGTGTACTAAGATGGTACTCCACACTGAGTGTTAAAAAGAGAGTTGCTTTTTTATGGTCTTTGTGAGGCACTTACAGAATTCGTTGAAAACAAAGATGCTTTGCTGAGACAGCTTGAAAAAGTTTAAAAGTTACAGCTTATATTTTATGTCAAAATTATATTTCAAGTTTATTAAAATGAATTTTCAACTGGAAGGAAATGAACTGAATTTAATTATAAAGTTTGCTCAGTTTCAAATGTAGCTTGGAGAGAATTTTATCCATGATACAAAGATAAGAGGTATGGCCGATTCGAGAGGAACTTTTTGGGTTACTACGTCATGTGAACACAAAAGTCATTTGTCAAAGCATGTCAATTATTTTGTAAAATATCAAAACATTTGTATATGTCAGCGAACAGAAAAAAGATTGCTTAGTTGCGTTTGGATGTTTAAAACTTTATAAATTTTTTAAAATTTTTTTATAAAAGAATTCGCTATAAGAAGTTGTGCGATTGTTGACCGTTTTTTGAGATTACATTACAACAAATTATCATATCAGCAGTGCTCCCTTAAGTAATTAGGTACTTTATATTCACACTTTTTAATTTTATTATATATATCACAAACTGTTGTGAAATAATATGAAATTTTAGCATTCTCAAATAAATAATCACAACTTGAGACAATGACAGATCGCACGACTGAGTGACTTTTGTCATCCTATGACGTAAGCACCCAATTGACAGAAAACTCGGCCATACCTTGTTTTTTTGTATCATGAATTTTATCAATACAAATCAAGTCTCTAACGACAGAATGAATGAAGATAATATTTAAGTCTACTGTCATAATTTGGAAAACGTAATATATAACATAAAGACTTTTCCGAACGATTGGCGTTAGACGTTCTTGGCATGAAGATTCCGGAAAGTGTTTGACACTCATTTTGAAGTGTTGAAGAAATAGAAATGCAATATCAAGAAGAATTGATTGATTTGATACCAACGACGAATTAAAGTTGGAGCACTAAATTACAATTAATCTTTATCTAATTGCGATTCTTGTGTCGTATTGAGTTGTAGGTGGATTTAGTACCTATTTGTCATTACGAACCTTTTAATAACAACGAGAAACCGATTGGGTATAAATATAGTCACCCAAGGTAATTTAAGGATGTTACTTACTAGCAGTGGACCCTAATGTAGAAAGTATGTATGTATATGCTCTCAAATGAAGTCAGTCCGTCCGGAGTCTCCTGGTGTCTCCTTTGTTCATTTCACTCTGTTTTTTATACTTTCAAAAAAAGGGACATCCGAGCACTTTGTCGGCAGAGGATATCATAGGAAAAATGAGAATGGTCATAATGGCGGACCACTAGTGATTACTACATTCTTCTAACAATCAAGGTAAGTCAACGTTGGTTACTTCACTTCCATCTTCCTCATCCTGACTTAGAACTTTATGATTTCCTTTGTTTATAACAATATGTCACGGTAGGAGGCAGGTTTGCGCATACAAACATGCCGACCTGCTGATGACTGCCAAAAGGAGAGCTATCGTTTACGTTCAGCAGACAAATCTTAACGTCTTCAATAAACTCATTCTACACCCAGGTCACTTGGTCACTAAAGTAATTAACTTCTAGGTTTTTTTTACAACTCACAATCTATGGTGTGTCCCGGGGGGGGGGGGGGGGATCGGTTTCATAAATTGTTCCGCTTATTATAGACCCAAAAATCATATTTGTTGATCCTTTTATGGCATTAGTATTTTGCATTAATTATAAAAACTCACATGGATTATTCATAGGTTACAAAAATTGCACAACAATTAACAAAGTTTATTATAAAAATAAGACCAACAGTTTATAGAACCATTCGATGCGATCCAAGCTTTGCGAATCATTAGATAATTTCTTCGGCGTTCATTTCGATATCATGATGAATATGTAGCAGCACCAAACCAATTAATCTTATTTGGAGCATGCTTGTCCGAAACCATGTTTTTGGATGGCGGAGCGTAGAAAACAGACCGTTCGGCACTTGCATTTATTACACAGATCGTGAAAAAAATCTGAAGTAATGCGTGAATCATTGGATACATATCTTTGTCATAACAATGAACAAAGAACATGTAAAAAAGTTAGAATACATCTAAGACCAATTCTTATGATAACTTAGAATCTAGGACCTAGAAGAATACCCGTATGCGATTTCGTTTCTGAGCAAGTTTGATTGTTGAAGTGACTTTTCTCATGTTTCTAGAACGATTCGTTGAACAATAAAAAATATTATAACCATTTTCATAGGTTTTCATATTCTGAAGAGCTTCTCAGTGCAAAAAAAAAAAAAAACAAAACATCTAAGACTGATTATTTTTACAACATACGTAAAAAATCTAAATTTTTATATGATAAAAACAGGAGGGGGTTGCACGATTTAGTCCATTTTTGAAATTACATTTACTGTTTTTAAGGAAACGCCGTGTACGAAATTTCAGTTCTTTACGACGGGCTCTCAGGCAGTGTCCAAATATGTAGTAAAAAATGAAATTTTCGTATGGCAAACCCACGAAGGAGTTACCTGATTTGTCCTATTTTTGAACTTAAATTTACTTTGTTTTAAAAACCCGTGTGCAAAATTCCAGCTCTCTAAGTACACGCGTTCTCGAATTATCATGAGAACGGACAGACAGACGAACGGATGGATGGATGGCCAGACGGATGGACGGACGGATGAATATGCAAAAATAAAAAAAAAAGTTTAATATTATGCGTGGGTGTCTATCATTTTGCTCTACCATCATTATTTCTATGCATTACAATCGGAATAACAAACTTAGTATAGGTATGTATCACCATCTCTAGGGTATAATAAAAAGTGTGAAAGTTACGATAAACTTATCGAAAAACTAAACAAAATAGAATCAAAAGCGACGAGAGAAGCTGTCGTGAGGAAATTAATTTCTGGTACTCAAACTTTTGAACAGAACTACAAAAGTTGAAGATGCAAAACTATTAGGAATAGCTACAGTAAAAAATTTGTACACCGTCATTGTGGTATTTTCATACATTCTAACTTCTCACTGATCATTAAATTCCGTAAAACAACTCTCCAATCGATGGATTTTTATATACAGTTCGCCGGTTGCTTCTCTGTTCCAGCGAGAATATGTAGATATCCTTTCGACTATCTCTTCCAAATGTCTTGATATAATAAGGTAACCAGTCTCCATCTTTGAGGGTTCCAGATCTATTTGGGTCACTTGATAGTTGACCTATAGGTTGAAGTCAAGCATGCTTCTTTTTGATACAGTAGTTAATGTGGTATCACAATGGACAACAAATGGTCTAAGTGAGGCTGATCCTTATATAGTTTAGTGCGTACCACCATGATAGATTTGGTGCGCATCGTCAATGACGAATTCGATGTTTTGCGGCCATTGATACGTCTGAATATTTATTTTAATTCCCCTCCACGCACATAATTTCATCTGTATATACGAAGGGTTGAAGTGAGAGGAGCTTACATTGTTCTCTTCAGGGGCCTATTATGCGCCATAGCATGTATTTCGTCTGAAAAGTTTTAACGAAGCGTAGGACATATGCTATTACTCTCAAATGCTTTGAGTATGACGACCAAAGGCGATGTAGCGATGGTCGTATTGTGAAATGCCACTACCTTTATTGCTTCTTGATCCGATATGATGTTGAGCTTGTTTGAAGGTCAACAATCGCAGGGTTGTGTAGGCCCGAGTTGACCTCTCCACCAGATATTGAGAGTAATGAGCTTGTTTGGACTGATTTCTCATGTTGCGATATCAGCAGGATTTTCTAGGGAAAAGACATATCACCTAACCTGTTTTCATTGAAAGCTTGCCAATTGTTTGGAAATTTTGCTATCCATGCTAGAGCTATTTCAGAAACACGCCTGAGACAGCAGAAGACCTCCGCTAAGTTTTAAGCGTGATATAGAAACCTTTTAAATCCTGCTACTTTCATTTTGGCTGCAAGAAGTGTTACCTAAGTTTACCTAATGTGCGTATAGATAGAGGTTGCATAAACCTTTTCAGAAATCCATGAAGTTACGTCTCCTGGCTTTTTCGATATTTGAACCAACGAGCAAGTTTTATAGATTCTCAATGTGATGTAGTTCATCCTCTATATTCTTCCAGCCGTTAGGAATTTCTCTGGATGGGTTTGGATTCCAATGCATGTCTGCTTTCCAAAAAGACTGCATTAATAGCTTAGCCGTGATATTTGATGAAGCTAGGCATGCTAATGGAAGTAAAAGTAGGTCTGGTTTCGTTAATGCCAGCTTACGGAAGTGAAATTCGTCCTTTTTTGGATTCCAGTGTATTCCCAACGTCTTTATTGCATCTCATTCTTTGATTTCTAATATTTTTGGTTCTTTATGTCTTGTGGAATTGTTTTTAAAATAACTTTGGCATTGGCTGACCATTTTCGATGGTTAAACTCTCCTTTGTTCAATAGTTTAATTATATAACTTTTTGTGCTCGTACTTTCGTGTCTGCAACTGTTAGCATGTTATCAACATAAAAGTCTCATATCAATATTTTTGGGCAAAAGAAAGTAAGCTACCTTCATCTTCACTCTTCAGCTAGTTGCTGTAACGTCCTAATAGCAAGGTATGCAGCTGAACCTGTTCCATATGTTACCATACTTAGTATGTTAGACCAGATTAGATTAGATTTGTGGAGAGGTGTGCAAGTGTTGATTTCTCATTCAGTGCCACCTTTCTAGGTTCAGACTGTTAATAAAGTCTAGAACCATTCTGGGACTTGGGTTCCAGCAGATGCAGAGCAGGTGCTCCGAGGTTTCATCATGAGCTTCCTAACAGAAGCGGCAGGATGGATTCTCATCCAAGCCCAACTTGTATCGGCGATACCTCAATGGGCAATGGCCTGAGAAAAGTTTTGTAATCATTTTGAGCTCTGTTCTTCTAAGGAGTAGGAGTTCTTTTATTTTTCCACCAGAGGTGTCGATAAACTTTTTTGATTGACGAAGTCCTTGTAGCCTTTTCCAATAAAGGGATTTTTGTTTGTTCTCCCAGCTAAGTATGTAGGGTGCCACAAAATGGCGCTGGTCCGACAAAGGGAGTTTTTACTTCTCTCTTGACTAAGTGGTCAGCAATTTCATTGCCTTTATGGGCCTCATATCTAGGTACCCATATTAGGATAATTTTGTTTCTCCTTGATAGATTTTCAAGGGTTTGCAAACACAGTGTGGAACGGAATTGTTGTTGGTCTCCCAAAAGCAGGTCGAATGGTCTTACATAATCTACCTTGGGTGTGATTACATCAGATTAGGTCTTCATTTGCTCGAAACATATCTATTTTAAGATACTGAAATGACCAACCAGATCATCTGGTTTTAATTGTTTCTCTTTTTACAATCTGATAGCACTGGAGATCGCTTCCTTTTTCACCTTCAAATGCATGGGTGGAAGGTTTAATAAGGCTTTCATAGCTGCTGTAAGACAGATCCTCATGGCACCAGTTATTTCCAGGCAAGCAAGACGCTGGGTTTTTTTTTAGTAGAGCCTCGGTTAATTTTTGGACACCATGCGAGGGCCGCATAGGTAATCATGCGTCTAACAACCGTGGTGTATATCCAGTATATCATTTTTGGTTTCAGATCCATTATCTGCCAATAAGATTTTACCGCTCTTTCCGTCACTATGCACAGAAGCGAATTTCACGTAAGTTTCTTATCTAGAGTGACCCCAGAAATTGACTTCGTCTGAAAAAATAGAAGAAGAAGAGCCGTTGATGAAAGATTCGTTCTTAACGGAACGATAACAGTTTTGTTGGGGTTTATGCTAAGGTCTATGTTTAAACACCACAATGTAATTCTGAATGAGATTAGTAAGCTATGTTTGCCAAAGGATACGCAGATATTTTCTGTCCTTTTCTCCAAAGAGGAGCATTAGAGAGTGCTAACTGTGCTTGGTCGAATTGCTCCGGGATGTTGGTAGGCTGTTCCGCTATATAATGCTGCTAGGTTGTTCTTTTGTGGAACGCTGGCACTTCTAGGATTCCGTAGTAAATATTTTGTTGGTATAAGCTCGAAGGATTATGTAGTTCACTTTAGAAAGAATTCATACTTAATTCTTGTTATTGCTGGTTATCAATAATCAGTTGTTGGCTCGAAGGACAACCTTTGTTTCGAAGAGAAATAAAACTTTTGTTTGATTATAACTGGGCGTCTATTATTGAACACAAAACGAAATTTCGGTCCTCTCGAAATTTATGTACGAAAAACTATATTCGAGCTATGATTGAATACGAACGAACTCTATGTAAAGCATTACCATATAAAAAAAAGAGTAATCTAGTACAAAAACTCGATATATAATAGATTTTCTGTTAATCTGTCAATTGTCATAGTGATGTGTTCGTTCCTTTCAGAAAAATATTCAAGTGTTGCTATTTTAAAAATTAAGAAGAGCAGGGGGCAAATTGAAGGATTATTCGAAAGCGAATTCGCGATCAGTCTAACATATTTGAGACACCTACGAAACAGTAAGGCTTTGTAAGCATTTACGACAAATCAAATTCATTATAATCTTTCAAGGTTCATGAAATACAACCGGTTCTGAAAGCATGCATTTAAATATTTATTAGACGAGATGCAAGACAAATTTAAACCAAACGTCTGCTCTACATCAATACCACCGATATTAAAAATTGCTGCGGCAATGAGATTCTTTGCTGAAGGTGGTTATCAAGGTGGGAAAGGCCAAGATCTAAATATTGGAATGTCCCTATCTACTGTATTTGTCGTGTTTTGTTTATTTGTTTGGATATTATGGAATTGGAAGTATGTCCAAAATGGAAGAGCGTTTCACTACAGCCCATTCAAAGCTGTGGATTGCGACCATATCGTGTTGCCTGCTAAAAGTGAAGACGTGTGCCAAATCTGGATGGCTGACCATAACATTAACCAACGTTTTGTATTGATTAGTATCCGTAAGCTAGGCCCTAAAAATAATGCATAGTTATTATCTCATTGTTTTTTTAAAGTAAAAGTCTCAATAAAATTAATAACAACTACTGACATGATTGTTTGTTTGCATAAACTATTACGCACTTCAATAACTCAATAAGTGAAATGTCAACGAGAAAATGTCCGAAAAGTTCCGCTCGAAAAATTGATTTTTTCGTGTTCAATGGTGCCAGATGTACGAAAATTTCAATTCGAAATTTCGTTTCGTGTTCAATAATAGACCCCCTGGGTTGCTTTATCAAAAGTGAACTACTGTAACAAAATTAGTTGACAAGGAATCTCATTGGATTGCTTAGATTAAAAAAGTACAAATATATACAAGTAATGAAACTAATTGAAAATACAAAGGGAACTACATATGAGGCGAGAGAAAAAGGAAAGCAAATAAAGCCTCACTGTAACTTAACTCCCGCCTGATTTATTCATTGCTCAAAGTGTCTTTAAATGCTTACTATAAAATTAATTGCTTTCTTATAGGAAAAGAATTTACTGTCCCACGATGCATTCACCGATGTTATGCAACAGCATTGTTTACGCTGCCTTCATTCACCTAGTATGTACATTGTATATGTATTAATTAATGGAGGCATACACAATTACAAAATTACAAAATGTGTAATGAGCTCTAGTAAGGATCCCATAAATTTATTGAAACCAGTAATGTGGGAATTCATACCCACACCGCTTATAAAATAAAATCTGAGTATAACCGTACAAACCTTTTTTGATGTGGTGAGCTCTTTAATAAAGAAACTTTATAGAAATTCCTGCCGCTATAAATCATGGAACGGAGGCACTCTGTACAACACCCGTGTCCTTAGAATATGCTAAAGCAAATTAGCAGACACTCTGTTGTGTTGCTTGTTTTATCTGGAGCAAAGTTTTCCTTCTTTTATATGTATATATATTGTACATGTACATTTGGAGTTAAGAGAACAAAGAGATTACTATTATTATTGCTAGAGGAACTAAACAGTTCCATTGCTTACAGTTCAAGCACTAAATTAGTTAATTCCTCTTGTTTACTGTTTGTGATTCTGTTTGCATGATTTCGGTAATTCCGGGAGAATCTACTTTAGTCTAGCGAACAGAAGAATACGGATGAATCCAGTTATGGTTCTGTTATGACCATAACAAAGGTATAATTTCGAGTATTCTGGCTCCATATTTACATCTGCCCGCCTCCCACATGTTCTTTGGCTTCATTCAATTGGCGAAAATATGCGAAAGGCATTCCTAATATGCCAGCCACAACAGACATTAAGCCGCAAGCAACAAGAAAGGAAAATTAGTCACCTGTTGCGCAAAATTACGGACACACAAACCTTGGACAATGGCATTTTAATGGAATGGACATTTCCAGCCTTTCACGGTAGCCAATTTTCGTCAGTCAGTCCTCCTACGAATAATTAATGATTTGTGAATTTGGTTGTGATTGCGTCCCATGTAGCTTTGGAGGGGATGAAATTGTGTAAATTTTCCGACTAGGTATAGGTAGGTACCTACTCTAATTTTATTATTAGCACTCAAGACTTTAGTGGTGGTAGTATCACTTATTTACATCGATTATTTGCTCTGCTACTTATGTTTACGTGAAATTGTGATAGATTTACCGGTTCAGGGATTGAGAGAAATTCCCTTGAATCTGAGAAATGTCTACTAAGCTATAATTGAAGTGATTTGTTGAACATAGATTTACTTGGAGCTGTGTTGTAGTTATTCTCTGAAATTAAAGATGAAATAAAAGTTGTTAGTATTTTATAATTTGAAGGATATGCATATAACCTAGTTTAAAGTCTAAATTAATTGAACCTCTGCCTAGGAAAACTAGGCAGTTGCTTAGGAAAGGCAGGGGCCAAAATGGTATACATGGATACGTCCTCCGACATCGGACATTAAAAATAAAATTCAATTCACTTTATTGTTATACCGGAGACAGACTTGCAATTTCAATATTGATATAATGATTTTGCAATTATGTCAATTGCAATATAAAATTTCAGAGACACACTTGCAGTTTACGATCCTGAGAAATTAATTGGAGAACTGTCATTTGACTTAGATAGTTTGGCGTACGTACAAAATGCTAACAAATATTGTGAGATTACTTATCTATTTGGAAAATAAAAACGAAGTAGATGAAATGGATGCTCAATTCAATATGGAGGAAAAGATTGTTGCCAAGCCGAAGAAAAAGGAGTAATTGGTCGCTTTAAGTTATTTTTAAAAGATACTACTATAAAACGAAATAGGTTATCTACATTTATATAACGTCCCAAGAAAGTTTTCTGAATCAGGAAAAAGTACACTACCCGATCTATAGTGCTCGAAGAGACGTTTAATTTGATATGCAACATGCCGTATTGCAACCGATCGGATATAACCCTACCGAGTTCGAGCCGATCTAAGGTGCGGCGAAAATCTAGTACCTCAATTCGAATAAAAAATAGGGAAATACTAAAAAAGTGAGTATGGGCACAGTATATGTACATACAGTAGACAAGCTTAGAGAAAACTACTGAAAAGTGAATTTTAGAACTTCAATTACAAAAAAAAACCTCAAAATTTCTCCCATAAGAGGGAACTATTAAGTATGATACGAAAGTAAATGAGTGAACAGTAGCTAGTTTCACAATGGTCGGGACAAGTATTAGTTTTATGTAAGTACACATCTCGACAAAAGTACTACAAATGTTTTGTTCCATTACTGAACAGCTATTTGATTGTAAAGTGGTGTTCGTTCCATGGACAGTGCAACAGGCAAAATGGCTGTAATAATGTTTGTGACAGTTTGACAGTGTGGGACCAAGCAGAATGGGAAGTGGAACAAATTGTTATTAGCTTTTTTTTCTTACAGAAATAGTTTTGCTTGTCATTTTGCCCCTTTTGCTCTAGTACAAGTTTGTGCATGCTGTAAGTTCTCTTTCTTCCACTTTAGATTTACATAGGAACCTTTGTATTAAAAATTTTCTAGTGTGTTAATTAAAAAAGTTGAAAGAGAAAGTATAGTCACATTATAGAAGCATCTGTTCTACTGTATGAATATACTGTGGTATGGGGATGGCTATTTAAGCCTCTGAGTAGGAGTGTGGGTACTTAAACTTCTTCTTAGGATGTAAGGAATTCGATTATGTACTAGATTTTCCAAAATGTACTAGATAAAACTTTGACCCTCCAATCCTTCCCCCACTTAATTGAAATAAGATAAGATTAGATAATTATTTATTAGTACAAATAATACTTTTATAAACATAGTTCCTAAGTTACATACCAATTCCTTAAACAGCTCTATCCTTTACAAATTGCACACATTTTCTCTTAAAAATCTTAAAATTACTTTCTCCTTTTTATTTCTAATGGTAAATCGTTAAATTTTTTAAATCCTTTATATATTAGTGAATTTTGAGCCCTATTTCTATTAAATAAACCTAATCGAATATTTACATCTGCTCCTCTCAAGTTATACGGCTGAACATCTAATACCATCCTAATTCTCTCCTGTAGATATATTGGTAGACATTCCTTTCTAATTTTAAAAATGAAAAGAAGTACATTAAGATGTATTCTTTGGCTGCAACTGATCCATTTTAAGGTTTCTAGCATCATTCTTACTGGCGTGAGTCTATTACACCTTAGTATTATGCGCATAGCTCTATTTTGAAGCTTTTGAATTCGCTCTAACTTTGTGTTTGTGCACAGAAATAGTATTGAAGAGAAATACTCAAAATGAGGTTTTATTAAAACATTATATATCTTAATTGCACTCAATGTCGATAAATTGCTTCGAATTCTTCTAAAATAGGCGACGTTTTTTTCCAATTTTTTTACAAATACAATCAATATGTCCATTAAAGCTTAATTTGTTGTCAATAATAATCCCCAGATACTTAATTTCACTCACGCACTCAATTTTTTCACCATCAATTTCTAAGTCGTCATTATACGTACCTACTATTTATGGCCATAAATTTAGTTTTTTTAACATTTAATTTCAGTTTATTCTTTCTTAGCCATTCACTTAATTCATTTAAATCCATTCTTAAATCGTTACTGATTCTTTCTACATCTTTACCAGATACAAACACCAACGCATTACCAGCAAAAAGTCTAATTTTTGAATGCCTCAACGCACTCTTAATGTCGTTTATATATACCAAGAACAATAATGTACCCAGCACTGATCCTTGTGGTAGTCCGAATTTTATTTCAACTGCTTCGGAAAGCATGCCATTAACTCTTGTTCTCTGTCTTCTTCCCTCTAAATAGTTCCGAAACCAACTGTACTCCTTGCCCTGTATACCATATTTTTGAAGAATAGCGTTGCCTTCCTCCATTTCTTCTTTCCATTCCGTCACTACCCAATTTAATGCTGTCTCGCAATTGTGTTGCTTTCTAAACCCTGATTGTTCCTTAGATATAAGACCATTTTCCTCTAGGTATTTTTCTAGTTGGATTTGTACTCCTTTTTCCAAAATCTTCTCACATAGTGGTAGCATGTTAGCTGGTCTGAATTCTTCACTTTTCTTCGTATATTTTACCTTATGAATTGGTATTACTACTGATTCCTTCCAAGCGTCGGGAAATTCTCCAGTTATTAATGACTCATTAAAGATACGAGTTAAGGTTGCACCCAGTTCCGACCAATGCTCTATTACCATTTTAGCACTTAAATTGTTATAGTCTCTCTTTTGGTTTATTACACTACAAATATGTTTTATTTCTTCACCCTTTAATATTTTAAAACGAAATTGTTTATCCGTATGATTTAAAAGATCTGTTGGTATGTCTCTATTAAGTTTCTCTACACTTTCTATGAAATACTTATTGAATTTATCCGCTATGCTCTTACTGCTCGTGCTTTTACCATCTTCAAAATAGACTTCAGATATATCTGCTTTTGATTTCTTTAATACAGATTCTTTTATGACACTCCACATCTTCTTTTGATCTTTGACTCCATTGATCCTTCTTATTATATAGTTCCCTTTTAGTACACCTAATTTGTTTTTTATATTTATTCCGTATTGTTTTGTAACTTGCCCATTCCCACTCATCATTATTAATCTTATGTTCCCTTAGTATTGCTAATTCTCTATTATACCACCTATTTATCCTACTTACACACTTCTTTTCCATTAGCTTTGATATTACCTCTTTCATCTAGGCATCAAATGCTTTCGTACGTATGTCCATATCCTCAATTTCAACTAACATTTCTATATTAACATCATTAATCGCACAATTAAATTTCCTTTTATCATAGCGCATAACTTCTATCCATTTCTCTACTCTAGATTCATTGACTTCATTATATTCAATATTAATCTCTAATGACTCGTGATCACTAATTTTTAAAGTATTATTCACTTTCACGCTTAAATTATTCATATTAGTAATTACGTAATCAATAATAGTTTTAGTCGTTGCCGTAACTCTTGTATATTCATTAACTTTTTGTTTACAGCCATTATCGTTTAATATTCGTTGCACTTCTCGTTTGTATATATTGTCAGTACCCCAGTCTATATTAAAATAAATCAGTTAAACTGTCCAGCCACTCCTTAAAATATTCACAAGACTGGCGCTCTGACATACTAGGTGACCTATATACGACTACAATAATCATGCTTTTATTCTCTCTGCAACATTCAACAGCTATCTACCAAATATCCAATCCAGACTTGAAATCTTGTACTACTTCATACTGCCACTAATTTCTTATATATAATATTACACCTCCTGTTCTGCTTGATTCCGTATCACATTTTATTAGGTTGTAACTGTCCAAGTTAATTTCGCTGTCCTCAATACCATCAGTTACATGAGTTTCTGACACCATTATAAATTCATAGCTACCTTGATTAAACACAACTTCCATTTCATTCCAATTGTTTATTAGGCCTTGAACATTTAAATAAGCACCCTTAACCTTCTTTAATTGCTAATAACCCATTTTTCTCTTTTCAATTCTTAACTTATTTAAGTATACTGGACACCGCTTACTCAGAATTTCGTGATTCGCATCAATATTAAGTTTTAATTTGTCTTTGGCCTGCATAAAATTAGCACATTTTTGTATAACGTCTTTTTTACAACTACGCGTGTCATGCTCCTCTGAACACCTCGCACACACTTCTTTATTTTTACATTCACTCGATATATGATTAAAGCCCTGACATCTGAAGCATCTTTTAACATTTGCTCCATCTACCACTATAGCTCTATCCCACCCTATGTTCATCATAATTCATTGCATCTTTAAATCCTTCATGATCAATTTAATATTTAATACCCACATTTTTGGCTTTCTTAGCTCCGGCACCTTTATATCATACTTACTACCTAGCTTTTCCTGGACTGCCTCTTTAATTTTTTGCACCTCAACTTTATTCACACTATCTATTGTTATAACACCATTTGGTTTTCCCCTTACTTCTGTGAATTTCAGATTCGTAGGGTCAAGTCCTCTCTCGTAACCCTTGAATTGGTGATAAAAAATATATATAAGATATATCATAATGCAGCGTTTTTAAGACATCTCTCATGTCTGTTGATGTCGGACTTAAAATGTTCATTCCCCTTTAGAAATGTCAGAAATGTTGTACAACAATGACAACACCCAGCCCTCTTGTCATCCCACTCTCCGTGCCGACAAAAAAATATGCTTATTATGTACACGTAAACGAATTTTACGCAGCATACCATATCCTTTTTGCTATGTAATCTAAGCTCTTCAGTTTAGAGATTGACTTAAAACTTTTATACAATTTCTTTACAAATTTTTTAAAAGCCTACCTAGCTTATGCCCCGAATGTCGTCAGTAAGATATCTCAAAGTGTTGAAACTGAAATTTAATTACAGTGATTACAGCGGTTTTTGCAATCCATCAAATGTACGACCAGGGACAAAAGTGTCGCCACAAGCATAACAGGTCGCAATGTATAATGTACGTTTCTATATTGGTTAGTACTTTGTGCATTGTTCCATAAGTATTATCTTCCATATTTTGGCGGCAAAATGTAGGTAGTGTCGAAGGTTCGAAGATGGAATAAAAATTTTGCAACAATTTGGCAGCATGACAAAATTGGTCTGTCCGCGTACTTCTCGCGCAAAAACTTTCTGGGTAAAAACATCCTCCAAAACTTTTAAAATACTTTCATAATTTTAAATTTGTGGGTGGGTTTTCTGAAAAAAAAAAAAACTATTATCATTACACCAGTTATCCCCGACTCCAAACTCCATTGCCAAATGAAATATGTACATTAATAATTTTTACTTAAGAGACCGCAAAAGATGTATAAAATTTATTTGAGTTTTTTTTTTTTTAAAAAAATTTACTGTTACTGTTTACTTTTTTTTTCAAAAATAATTGTGAAAATATTTTCGAATGACTGAGATGCAGGCGCGTATACAGGGGGGTCAGGGGGTGTCACAGGCCATCCCCCCCCCCCCCCCCCCACCAAGCGAAGCGCGCCACCTAACCTTCGCGGTGATGTGAGTAATATAATAGTGGATTGGGTATAATAATCATTCGCTCTTAGCTCTTTTCTTTCTTTTCTTTTAAACGTGTACACATTTTTTAAAATTTTCTTGCGTTTTTATATAGTGTCGAAAAGTCATCTATCATACCTATCCACTGACATATAATAAGAATGGACTGAGCCATCCTATCTAATTCCTATAGTTAAAATGGCACAAATTTTTGCTAAAATCTATTTGTCTCTTTCAAGTTCAAAATGTACACTGAACTGTAACCAATATTGGAAACAGTACGGCTGTATTAATTGGAATGTATTGGAATTGACATAAAAATTCAGACAAATATATTGTTTTTAGACGTTTATCTCTTAGAAGCCCAAGGAAATTTGACAACAAATCCGCAGAGGAGCACATTTTTCAGTAATATTACAAATGAGTTTTTGGGTTCATTAAAACAAGTTTAACTTTCTAAATAATTTTAAATTAATGCAATGCTATTTTATAACATCTTTAGTGTTTCCAATCGACAAATAATAATAAATTATGAATCGGTGTGCAATTGTACGAAATAAAGGGTTTTCAATATTTGTGCCATTTTTGAAGCAAGAACGCTCAGTCCATTCTTATTATATGTCAGTGTACCTATCACAGGATAGTAAGTAATTTTGGAATGAATATTAATTTTAGTATTCGATTGTTTAGAAAAAGGCACGTAATGCTTAGCAGCCCAGTTATGAAGATGCTTTTATATTTTTGTTGCGCCGATTACTCATACATATATATGAAAAAGCACACAATTTCGAGTTTAAAAAGTGTTATTGTTTCTAAGAAATTGGTCAGCGATCATAATTTTTTTTACCTATCTGATTTTCCGACGGTAGACTGCAGCGGGAAATTCGCTGTCAAAACACGTAGTCGAAAAGCGGCGATTGTGTAAGAAGAAGTTACTGAGATTTCATTTGTTATTAGTTTTTAGCGTTTTGAAACAGATTTTTATCGAGAATATTTTATATTGAAAGAATTGCAAAGGACCAAAGTGTGGAAAGATTTAAAATATAGAAATTAACTAAATTAAAATCAAACTGAATGCCAAGAATATCACAATTTTACCATTTGTATTTATGCGCCTCGAAATATTCATCCAAACCATGTCTTTTTTGTCAACTCGTCTATATTGGTTGTCTCGTATATCATAAATTATTTTATGATTTGGCACTTCATCAATATTTCATCAAATTTCATTGTTTTGAAATTGACGCGCGTCTTATAACCTTGACAAAAATAAATGTCACAACAGTTTCATTCGTTTGATTTTGTGGCGACGACGGCAAAATTAGAAATTAATCAATCCCGACGGCAACTTCGTTCACCGCTGACCGTCACCTGTCGAAATTTGGGCATTCGCATAAGACACTGTGCTTTTAGAAGTTTGACAGCGGCATTTTTTCGTCGTTTGCCGTTGCCCGTCGCAATTGTATTTAAGCCTTGACTTAACAAATTTTGTTTTACGGTTCTTCCATCTTCCCAGATTCTTGCCAACGAAAATCCCTCATTTTGGACATAAAAATCCCTTAAAACCCCTTAATACCATATTTC
Source organism: Dioctria linearis (assembly GCA_963930735.1). Taxonomy (NCBI): domain Eukaryota; kingdom Metazoa; phylum Arthropoda; class Insecta; order Diptera; family Asilidae; genus Dioctria; species Dioctria linearis. The sequence continues at coordinate 258,771,206 of OZ005741.1, forward strand.
AAAGACATCTTTTAAAATACCTTAAGAATGGGTTTGTAAAGTGACATAATCAATTTCGTACAAAATCATTTATTTCAGAACGAAATTATCACATTGAATAAATCTATGGTAAATAAAAAAGTAACAAGAATAAGTAAATAAATATTTTTCGCATTTGAGTAAAAGCCTTCACTTTTTGGGACACTCATAATTTTAAAATTTTGTTTATGCATTTTTCTGGTAGAATGTCTTTCTAGTTCAGATGTTCCACAAATGAGAATTTTATTGCAAGCCTATAAATTATTTGAAGATTTGAATGACAAACAAATTTCAAAACCGCAAACCTGTAATTTAGCTTTTTTTCGGACATTGTGCTTTTGAATCCAGGCTTTATATTTACTTTCGTTTTCCAACCAGCAATCGGAAAATTTCTTGACCTATTTTTTATTTTCAACTTTTTTTAAACTGTCTTATTAAAAAAAAAAAATTTTTTTTTGAGGAGTTGAAATTTAGAATTCGCCATGTCCTTTAATGAAGAAATATGTCATATTAATATCTAATGTTTCTTCCACTATTTACTATTTTTCTACTTTATCACTTTATTTCCAATACAAGATATTCCGCAAAATAGACCAACGGGAAACTAAGCACAAGTACACCGCAGCGCATTGGGGTAGGCTTATTATTACGTACCAAATATAACATAGTATAGCATAGTGGCACTACACACAATCAAAGCTCAGAATCACACACACAATCACTAAACTCAGAAAATATTTTGTACATGTGATATTAATAAAGAAAATACTCTAAATTTGCTTCCTCAGTCAAAAATCCCTTAATTTCAACAAATTTGAAAGTTTTGTCCCTCAACCGAACTTTCAAGGAAAAATCCCTTAAAAAAGAGTTTAATCCCTCAGATCTGGGAACAAACTCTAGTTCCATGCAATCAACGTCTAGGCAGCCGTTGATTTTTCATAGCGACACTGATTCAAGAGTTGCTCAAAATTTTTAGGTTCGTAGCATCAAATTTTTCTTAGAAATACACTTGCAAATTGTTCTTAAGACAACGGTCTAAACGAAATGGTGCATTGATTCCGTTGGCTCACTCTTTCGGACAGGGGCACAAGCATTCAGTTTTCTTAGAAAGATCTGAAAATTTTTCTTTAGATTTTTCATGCACTATTGGTGGCGGACAATAGGTTTGTTCGCGTACTTCTCGTGCAAAAACTTTCTGGGTAAAAACTTACTCGTGTGGTGGGAGAAGAATGTAAAATGCATGAAAAAGTACGGGAACGCTTTTCATGCAACTTCGTGAAAAACAAGAAGAAGAAGTGTGGCATAACATTTGAGAATAAGTATTGTTTTATTTTTTTTAACTTGTTGCAGTCTTGAAAAGTTTATGAGAGCATTGAATGCTTAAACTATCTTATTTCGACATTTTGATTGCGTTTTAAAAACTTTTCAGAAAATTAAAAAAATTAACTTTCCTATGACAGCTGTCAACCTTTCCTTGCAAGAAGTGTGCAGTAACTAAAAACTTCGGGTAAATTCATGCAAGAGGGGAAGCTGTGACGTATGCAAAACTCGTGTAAATTTGTGTGCACGAGAAAGTACGGGAACGGAAATTGGGTAAGTTCATGCAAATTCATTGCAATGCATTGTCCCAAAACTGAGTACGCGAACAGACCTAATGATTCCAAAGAGTTATGTTGATTCAGGTGCCTTGGCTGATCTGGGTTCGCTAAAGATATTTATGAGCGTTGGCAAGCATACATTTTGTTCTTAGAAATTTACTTGAACATTTTTCTTTCGAATTTTTATACACTATTGGTTGCTGAAAACGATCAGGTGGATTGATGCCACAAAAATTGATTCTACAATTTTTACGGCAAGACTATAAAAATAAAAACCATTCGCTTTCCTTTGCGGTAGTTGCCGTTGCTTTGCTTGTACTTTCGTATTAATTCAAGTAATATTGCTTAATTTAACTTCACGTTTACTTTTAATTTATAGGAGAAGAATAAACTTGCTACACCAGTTAGCGATGGAGGCAGAAATAGTAGCGGGAGTGGAAAGCAAAAGACCGATAAGACCATTGATAGCTTTTTTCAGAAGAATGCAAGATCAGTTAAGTTCCCATCAAAAGATGTAGTCAGTGACATATCATGCAGTTCTACTCCTATTCCTTTGAATGTGATTCAAGGTGCAAGCTTTTACTCTCAGTCATTCACTTCACCTGTGACAGAATCGGTTGCGTTACATCTATTTCTACAATCTTTGCACGAGAAAGAGAATCTGGATATGAGTCCTTAATGTCTGTCCACTCTGAGATCGACATTGATGTGGATAATATTATCGACAGGTTTTCCAAATCAATCCGAAAATTGGGTTTTGTGATATCTAACTTAAATAAGATAAATAAAAATTAAAAGCGACTACTTCCCACTTTTTTCTCCCCTCGAACATTTTAGTTGTGACCCCCCCAGGCTGAAGGTCTGGATACGCGCCTGCTGAGATGATATTACTTTAAACATTTAAATAAATATCCAATGTTATTTCTTATTATTATTACTATTTACAAAAAAAATGTAAAAGTTATTTTTTAATAAATTTACCACCCAAGCGAGCAATTTATGACTTTAAAGGTAAAGATCTACAATTTTTTCTTATCCACGAAGTGACCACCCTGCAACTACCATGATGGGGATAAGATTGAGTTTAGACAGAAGGTAGTGAGCTGATGTTCAAGTATTTTGTTGTTGTATCCATTTAATATTTTGAGACTTGGTTTCGTGCTCAGTTAAATTTTTTATTCACATTTTGAGATTCTTCGTACTCGCCATAAATTCCAGCAAAAGTCTCATACCATACCATTAAAGGATCACTAGAGGACCCTCATTGTTTTATTTCCTATCGTACCAGAGAAGATGCTGTAAGCACCGATTAAGAGGTAGTAATTTAACGTTTAGTTATAAATTTTCTATTTTCAAGGTTTTCTTAGATTTGTCTTCGATCTATATAATAAAATATAGCATGAAGAATCCTAAGGCAATAATAAATTATTATTGTAATTTAGTTTTTAATTTGACAGCGTCTCTCTCCTACTAGGGAGGTTCTTTTATAAAATTAATATTACAATTATTATCCTTTTCCCCCTTTTCAGGAGTAAGAAAGCTTCGTAATAGTATAGAGGGTTTTTGTTTTTGCTGCCGAAACGTGACACCTGCGACATCCGGGAACATGTCAGAATTATGTGAAAAAGCTGTTAACTCCGAAGTGCAGCAGGCGTCAAAATTCCCAATCACAAACTTTTTCGTAACCTCTTCTTCTTTTTTGACATTTCAAAACAAGAACCACGGTGCTCCTAGTCAAGAGCAGGAGCTGTTAGGGTTAACCCAAGTAGCAAACAAAAACAGAAAGTGGTAGTTTCGGGAGTCACGTTGTTATGGTATTATGTTGGAGTGATTTGACATCGGACGTGAAGTCCAGATTGCCAGCATGAGCTGACAGATCACTCGGCGGACAGCGTTGACTGCAGGGCGGCACGCTGGCTCGCCTCGGCTATTGGCGGAGAGTGTGGGGAGGCTCCACGAAAAACCTGCCGCTGCCGCCTGCCATAATCAAAAAAAAATTCGTGCCTATTTACCAAAACGCCGGCACACATTCAGTCCTGAAGGGACCTTTACGTCACTTACCTACATCCACATTGAAGGCGCAGATGGTATGCCTTTACTGCATGCCCCAACCGCCCAACTGACTCTGAGGGCAGATATTTTCAGAGTCCCTTATAGACCTGTAAAGAGAGAGACTAGCGGACCTAGACGACCTTCATGTGAGAGGGCTCCGGGAAAGTGAATGGAAAATAAAAAGTATTTAGAGCATAATTACGTTACAATCGTTCATTTCTCTTTAAAGAACATCGTATTATTATTTTAAATATTACTGTTAAACTTTATTAAGTATTTTTATGTATAACATATATATACGAACCTACCTACCTATATTATATAATATCTAAATTGTTATCTTAGTTTTTTCTCATTTCTTCTTAATTTTGCAATAATCTTTCTCTTTCAGTTTATTGCCTACACAGGAGTTTTACGAAATTATCAAATAAGAGTAACATATGTACGTGTTTAAAAGTTGAAAAAAATAATGGTCTTTGATCTATACACTTTCCTATTTTTGTTTTATTATTCTGAGAGGAACCTTTACTAGTTTTTATTAATAAAATGCATTTTATTAAATATGTAATTTTTCTTTATATGGCAAATTTAGCTAGTGAATAGTAATTAATTCTTCTTATGATTTAATTAATAAGAAAATTCTAAGAATTAAGTCAAAAACATTGGAAACAAAATAAGAGCAAATGAAAAAAACACAAATAGCTTCCCTTAATACAGATAATGGGAACAGTTTAAATCAGATCTCTATGAGTTCAGATCTACTATTGCGTGAAATATGCCAATTATTTATCCAATTGTATTTTTATTATTTTATTGTTAGCTACCCTATAGTAATATATTTTTTTATATAAATTCATACTATGTGTTTTTTCAAATAACTCTTGCTAGAGTTCCAGTTTCTCTCGATAAAGTGATTTCTTTCACATATTTGTTTTTCTTTCTCTATTCTATTACAATTCTCGATTTTTGTTGTTGTTTTCAGTCATCTGTTTTTCTCCATTAGAATTTGGAGAACAATTGTATCTATACATTTCGGAAAACTCCCGATACGTAATTTGTTTATATCTATTATTTTAATGGAACGAAGATAAAAAAAGTTCTTGTTTGATTTGAAACTTTAAGTTCTCCCGCTATTAATAGTTCTGATTTAATAATCCAAATTTAAAATCTCATGTAAATGTGAATATTTTTTGTTTGAATATTATTCAAATACATACAAATATGTTCCGAATCACTTATTGCAAATGCTCGCATTTCAGAATTCACCTCGTCGTCAGATCCTTGGCGATCATACCGGAAAGTAAACTGCTTGAATCGACTTCGGAATTACTAACTATTGCTTGTAATTTGCAACACGCACCGAAAAGTGGGTAAAATGTGCCTGCGTGAAATGACGAATATCCGTTTTAACCTTTGAGGACAGGCGTGAACAGAATATGTATGTTTTCTGTATAAGGCTAGCAATACGGGTATAATCAGGCGAGACTTTAACAAGTTTTCTCATTATAAATAACTATCCAGTTAACATTGTTCCAACTATAGTTATTTTGGGAGATGTTAGATAGTTTACAGCACGTTTGTTTCGTTAATTGAAGATTTCGATTATTTTTTTTATTAATTGAAAAACCACTCACTTTCTGCAATAAGGTACAGCGGCTGCCACTAATTAGTATAGCGTTGGTGTAACTGGTAAATTACAATATCGTACGGCACCTTTTTGAAGAAAGAAAAGTTGACAGTTCTTCCAGCCAAGCATTTTTTCCTGCCCGGAAAGGTGGCGGATTTTGTGCGGGGTAGATGAAAATAATTAGGATTTAATTCCTCGCCGATGTCTACGAAATCTTTTTGTTTTATTCACTCTGCGCTGTTGCTGACTGGACGATTTGACAAGAAGAGAAGATTGTCTTCTTCTTCTCCATCAACGACAAGCAAGACGTCTCCGAGCTAGGGTGCGTGCGACTGTCGGCATGGCAGTCAGCCGGTATACATGTTTCAGTAATTCTCAGTGTAGCATGCTGCTATATGCAGTACGCTACGACCATAACAACGTCACGAATGTCATTAATGTGGCAAATCGAATACAAAATGGAATTGAGGGTTAACAACGAAGCAAAAACAAAAACCCCATAGATCACATTTTATAGTTCCATATTTTTACATGATAGTCTTTGCAGTAGTTACTCATCTAATAGCTTTATTGCTTTAAATAATCTAATTTCCCTCTCTATAATGATACCCTAGATGAAATCTGTAAGATATACTAAGTTTAACATTCCGTTTGTAACGCATAGAAATAATGATGGTAGAGCAAAATGGATTGGACACCCACGCATAATATTAAAAGTTATTTTGATTTTTATGTCCGTCCGTCCGTCTGTCCGTCCGTCTGTGCGCACGATAACGCGAGAACACTTAGAAAGCTGAAATTTTGTACACGGACTTTAAAAAAAAAAGTAAAATTAAGTTCGAAAATGAGACAAATCGGGCAACTCCTTCGTGAAATTTGGTACATGGTGTTTTTATAGTAATAAGGAATAAAATTTTAAAAATGGCCTAAATCGGGCAACCCATTCTTGGTGGTGTCATATAAAAATTTAGATTTTTTACATATACTGTGAAAATGATCAGTCCTAGACATTTTTATTGTACTAAAAACTTCATCAGAATACGATCGAAATCCTATAAAATTGGTTATAATAATTTTTTCTGTCCGACGAACCGTTCTAGAAATATATGTGAAAAACCAGTTCAAAAATCAAACTTGCATAGATCGGTGACCATACGAAATTTTATACGGGCATTCATCTAGGGCATCATAAGAATTGGTCTTAGACCAATTCTAGCTTTTTTACTTGTTTTCAATTAAATTACCGCTGATTTTATAAAAGATCAAATGGTTCTCTTTCCATATACATATATTAAGAAAATACATAAAATACTCCCGAACCTTGAAATGATTCCATTTTATTTTCTCAATTTCATGCAATGTTAATAATTTCATTTCCGAAAAAGATACCTACCCTGCACGTAAACTTCCTCTCAAGATGTAATTAAATTGTTTACACAATCTATAACAGATAAAAATAGGCATATTATATTAGAATTTCATAGGAAAATAAATCTGAGCAAATAAAAAAAAAGCATACCATTCAGAGCATCCGGGGAGTCATCAATCATCAACCAGCCAACAAAGAACGAATCTTATGGGCTTTTATCCATAACAACAAAAGGCTAATGAAGCAGCATAGGAAATCTCAACAGAGTCGTTAAGAGAGTTCGGTATTCCGGAGAAACTTCCAAGATATTTTCTTGGCTGAAGTTTCATGGTCTCGCTCTTAGTAACAAACAATCGACTATAGGGAAGTTCCACAGGTTATATACAAAAAAAAAAAAAAATGAAGACGATGCTAATGGATAAGGATTCCTGGCTTGAGGCAACATTTTTTAAGTAAAACTTGGACGAACTTAAAAAAGTTTTCTTTTTGCTTTGTTTTTTTTGTTACATACTGTCTCTAAACCTTTCCGAATTATAAGTATGACAATTGAAAGTAAGAAGGACGAAAAGTATTTGTGAGTTCGGGTTTCTAAAAAAGAAAAACAAAAGAATTAGAGTAGAGATCATCAGAAGGCGTGTTCATATCTACCCGACGAAATATTTTTTTCCGATTTCCGCATACATAATATCTGGGTAAATATCACAGAATGGTTATATAAAAAAGGCCTGCGTGAAATTCAGAATTTATTCTAATATCTTACAATGATGGCTGCCTTTGTGTTGACGAGAAACAAAGAAGGAAGAATAACAAACAATGGCAGCTAATATAGTCTTTGATTCCATCATGGATGTCGAGATTGTTCACTTTTTTCGATATTAATTCATCATAATATATAATATAAAATATAACCCTTGACACCGAGATTTCATATATTATCCGAAGTATATGCCTACATACATGGGCGTAGCTAGGGTTTTGTTGTAAGGGGGGGGGGCTAGTATGGGCCAGTCTGACATAAAATTGTAAAAGAATATTCTTCAAGAGAGTACTGTTTTGCAAAAATGTGTAAAACTTTCTAAAACGTTAATCAGTATTAAAGCCAAGTTTCCTTACATCAAGCAAACTATATTTTATTGATTACCGTTGTTTAATTTCGAGCAAGGGTTGATTCCTTAATAAATATCGCCTATTCATTTGACTGGATTTCATTTCGATCGAATGCAAAATACATGTGATTTCGATTTCTACTGGAGTGATATGACTTTTAAACATAAAAAATTCTTCTAACGACAATAAAATCGTAGATCTAATAGATCCAGATTTAATTAAACAAACACTTCTGGTGTTGAGAAAAATTCTTCTTATTATAAGAAAATTATCGCTTATGCAGCGAAACTGACTTGCTACAAAGAAGAACATTTTACATGAAGTCAACATAACCTACTAAAAATTATCCAATTTTGAATATTTAAGATAAAACTTTTTCTAGAATAACGAAGCAACTCTTTTCTTAGAATATAGGTAGAATCCTTTCTCATTTTCTGTATAAAAATTTACTCCTATTGTCATAATCGGAGATAATTTAGCTTTAGAAAATATATTTAAACTCATAAAACTAATAAAATAGTATAATTATTTCAGATTTTTAAGAAAAATACAATTTTATGTTTTATGGGCCAATTATCGGGCGAAAATAATTTTCGGGTGATAAAACATAAAAGTTGTGTTTTTCTTAAAAATCTGAAATAATTATACTATTTAATTAGCAAACAAAATTAGAGATGCCTTCTTGAACAAATATTTTATTAGAAAAATTATTAGTTTGGCCTATTTCCCATTGGAGAATTTTTTTTTATTTTAAAGTGGAATAAATTGAGTTTTCCGTTTTACATTTTTTCGGTTCCGTTTTTGATGTGAAAGTACCTTAAAGCATTTTTTGAGGCCAGCCCGTTCCTTTAACTCGACACTCTCGTAGACCCACTTTTCGTCATCACAGCGAGCTGAAATTTGGCACACAGGTTTATGTCGCGTGACAATTGAATCTATCAAAATTTGAACCGGAAATTTTTATGGAAAACCCGGAAAATCGGAAAAAATCATTTGAAAATTTGGTACAAATTTGATTAGTGATAAATCCGTTTAAGGAAAATGCAGTTTTCCGATTTTTCCGAATTTTCCGGAAAATTTTCGGGTAGAAAAGTTTTCTAAATTATGCAGAATCACCTTTCCTATCAACAGGCATCATTACTTTCTCTCGGACAATGGTGAAAACTTGCAGAAAAAATAGAGGAAAATTCATGTAAAGCGCTTTTCCGGAGGTTTTCCGACCAAGGAAGCGTTCGAGCGTTTTGCAACCTAAGACAAAGTTGTAGAGCGAAATGAGTTGCATAAAGTTGCTTTTGTGGAGAACTCCATGGAAAGCCCGGAAATGCGGGAAAATCATCGGAAAAATTTTCATCGATATGATTAGTGATAAATCTGTTTCAAGAAAAATGCAGAATTTTCCAATTTTTCTGTAAAATTTTCCGAAAATTTCCGGAATTTTCCGACTTTTCCGGAAAATTTTCCGACAAAAAAGTTTTATAAGAATCTTTTTTTTTCGTCCTACTGGCATCAATACTTTCTCTTCAACAATCATGAAAACTTGCATGAAAAATCGAGGAAAATTCATGTAAATTTTTAAAAAAAAATTTCATAGTAATAGGAAAAGTCTGTGGAAAACATGGAAAATCGGGAAAATTCATGTTATATGGGATCAAGTTGGAATACAGCTAAAAAGCGCTGTTTAAAACATAATTTGAATTTCAGAAAACCGTTGCAGTACTTCAACGATTTGATACTCGAAAAATTGTTGTTTTCGAATCTTCACCAAACATGACTTAAAAATTGTTTTAAAATATCTCCATGCAGCACGTAATAACAATTTAGTTAACGTGAAAAAGGCAGAAAATAAAATAAGTAGAAACAAGTGAAAAAGCTAGAATTGGTCTAAGACCAATTCTTATTATACCCTAGATGAATGCCCGTATGAAATTTCGTATGGGTACCCATTTGAGTAATTTTGATTTTTGCAGTGGTTTTTCGCATATATTTTAGAACGGTTCGTCGGACAGAAAAAATTATTATAACCAATTTTATAGGATTTCATATTCTGAAGAAGTTTTTAGTACAATAAAAATGTCTTGGACTGATCGTTTTCACAGTATACATAAAAAACCTAATTTTTTATATGGCAACACCAAGAATGGGTTGCCCGATTTAGTCCATTTTTGAAATTTTATTTGCTAGTACAATGAAAACACCATGTACCAAATTTCAGCTCTCTACGGCTACTCATTCTCAGGCAGTGTTCAAATATATAACAGAAAACGAAATTTTTGTATGGCAACCCCACGAAGAAGTTGCCCGATTTGTCTCATTTTCGAACTTAATTTTACTTTGTTTTTTAAAATCCGTGTACAAAATTTCAGCTCTCTAAGTGTACGCGTTCTCGAGTTATCGTGCGCACGGACGGACGGACGGACGGACATGCAAAAATCAAAATAACTTTAAATATTATGCGTGGGTGTCCAATCCATTTTGCTCTACCATCATTATTTCGAGGTGCTACAAACGGAATGACAAACTTAGTATACCCCTTTAGATTTCATCTAGGGTATAAAAAAAGGAGTTTTCAACCAAAACTGAGGCCAAGCCGCATGAAAAAGTAGAAAATAAACTTTTCTTCACACACAGAGGTGGACTCAGATTTTATTCGCTGACAATCACCGATATATTTCAGTATGATCAATCAGAGGTAATAAGTGATTTGATTCATGAAGAGAAAGAATATTCAAGAGAAATGTCCCAATCAAAAAATCTGAGTCCACCTCTGTGTGTGAAGAAAAGTTTATTTTCTACATTTTCATGCGGCTTGGCCTCAGTTTTGTTTGTAAACTCGTTTTTTACTTATTTTATGTTGAGATGTATTCGAAAACGATGTATTAAAGTCTAACTCAATCAAACACACGGAATATACTTAGAAGTTCCTCTTATGTTCGCTTATATGTTTTTTTAACTTGGTTCATATAACATTGACTATTTACGGGTAGCGTTCTCAACTTTAAATTTATCTTATTCAAAATTTGTATAGCTAACAACAACCGGGGAGGAAATTATTTTTGATCGCTGTCAACTAATGGAAAAATGTAGGGTAAGTGTTCCAGCGCCCCGCCACCTAACAAGTTTTTTAATTGATAAAGTATATTATATTATTACAAATATTAAGGACTCTCGAAAACGGTCATACTGCCAAATTTTCACAGATATGGAAGATTGGGATGGAAAAAACTTCAAAACATTTTTAGTGCCACTAATACAGTGGACCAATGTAAGTTTGAAAATAATTTTGGAATGCAACAACTAATTGACCACTGTTTTGTACTTTTCAGCTTGAAGATGATATCAATACAATTCTAAAAAAAAAAGTGAGGCTCAGCCTATAGTCATCTGTAGATCTGAGCGACTTTGGAAACAGGTGTATTTTATGTTACTTTAGAGGATATTTTTATAGTGACAGGAGAAGATGTACGCCATGCCTTCGATTGTATAAGTCTGATTATGTATTCAATTTTAAGTACAGCACACATTTAACGAAATTTCTCAATTTTTTTTACGCTTTGATCTACAAAAAGTAAATCCATTAGGGGTAGTGTCCCTATATCGGAAAACTCTGGATGCAGATCGATTGAATTGAATGTTACTAAGGATGCACAAATAATTTATTTTTAAATGAAATGTTGTTCTTTTTTTATGTTTTCAGTCCTTACTTTCAAATGACTATTAATATATAAAAAAAAAGATTAGTACTTACGTATTTGTATTTTTCTTAAAAAATTCAATAAATAAGTGTGATTAAATTATCCAGTTTTGGCTTATTCTTTCCCCTTAAATAATAAAAAAAAAATGATTTCCTGATAAGAACTAATGCCATATATGAACTTTCGGCCTTCCAATTCTGTTTTACGGGCTTATGCAACGCTCAAACTTGACTGCTTGTGTAAAACAATACGAAGCGAACATTTTAGAAATAAAAGAGCAAATTGAGGATATTATACAGAGTGCAGGATATTGGAAACGAAAATTGTTGAGGATAAACAGGAATCTAGTTTTCGCAACCAGAGCAGATTTCTTGTGAAATTAAACGAAAGTTTTTATTTTCACTACAAATCTGTTATGAGTGTGATAACTGGATTCCTGTTTAATTAAACTGAATTCGGCTTAAATTGACTGTTAACTTAATCGATATATCTAACTGATTAATTCGGCTGGTTAAACTAGAAATCTTCTTTAATAACATAGAAAAACATTTTGAAATTTACTAGATAATTTAGTTGACAAAAAGGAAATCACATTTAAATTTACTTGAAACCCAGTTCATAAAATACGACTAGATATATAGTTTTCATGCTCAGAAATCTGTTACTTATTCATTAGATATGCATTAGAATATTCAACTGAGCTTCTGCTTAAATTGTTCCAACTAGATTTTACACTAGAACATCTTGGAGATCCACTCTTCAGTTCAGTTTTAATACGGATCTAGTTGAAAATATTTTACTGTGTAGACTGTCGACCCGAACACGTCTAGAAGGTTTCCTACCTTGAGTCTCTCTACCTAGCATCAAAACAGGCGACTGGATTAATCCTAGCATTTTTGACCCAAATGTTGATGAAAGCTTTTTCTTTCTCCAACTCTAGTTTCTTCATTTCCAGAGTTTCCGTTTCTTAAGGCCGAAACTCAATAATGGCGTTGATATCGGCATCGGTATGGATATCTGTTAAAATCAAAGGTCTTTTGTGGCAATACAACTTAATCCAATGGTGATGTGGCGGCGAACGTCGATGCCGCACCGACTGATGTCATATCAATTGATATTTGATATTGAAGTCCAATTTGAAAATGAGTTGGGAGGAAAAAATAAAGGAGTTATTGTGGTCTAAACTAAAAATTTCGAATTTTGTACCTTTTTTAATTTGACCTTTATTTTTTTTTTTTATAAAAACTGTAAACTGTCGACTTGCCTCTTTAATTTAAGTTATCACACCCTATGTGCTATCTGTAGCCCTTAAAGGGTTATTAGTTCTTAGACTATTCTCAAAGCTGTTGGCAGACCTATTTTTAAAAGTAATTTGTTCCCATAGTGACTGAAAACACGTTATTTAAAAAAATATCGTCTAATTTCGAATAGGTTACGAACTAATAACTGCTTAACGGCTACAGTTAGCACATCATTGGGTGTAATAGGTTAAATTAAAGAAGAGTCTACAGTTTACAGTTTCTATAAAAAAAAAGTTATGTTAATGAGCTTTTTGCAAAAATAGAGGTTAGGTTAAAAAAAAGGCAACGAAATCCGAAATTTTTAGTTTATACCCCCACAACTCCGGAGCGGGGGATAGTACGAAGCTGGTTGAGCAGTCTTCTGAAAGGTCATGAAGTTATCCATATCAGCTTAAGACGGTGACCGTACACTCTGTACTTTTCAAGATACAGGGCGTTTTGTGAAAACCTAGCATAATTTCTTAATCACCCTGTAACTCCGAAATGGTCGATATAGCCCCCTGCCGTACAATTTTTTGTTTGCCTATGTGAGTACTATCACCTCCCGTTCTTTGGACCACCATGGAGGAAACACCCTGTATATTTGGACACTGCCTGAGAATGCAGAGCTTAAATTTTATTCACGGCCTTTTCATATTAATAGGAAATGCAATTTGGTCTAAATCGGGCAACCCCTTCTTGGTATTGATATATGAAAATTTTGTGTTTTTTGTATACGATCATACCCAGTCGTTTTATTGTACTGAAAAGTTCTTCAGAATAAAATTCCTGTGAAATTGATATTAATCATTTTTACTGTCCGACGAACCGTTCTTGAAATATATACAAAAAACCACTTCAAAAATCAAACCATACGAACTTACATACGGGCATTCACCTAGGATATCATAAGAATTGGTCTTAGACCGATTCTAGCTTTTTTACTTGTCAGAACCTAATTTTGTGTCATATCTCGCTTGCTTTCAATTTGGAATTTCTCAATGTTCCTATTGGCTTTTAATTTCCTACGAACTGATTTCAATTGTAGCTCATCTCATGAGTTATATTTAAACTTCATAGATCCGACTTACTCTTATCACTGTTTCAGATTCAACTTCCGCAGATTAATTGATGATAAAATAATTTGAAGTAAGTGTTTCGCAATTCATTTAAATGCCTTCATGCCTGAAATAAACAATATAAAGAACTTTTTACTGTGCAGTGGACCCAGAACTGTTTAAGGGGTATGGAATCTCGAGTTTTCTGAGGGCCTGCGGCCCACCCTTAATTAAAATAGGGACTATCTTCCAGCAGTCACAGTCGTATCCAAATCATAAATAATATATGGAAAGTAAGATAAGAAGAATCAATTGTTTATAGAGATAAGAGGTTCTTTCATACTCGTATTACATAGCTTACTTTCTTTGTTAAGATTAAGAATAACTTCTTTATCCCCTAATCCTTACCCATTATCTTTTCTGATATGCTGTGTTTTGTATCATAGGGTATCGCCTGAGCTTTGCTCAATAATATACAGGGTGTTTCGTGAACTGTCTGGCATTCGAACACCCGAAGGTTATGGTTAGGTTATGTTTTGACAAGCAAAAAATTGTATGGCGGAGGTGGGCTGTGAAAACCCAACGGTTTCGGAGATAACGGGACTTAAACATTTTTGGGTTATCAAACACCGTGTAAGCTCTGAACATAACACGCTGTAATAATGATTTAAAATTCTTCGATTGATAATCATTGGACCTTCCTCCCCTCCGATTTTTTTCTCGTTTGTTTTTTTATTTAACTACTATTTTTATCAAAAAAACACGTCATCAATACAAATCTGTACCAAAAATATAACCCTTTCTGCGTTTTTTTCACTTTTTCTTGAACATTTTCAATGGATAATGGCTTACAAAGCTCATCCCCAAAAGATATTTGCCTACTTTCTGGCACTAATTGAATTCAATAGATATATTTCATGGTATATCCTCCTGCAAATAGTCGCGAGAAACCCCGTGTCGCCCTACTTCAATTATTTTCTATAGTACGTATTATATCTCCACCCCTCTTCAGAGGTAGTACCTACTACGTAGTAAAGGAGGAGTATGTGACAGGGTATCTTTAAAATAAAAACCAATCTTTAAATAAAGTTCATTTTATTTAAATCATTAAATTGTTCACTAAGTAAATATACAGAGAAAAAATACCTTTTGATAAAAAATACACTTTTGAGTAAACGAGAAAAATTACAATTTAATTCAATGAGCAAATTGGTGAAAAGTCGATTGATTGCCTTTTACGAAAATTTTTACGTTTCTTTTCTTGTTCTTAAAATAATACAGTATTACTGTTGCCACAATATCTATTTCCTTTTTGTTTATTTTAAAAATAATTGTAATGTTTTGTTCTCCCTAGTTTAGAAGAAGGTAATGAGAACTAACTAAAACTGTTTTTGCTTTTACGTTTTTATAATAAACTTTTGTGAATTGTATAATACTTAAAAATAGAATTGATTTTTCATTAATATTTAAATGGATAGGTAATAATTAGTAATTTATTTTTTTATTTAACTACAATACAAGTTAAATTACGCGCAACGTGAAAAGGAAATGTAAAAGATTTAGTTTACTTAGAAAAGTAAGTATTCAATAGAAATAGATATACATACATATGTATGTATGTATGTATATAACTATATTGATTTATACTCTTATAGTAAATTGGGTTGTAATTACATTTTATCAATATATGCACTTCTTGTTCATTATAATTAGTTAATTGCAATGCAATGCTACAATTTCTATTTTATTAAATACGTTTTTCCATACGACTTTACCATATTTATCTTAACTTTAAATCACTTGTTTTACTAAATTTTCATGTTTTTAACTCGATCACAGTGTCAGAAGTTGGAATATTCAAAGAAACTATTACTTATATTTATGTGATATAATTTTTCACATTTTATTTTATATAATTTTCAAGCTGAACATTTTTTGTGTATATTTTTTTTAATAGTACTTATAAATTTACGATTACTTTTGTTTTTTTTTTTTTTTTTTTAAATAGAAAAATTCTTACAAGTTGTCTTAAGAAGTATTATATTCTAAACACAAGAACATTCCCACAACATGCCACTGTGCGTTTCACTTAAATATTTTTATTTATTTTATTATTTTCAAACATACAATTTATTTGCTCGTGTGTGTCAAATATCCACATTTTTTTTTTTTTACAAACATTGATTGTAGAAAAAACATTAATACAGTTATAGTTTATGCACTCAAAAAGTGTACATTTAGCTTTTTAAAAAAAGTGTCCTAAGATAAGGAAAAAACTTCGTTTAAGGAAATCACTTAGAAACCTCTCTCAATACTTAATAATTTCGTTCATTCGCTTAAGAAACATCTGAAAAAAATGCGATCAAGACATTTCCGGTGTTGGCAAAATTTTGTAAATATTTAGAATTGCAGTAAACATACACCCACACACACACACATACAGACACACGTCTTAATTCGATCATTGTCACGCAATCAATAGAAAACTTCAATCGAAGCCAAGCTTAGACTTTTGCTAATTTGTTTTTCATCTTTATCCTTTTTATCCTTTATATATATATAAAGTAAAAATAAAATTAATATGCTCTCGGCTATCCCTATATTAAGGGAAGTTGAAATTCAGGAATTTGATATTCCAACCGTTTCCTTTGGTGATGGTGGTGGTGGTGGTGGTGGTGGTGGTGCTGCTGCTGCTGGTGGTAATAAATAAATATCGATTTCCTGTGGTTATACAACATTCCCTAAGGTTGGTGGTTAGATCGTTCCAAGATTACGGTAATGCCCTTATTCCATCTAATGTTGACCGCAGCACAAGACCACCTTCAACCCAAAAGTTGGGACGGTTGAGCATGTTTTGCCAGAGGGATAATTCTTTTCCGGTTGCATCCATCCAATCCACAGGTTTTCCATAATGTTTTCCTGTATAAAGAGAGAAAATTAAGTAAATTTTTAATGAGTTCATGTTTTTGTTGTTTTCGTTTAGTTTGTACATTGGCAGGAAAGGATGTTTTATATATGAAAAGAAAAAGAAATGTCTCTGTTTGTTGTTTTGTTGTCTTGTGTTCATATGTTGCTGGATTTGTTGAGGTTTTGAGTACATACTTGTTTTAGAATCAAGGGAAAGTATTTTTTTTTCGGAATACATACACGCAGACGAACATATCTCAAAGGAGAAAGTTTATTTTAGAGGAATTCCCAATTATTTTATATTAAAGGTCATAATGTATGAGTACATTAGCGATATGCGACATACATATTTTATAGGCGTGCGTTTTGGAACATAGATGAATTCACATACTATTTTCAATAAAATTAGTGCTACTTAAAGTAATAACCACAATTTAAAAGAAATAGACAAGGAACAATTTTCAACAAAAATTTATTTCGAATTCTTTAATCCCAGTAGGGGAGCCCGGGGCTTAATGTCGAACGACTTATCTCTAGATTTTTCCTAAATTCTTGAATCGATTTCTTGAAAACTTAAATATACCAATATCATGTAGGATTAGTAAGGGACAAAATGTGATATAGAAAATTATCGTCTAGCATCCTTATCAACAGCGCACTGTTGAGCTGTAAGTGGAGTGATGACGATGCCCCACATACGGGGCATAATGAGGAAGGGCTCGGGGCGTAATAACGAATTATATTTAATACATGAAATACAATTTTTTCTCTTTTATCAAAACATATTATTATTAATTAATGACCATAATGAGCCGTACAGGAATATGGTTTTTATTCTAAAATGAGGAATACCTCGAGTATCGAATTCGAAAAATGCAAACTGAAAACAACTGATATTTGTTACCTTTAAAACAATTCCTGGATTTCGGAAGTTTTAGCATAAATTAGTTGACAATCCAAAATTTCTTTTGTATTCATAGAACTCGAAAAAATATTGTTTTTTACAAAATGCTAATTTCTCGATTTTTGAGCAACCAACGTCCGAAAAACTGAAAAATTCAGAGTTTGCGAAGTGCTAAACACACTAATTGTTGAAGTCATTTTCTTTGACAAAGAATTTTCTTGTGGATTCTTCGTTTAGCCTACGAGAGTGTGAAAATCGAAAAATGTTTACACCCCGTAAAAAGTTCCTCATTATGCCCCGTAAAAAGTTAGTCATTAATCTTTTTCCGACAGGTTATACAAAATTTATCGAAAACTAATATGAAATCTATCATTATGCTGACAAATTGCACAGCATAAAATATACTAGACTTAGTCACCATTTAAATCAAAACTTTTGCGTGTTCTAATTGCAATATTCGTCTGCTCTTTTCGTAAAAAAAAAAACATAGAATATTGTAAAAAAAAAATGTTGACCATATATTGGCAATACTTAACCCTGCATTCTGGGTATCTTAGCGCGGGTTTAGAATAAAGCTGGTTACAGATAATATTCATTCGTCATTATGCCTCGGGCCACTTATATGCCAGAGCCAAGCAACTTTTGTTCCTATATACAAGACAAGAAATTCGAGCAGGAAAACTCTACTTCTCGATTGATAAAAAGATGTCGTTCTTTTTCGAAAAAACCATTTATGTCCATATTTCTTTGAGAAATAAGTAACGAGACACTTATGTCTGTAAGGAATTTTGACCTAGGTATGTGGAATAATTAAAAAAATTGAAGGAAGGAACGGTGATTTTGAAAGAGGTAAATCAATTTTAAACTGACAAATGAAGGAATAAAATTTGTTTAACATGTTTCTTAATTTTTTAGCTCATTTTATAAAACATTGCGTTTGCGGGGATTTACAAATTTGAGCGAATTCCTGGGGTTTTAGGGAGTAAAATATTTTCACTCATTTCTATAAATTGCATTATTATAACTATAATACTAAAAAAAAAACTAGTTGATAGCTGCGAGACCTTGTGAGTAGGTGTAAAATGGGATTCGACTAATTACCAACTGGACTACACATTTGTTTTGGCATTAATTAGCTAAGGCTCGATCTCTGTTTTACTCACAAAAAAAAAAACAAAAAAATACATATTGCAGAACCGCAATGAATGTGCCTTCCATTGGCTACACTAAATCGGGAACTAAAAGGTACGATAAAATATTTGGAAATTATTCTAGAACAAGCAAACTGAACTGGGAGTCATATCTGGAAGACAGAAAGAGTATAGTTTGTAGGGCTTGCGGCATGGATCGGAGAGCAATAGGCAAGAGGTACGGTCTAAGGCCTGAAACGCTTGTGGGGACTGCGATCCGGAAGCTGACGGGCTTGCAAAAGGTTTACCTGTTTGGGAATTACGGGCTCCATGCGATCTATGGTACTGCTGCTCTTGAGGTGCTACTTAATCTGACACTCATGGATCTTGTCATTCAGGCAGATGCCAAAAGGGCTGTCTATGTGTATACTGCGCTCATGGGGATGTTGGGAGAACGGCTGAACTCGCTCTTCCCATTACTCTTTAGCGTTTGAGCTGGATCTGGCAAGCATGCCACTTGATGCGATGGTACCAGCGGATCATTTTGGGCGTCGCTTCTCTGTGAGTTTTTCTGTAAGGGAATCATGGACTGAGGGAAGTGTCTTATCGAGCCTTCCCCGGTCGGCTCTAAAAATTTTTACCGATGGCTCTCTCACTAATGAGGGAGCCGAGGGGGGCGTTTACCTTTCTGAACCTGACATTGGGATGGAGTACTTACTTGGAAGACACCTTACTGTCTTCCAGGCTGAGGTCCTCGCCATCGCAATGACAGCGAAGGTAGCTCTTGATACGGAGATCAATGGAAAGGACATTGCTATCCTTTCGGATAGTCAGGCAGCTCGGAGTGGCCCTCGGATAACATCTAAGTTACAGGGGGACTGCAATCGTGTGTGGATAAGTTGTGTATCCACAACAAGGTGTCCCTTCAGTGGGATCCTGATCATATGGGAATTACGGGGAATGAAAGGGCTGACCTGTTAGCTAGGGCTGGCTCTGATTCTCCGTTCCTCAAACTGGAACTCACCGTAGGCGTTGACACCTCGAGTATCGGGTCTCTCATCAAAGCGGCTGCTCATAGGAAGCATCAGCAGAGATGGGCGAACCTGAGTAGTTGCTGGGCGAACCTGAGTAGTTGCAGGTGCACAAAACTGTTTCTTGATGGGTCTAATAGGAATATATCTGATTTTCTCTTGGGATTCGGAAGGAAACAATGTGGTTGGCATCAATCAACGACCACAGCTCGCTTTACGCTCATCTAATAAGGATGGGAGCTGTTGTCAGCCCTGAGTGTCTCTTCTGTGTGGAAGGAAAGTCTGAGACAAGCGAACACATTTTGTGTGCTTGGCAGGTCTTCGCTCGGAGCAGGCTGGATACTGGCTCTACCCTCCTATCTCTAGAGGAATTGAAAATCCTTCCTCACCAAGACCTGATGCGCTTCATTAAGAGGACATGAAGGTTTTGATGATAGGGTTTTTAGCAGGACAGCACATTGGGCCGCTCTGGCCTCCATGCTTGGGATCTCTCACCACCCCCCCCCCCCCCCCCCCCCCCCCCCCGCATTAAAAAATTATCGAGGAACGGTTATTAATATGTCTAAGGTAAGTCATAAAAAAATATCTGTTTAATGAGTTTAATTGTTTGATTATTGAGGTCCTTCAATTACTGAAATGAAAGGAGTTGTTGCCGTTATATTATCCATTGTAGGTACTACTACTTAGAATATGAACATGACTGTCACCTGTCATTCCACTTATATAAGGAGACTGAATTGATGAGTAGGATTAAAAGAGAAAGTTCAAAAGAAGACGAAGATAAATTTTCCAGCATTGAATAATGTCTCGCCTGAGAGATGTTGGCATCTTTCAAAAAGTTGTCAATCAAATTCATAACTTTTGTCCTAAATACCCGATTCTATTTGCTGGTCATCTTATCTAGAAAACGCGCTAGACTTTGCAAAAAGAGAGTAAGAGAGTTATTAAGCTTTGTTTTTTTTTTGCTTAGGCCCTTTCAAGAAATGCAGTATCAACTTCCCTTTGTTTTTATCCAACCTTAGTTTATTGGTGTGGAATTTATTTGATCTCTCCTTTTGACCATAATTTTCAACTTTTTCGGCCGATTTTATTGGAAGAATCTTAATGGTCTCAATATCCTGCAACATTTGAAATTCATTTTTCAGTGTTTTCTTCAGCCATTCCAATTGTTAAATTTCCGGATGAAGAGCAGCGTCTGAGATACAGAATTAAAAAATCTAGTTTTTCCGCCAGGTAATAGGTGTTTTTTTTTACTTAATGCCAGAACTACTTGCTGCAGTCTTCATTGTGCTGAAGTCTTCATTGCTGGCGGAGTGACTTCAAGTATGTGTTTTATGTGAAGGAGTGAGTATTCGCACCGCCATATAAATTTCCGAACCCCAGAGTGAAGTCCCATATTTAAATGACGCTAATGATGGATATCAACCAAAAAAGGTATTATTTAGCGAACTATTTTAACTCCAAAAGGCTCAATATCAATTCAATGGAAGTAGTTATGAAAGAATACATAACCTAACTAATTTTTCGAGAATGATTTTTTTCAGTGAATAAACTTAAAATAAAAAGTTATAATTTTTCTATTTCCTCTATCAGACATCTCTTTTGCTACTTCAATCGAATCAACCTTGCGAAACTTTACGATAGATACACCTCTGTAGCGAAAATTGAATATTACTGAACTACACTACGTAAAAATTCTGCTAGCGAATTACGGCAACAGATACTAGTGTCGTTTGAACATATTCTCTTTATGATATTTGTCTCTGGATTCTTTCGTATGCGAGTATAGGAGATATTTGATGAATTTTACATAATATAATTCGAATCTCCAGTGCCTTTGTGATAAAACTCTCTTTGTGACATAAATCTCCTTGTGATACTTATCATCTCGGTGTGCGACCGGCCTTAGTGTATGTAACGCATTCAGGCCACAACATTTGCGATTATTCTTAACTTGTTCAGTAAAGGTTCATAAAAAGAAGGAGGAAGCTCCAGTGACTTTAAAATTGCACATCAACATCAATTAGAGTTGGATTTATCCGGCTTCGTATCTATATAAAAAAAAAATAAAAATCAATTGCCACTTGAAAACGGCTCGACCGATTTAGCTCATTTTGTTGTGTTTGCAATTGTTAGGACAAGGTTTATAGGGAAAGAAAAATCGGAATCAGCAAACCCATTTTGGTGCTCCCATACAAAACTGTGGTTTTTCACTATATATTTGGAAACTGCCTGAAAGCGCATCGACATGGAGCGCTTAAATTTCGTATACGGCGTTTAAAAAAAAAAAATGTAAATTTAAGTTCAAAACTGGGGCAACTCCTCCGTAGGGTTGCCATACAAAAATTCCGTTTTTAACAATATACTTGGGAACTGCCTGAGAAAACGCAGACGTAGAGAGCTAAAATTGGATGCATGGTGTTTTCTTAGCAATAGTAAATATGAGTTCAAAGATAGGCTAAATTTCGTGACCCTTTCGTAGCATTACCATATAAAAATTTGGTTTTCACTATATATTTGGACGCTGCCTGAAAGCGCGTCGAGGTGGAGAGCTCAAATTTTGTACACAAAAATTCACAATTGCAGCAGTGCTGACAACTTAAAAATATTCATCTGCGCCTTAACTAAGCCTCAGCTTACCGAGTACTGTGAAACTGAGTAGGCTTAATATTTGGGCTTAAGCCACACCCGTGGCTTTTTTAAGCTCAAGCCACACCCGTGGCTTAAGCCTGGACTATGAAAGCGGCCATTACACTACCAGTACATCCATTTTACCCCTTGTTCTCATGAGACAACCTGCTTCCCTTAGGAAATTCAGGATGCATCTGAACTCTTTGCTTTACAGTTCCTCTTGAAAAAAGTATCTACCTAATAGCCCACCTCTTTTATTCATCAAAGGGGGCACTCCTCGCAGGACGGATTCGATTTCCTCCGATTCCTTACAGCTCCTGCAGAATTCGTTCGCCGATATTCCCAGTCTTCTAGCATGGCCCGATGAGCTGTAATGAGCCCTACCAGATTCCTGGTATATGCTCTGTTGCCATTAAGCAATTCTCTTGTCCTCTTCCAGTCATATGTAGGCCAAAATTGATTCGCGATACGACAGGTTTCCCTGTTGATCCATCCAAGGCTTGCCTTATGATAGATGCACCTGATAATCTTCTCCTTTAAAGTTGCGATCGGGATCCTCATATAAGCTATTGCTGCGAAGCTATCCATTTCAGAGCCCTTTCTGATCAAGTCATCCGCCATCTCGTTGCTTGGTAGGCCGGTGTAGGGTCACTTTGTGCCGTGTAGTCAATTCCTTAAGATTGGTTTTGCATAACTGCACCAATTTTGATTTAACAAGCACAGCATCCAGCTCCTTAATGACTACCTACCTGGCTGTCAGTGTATATGCAGATGGTGTCGCGTGGACTCTCTGAACATAGATGGCAATACTGCCGCCTGGTAAATCGCTACAAGCTCTGCCTGAAAGACACTATATTTATCCGGCATTCCATAAGATACGTGCCACTGGCAGTCCCTTGAGTACACTCCAGCCGCCCCTGTGCCGGCACTCATCTTGGATCCATCCGTAAAAAAAGAGTTACATACGCGCAAAGACTCTAGAGCATCTACTAATAGAGACTTACTTACAATGCTTTTGATAACATCTGATCCAGTTTTCAATACATTCCAGGAATTATCCAGAAAGAGCCCTAGTTCAGTTTCCCCAGCAGTTTTAAAATTATTGACTAATCTACGTGCTCTATCCATCCTTTAAATACCAGAACTGTCTGATATTCATGGTAATATATGATTATGCAGGACTTGATTCAACGGGGAAGTTGATTCTGAAGTGATTCTGCCAGCGATTAGTTATAATTTATATTTATTTTGATTTGGTTTTACCTTGTAAATGAAACTAAAAATATATTTATATTAAGTCTAAGAATATCGTAAATATTTGTTTACCATTTGTAATTAATAAAATTAGTTTTACAATGAGAACGAAATTTTTACAAATTATTCAAGTAAATAATTCACACATACGCCAACCACACAATTTTACTAGAATTGACTATTTACATATTCTGTCAGTAACAAAAGTTTTCACTGAAATATATACTAAATACTTTTTATTTATGACAAACAAGATCTTTAGAATCAAATAATAACCAAATTAGATTTTTGTCCTTTTATGTAGCATATCCTAAGCTGAATACTATGCGGCGGAGGGATTTCTTCGAAACGAACAGAATTTTTTTTTTCTTAATTGGTTGAAAAATAAGAGAAAGAATTGCTTGAATTTTTATTAAAGTTTTCAAAAATTTTGACAGCGTTCTCGATGAATTTCCCTATTGACATTCACCTCGTGTATGCGTTGTGAAAGGTGCGAAAATAAATAAGCATTTTAAATGTTTACAAAATAAGTGAAATGAGACTAATATGAGTCTGATGTTTTTCCGATTTACCATCATTTCGCTGTTTAAAATCAAGGAATTAATATTTTATGTAGAGTCCTCTGTAGAATATACAAAGAGTGCTTTAATATCGAGAAACCAGCTTTAGTGTTTCCTTACTAGGCTTAGTAGTTAAAAACGCAGTTAAAAAGAAATAATGTTGAAATAAGAAACTCCATTCATGTAAAATCTCATCTGTCATCTTGATGAGAGCTATAAATCTTATCCATGTAAAATAAACTTTAAATATTTAAGGAATTTCGCCAGAATTTCCCAGAAATTTCCTAAATCAGACAACAGGCTTCGAAACTAAATCAAATTAACTGTCTATCAACATACCATAAATATTCAATCCTCCCACCTAAGCAAGCAAGCTTTCAATTCAGTTCAATGTCTCCATCGTGTTTGTTGTTATTTTTCAATATCCCGTGTTTAATCTTTTCCTTGCATTCCCGATATTTTTCCCAGCCTTAAGGTTGTTTAATCATCGATTTTCCCTTTCTATTCACTTTGAGTACCTCCTTCCTGCCCCCAAAGGAGAACATTTACTCCTTCCTGAAACCTTGTAGCTTTGATCCAAAAATATCATCAAACATGGATTCATCACTCAATCGATAGAAAATCTTGTGATGGAGCAGATTACTTACTAAAAGCTTTCGAAACCGTTGACCCTTCAATTGGACACCAGGTCTTTTGGTTTTGTTCTCACTTTTGTCCCACTTTTAACATACATACATATATTATTTGTACCCACCCAATCGTATCTTACGCGTTTTTTTCATGGAAAAGTTTTGACCCAAGAATGTTCGTTTTGATTGTTTAATGAAGGTTGATGGGGCTCAGAATTTTTTTTTCTTGTTTAGACCTTTTTTGAGCATGAATTCATCATAGGAAATGTCCAGTGAATCTCATTTGTTTTGAAATTTGTTGATTTGGGGATGGTTTGGTTCTAATAAATTATTTGTCTCGCTTTTATTGTTGGTGTGTAAATTTAATTAAAAACAGGAATGATAGCAAAGTAAACAAAGATTTTGTTATAAATAGGCATTCACTACAAAATGAGCAATTGCTTTCTTCATAATAGAGGGAACATTTCCATATTTACAAACATATGTACATAAAAAACCTGAATTTTATTGGCGTGGTATCTATTACGTATTTTATCAGCGTTGGTTCTTTGTTTGCTTTTAATGAGGGCTTTCTGCCCTTTCACTTTCATATACATTGCCCAGCGGTAAACATACTAAGTGCTTCGGATAAAAGCAGATTCGAAGCGCTTCTCTGGAAGCATTCTGAAGCAATTTGGAAGTAATTTCTAAAATTTCAGCAAATTGAATGCGAACGATATCATGCAAGTTTTATCGTGATGATGTCGTACGCGTATAATTACGTTCGGAGGAGTGTTTCAAAGCACTTATTTTGCCTTTTTAGATCAGTGAAACATTTGTTGAGAGAAAAGTGAAAAAGAGTTAAGTCCAAAATTAAAATTATAAAGTGTGCTGTTGCAAAGCTTGACTGTTTCGTCTAAATTCAATTCTCTCTTATTGAAAGCAACACTGATAAATAAATAAGTTCCTGATAGTCGATGCGATCACATAATTCGCTTTCAATAGTCAAACCTACTAAGCGTTTGTTATGCTCGTAGTGTGCTGCATGTAGCAGCATGCTACATGTAAGATGCCGACAAAAGTAGCTGTGTTGTTCGTCCACGCAGCGAAGGTGATGCCACGTATAGCACGACCGGACGTTTCAACCACGGCTGGACAGAGGACAAAAAAGAAAAAGAGGTGAACAAACAAAAAAGAAGAAGATTATTTTTTTTTACACAAGGTGGTGACAGTTTCTTATGAGAAGGGAATAAAAATCAAAAATTATCGCGAATATACAACCGAGATCGAAGTTGAGAAATAAAGAAAATAGGAGAAAGGATCGTAAGCTAGGAAAGGATTTGAAGAAAAAGGAAAAAAACGCTGAGCGCAAATCGGATGGGAAGAGATAAAAACCAAACCTAATCTCGATTATAATGAGAGGAAATGCTGAATCAGTGTTCAGTGAATTATCGAATTACGTTAGCTTCATCCAACTTTATAACAACATATAGAAATAAGAGTTATTCTGATCGCACAACAAAACAGGTTCAGGTTCGGGTGAATACAAAGGCAAAGGAAATCAATCAAATCTTACTCCAGTAGGCATATTAATCCAATTTGGATGTCATATAAGTAACTTTCCTTTACCTTTCGAATTATCGCATTATCCCATCAATTTGATTGCTATAATAGTATAGTTTAACAAAAAGGGTCAGCTCCAGACGGCATGGGCAGCACTACACATCAATGTGTTTAAGTTTGAAGAGAAAAGGAGAAATTAAATTTTTTTTTTTTTTTAAATTTATCTGATGTAATTATTTTATTAATATTGAACCTATCTAGAAGCACTGTTGTTTCTAGATAGGTTTAATATTAAAAAAAAATTACATCTGATAAATTCAAAAAAAAATTAAGTGGCAAGCGGAACATTCTTGGAGGTGCCTCTGCGGTGGATCCTCAGCAACCAAGGTTTATAAGTTGTTGCCTGTTTTCTTGTAATTATTATATTCTTTTATATAAATATTATATTTGTATATTCATATTGTAAATTTTTACCGAATAGTAACAATAAGCAAAGCTTAATTTTTATCGGCTATTGAAAATAGATATGTACAACTTTAACGATCGAAACATGAAATTGAATAATTATTTATAGCTTAGAGAACTGCCGATCGAGCGAATAAGTTACATATACCCATTTGAATAGTTTTGTACGATTCAGAGTTATCTGCCAATTCAATTGATTACACCTCAGTTAGAATAGTTACACATAGAATTTAAAACAGAATTTACTTACCGCTTTGGATATGGCTTGAATATCGATATAGATACGATTTAGATCAATATTTATCAAAGTCAATTTAGTATGACTAGGTTAGAATAGTTACTCATCAAATTAATAAGAAAAGTGTTTACTTGGCACTCTGGTGAAGCATATCCAGGCAGTAAACTTATGTATCGTTGCATACTTAATTGAATAATGTAAATATACTTTATAACGTAATGCAACCGTAGAGTTTCCTTTTCTTCTCCTTCACTCTCCCGGAGTTCTCTCTCTTGGCATGGTTGACTAAGGTACATTACTCCGGTCATTACAGGTCTACAGGTCAGTCATCAGGGACATTGCATCTTGTCCACAATACGGCAGGTTCGATGGGGCACGGCCTGAGGACAGGATCATTTATGTCGTCACGGTAGGTAAGGGTAAGTGATGTAATTGCCCCTTCAGGGCTAGATGTGTGCCTTGTTTGTTTAGGTCAGGCACGAGTTTTTTTTTGTATTATGGTTGGTGACCGGCGCCGGCGGCAGGTTTTGGTTAACACCCCCCCCCCCCCATACCTCTCCACCAACTAGTCGAGGTGCTAGCGTGCCGCCGTGTGCTATGGCAGATCACAGTAGTGAGCTGTCAGCTCATGTTGACAGGATGGACTTCACCACGATATACAGAATAACAAGGTGTGACCATCCGGCACATTCGCCATTTTCTGTGTTAGTCGATTCGCATGACGCGTTTCTTAAAAAGTGAAAAATATAAAGTTTAATATTTATGCAAATTTATTGTACTGGATCCATTTAAAATCTTAAAAGAAGTACCATTTTATTTTCTAAACATAAGGAAGATTACTAGAATTGTATTCTACATTTTAATTTGCCACTAACCTCACTTTTTACACTTCGTTATGATGCATTGCACATTTGCAATGTACATTTATGGTAAGAAACTCATATTATATTTATTGTAACATTTTCAATGGATCCAGTGGAATAAATTTACATAAATATTATCACTTTATTTTTCCCGTTTTAAGAGTCGATTCGTGTGACGTCACACGCACTTGACAGCTGGGACAATCATACCTTGTTACTCTGTATATCGTGGGACTTCACGTCCAAAAAAGTACTCACTCAAAATACTACCATAACACGTTCCTGGCTCATTGTCGATCGCAGATAATTTTTAATAAATTTCAGTTTCGAGAAATTCCACTTTCCTGACGCCACTGTAAACTTAACAATATCCGCAAGACAGAGTATCATTTTTACGATGCAATTCAAAACTTGGATTGAGGGCAAGATTGACACCCAACCAGATTCATAATTCTTTCGGTGAAGACTTGAGAGCATGAATATCATACAGAAATTCGAAGTCATTACTGTACGCATGTAGTTGTTGAAATCTCCCTTCATTGATACTACTGCTGTATCAACGACGTGCTAAAAGAATTCTGTTCTAAATTGTTCTTTAGGATCCGTTACACGCTTATCTCGAGCATCGTTTTCGAAATTACGTTTCTTACACCGAACACGGACCGAGTTATTAGGGGGAAATATCGGCTCTACCACCACCTTAGATGCTAAGTCTTTCGCTTCATTCAGTATTGTAGAAAAAGAATGTCACAGCATTAAACTACATTCAAAGCAGGACTTTGTAAAAATTCATTAAATTTGTTTAGAATATCGAACCAAATCATTACGCTACAAATGAATTTAAAATTCACGATGGATTGGGCTACCCATAGAGCCTCATGTTTTTTTTCTTCGAGCGAAATTTCCACAAGTGCATCATATAGATCTCTCCAAGCTGATAGCGAATGAGTTTGATGCAAAACCCTCGAGAATACTTCCCAAGCCATGAAACAGGAATCTATATGTGTGCGTGCTTAGTCCGTTTTCTAAAATGTTCTATATTGATACTTATGGAAAATTGTTAAACATTGGCTTTATATATGCCATAGAGCCTAAACTACTATCCATACAGAAAAGTTGTCTTCTAGTAATTTACAGCTTGGTTGCTTACCTTCCCAAAGGCTACACTTACTATATACCTTACTTAACAAAATAATAAAATAGTTTTGATTACAAAGTAACCTTACCATTTTACGCTCAATACCTCTCTGCTGAGTGATAATTGCATGTGTGTATGTACAGCCGTAGTCCGAATCTGTAGGCAGCTACATTCGATATCATCAGCCCGCGGCATGCCATGACGGCACAGCGACATTACAATGACTACTCAGCTGAGAATTTTTGTTTGAGGAATCGTAGTCATTTGGTTAAGATAAATTTTTTTAAATAATTTTGTTAGGAAAGGTATGAAAATTTTATTACGGTTCGGAAGATAAGAAAGCAAGCTTAAGATTAACAGAACGCCGTTTTTCTGTATGAATAGTAGTTTAGGGTGGAGTAGCTATTCAAATCAAACTTTTGTCACTTTTACATAAGAACTCTGCAAATATTTTAGAATGTAAGGACTACGCTGGGCCTCGCATGTGGTAGGGAGGGAGTCTGTTTCATGGCTTGTGAAGTATTCTCGAGGGTTTTGGTTTGATGGCATCAACCATGATTTACCAACACGTATCACTGACAGCTTTGAGAGTCAGAGTCAGTGATTGCATTGCAGTCGAAAGAAATATTGAGGCTAAATTCAATGGCACTTTTAGAACCGTCTGGTGCCATAACTAGGAACCAGATCACTTCACTCACTTTAGAGATCCGGATCTTTGAGTCGACTCAAATCTGAGTTACTCAACTCAAATTGAGAGAGCGGTGTTATTACCAGAGCAGACACATATGTATGCATAAATACATATGTATGTATAATAAGCACAGCACGATCTTCGTATAGAAATCATAAATACGTTAGATTGGTTTTTTTTTTGGATTGTGTCGAATAGAATTTTTGACAAATTCGGTGAATTATCGAGGACAAGCTTAATTTTTTTTACCGTAGACTTTTAGCTGTGTTCTTTTGTGTACCTTGTTCTAGAACTCCCATATACTGGAGAGAACAAATTGTTCTGTCGATTGAAGCGAACTATTTGTACTGTTCGCTTCATTTAAGTCTTTCTATGAAAATGTGTGAGGCGTTCTTTTGTGTATCTCTTGCTCTGCTCTTTGCTGCGGACACAAAAGAACACAGCTTTTATAATGTTAGAATAAGAAGATCAAACACAGGAGCATTTATTTTGTACCTGAATATCTATAAAAATGTCAAAGCGCGAAGATACCCACAACAAACCTCAATTTCAATCATTACATACAATTAAATATGCATACAAAATTTATATTGGACTTTCAATGCCAGATTGCGGAAAAACTATTAGTGTTATCAATAAACCTTATTCCACATTTTTTGTAGAGAATCTCCATCCCTTTCTTTTTCATATGTTGATATACACTATAGGCGTAAGACCGACAGGAACAAAGAAACCGAAAAAGGGTAACTTTTTTTCCCCGTTTTTAGACTGTCACAAGTTATGCGGACAATCAAATTCCGAGGGCTTTTCACACCTTATTTGGAGAGCTGAAATGTAAGTATATTCCAATTTTCAGCTTGGTTGGAATTTGTCCGAAGATGAACCATTTTTTTTTGTCTAAAGTTCCTGGACAATAGGTTTTCTCTTTATAATAATCTTCTTCATGAATAAATGTGGTTTGCTTGTGTGAAACGCAACGTAAGTTCATTAGTTAAAGTCCCAGCTTCCAGGCATTATTCGTAGCAGTATAGTTTTTGCTTGCAAGCCATAGTCGTCAATCTAGCGATTGTACCCTTCGATACTTAGCTCAACCATTGAAATTGGTTTCCAGATGTCGCATACTTGATGAAGTCAGAAATATAGTTTGGGGCTGTATGATACTTTTTCATGGAAACATATTCAAACAATGTCCACCTATCCATCCCAGGGGCGGATCCAGGATTCTTGCGAGGGAGGGGCGCAACTTTGGTTTAAAAACGGTATAAGCTGGAAACAGATCAAAAGTTCGAAGACACTCGCCACCACTCGCAAATGTCAAATACATAAAATTTATCATTAAGATACATGCCGATCAGATAAGTGAGCGGCTACCACTAGGAACGAAGAAAGTTGCTCAACGTTCAACTTTTGCCACTCGCGAAAGTCAAATGAGGCCTTAAATTATTTATTTTGTTTTGGTTTGTAAACAATGGAAGCGTAAAACTTCCAAATCACTCATTGTAGTTAGTAAAAATAGGGAAACACATTTTGTTCACATTGACGAATTAATCATAAATTGTAACTTTGCAAAATACAGGAATTAAAACCCTACGAAGTTTACCTCTACTAAAGTCAACAAAGTGTGATTTTTTTTTTATATATTATTAAGGCAAGTTAAGGGGATATCTTATGATGCAGAGCACAGCATTGCAGAAAGATGATAGGGAAACGAATTAGGGAACTTGAGGAGAGCGCCAGAGGTGCTGAATGTCACCGTCAAACTTTCGCAGATTGTATGTTGGAGTAAAGACAGAAAATGGTAGACTGTCCACATTCACACAGTTCAGGATAAAAACCATCAGGAAATTTTACTGCATGGCCAAAAGTAATTTGATCGGCAGTTTGCTGCGCGAGTTTTGCGTGCAGGAATTATTCTGCAAGGGATCAGACGGGATATTTCATTAGAACATTGACCACGCATATAGCGTGAAAGGCATCCATCATTGCGGCGTTGTTCGAGTGAGTCGATATTTCAAATTATTGCCACATCGCCAGTAAGCTTGTAGGCTCTCTTTTGGACAATATCCAATGAAGGTAAGACTGTGCGACCAGCCTCGGGCCCAGATATGGAAATCGTATTATATTCTAGGTCTGGTGTAGTATTTTTAGAGCAGCTCTAGATTCTATGGGTTGATATATTTCTACACCTTTTCAGAAATCCTAGACGTTTCGCTGCTTCTTTGGCAAAACAAAAGATGTAATCTGTCCAGCTTAGCTTATTGGAAATACTAAAGCCAAGAATGTAAAAAGACTGTGTATCGCAAATCAGTGCTCCATCAAAAGAAATGGGAGTGAAAAGCTTTGATCTTGCTTCATATATGAGACAGCTTTGGCACTTAGATGGCTTGAATTCGACGCGAATCGCTTTACTCCAAGCTAGAACATGACCAAGGTCGTTATTCATTGATCTAATCAAGCCATCTTATTTGACAGATGTGTCTGGAGTCCCCAAGAATATCAAAAGAGTAAGCGAAATCAAGGCTACTGTCATAGGCAAAACTATGGATGGGATTAAAAGTACATTAATGAAAATTAAGAAAAGAGATAACAGAGCTCTGTGACGTCCCGGCATTTATAGGGTGAGGTTCTGGTGAAACTCCATCTAGTACAATCGGTATTATGCGATCAGGTAAAACACTTTCAATGTATAATAAAAGATGAGGGGAGAGACCAAGTGCTTGAAGTTTAACTAAAACGGCTGGATGCCAGACTCTATTGAAGACCATTTAAATATCTAGAATAACGATTTTGGCTCTACAAAACACCATTAGAAAAGTCAGCAAGTCTCCAGATGAGCGTCCAGTTCGGAAGCCATAATGCCGATCATTGATGAGTTGTTTGGTTTCTAGGTACTTCATTAATTTGAAGTTAATGAGAGATTCAAAAAGCTTTGAAAGAATCGAAGTGATCGCAATTGGTCTATAGTTTGAGGCGTCACTACCCTCACCTTTCTTAGGAATAGGCTGAACGTGAGCTATTTTCCAACCATTTGGAAATTGTCCTGTCGAATAAGGCAAGTAGAATAGTTTGCGCAAAGGTTTGGCCAAAGATGAGACACAGCTTTCAATTAACAAGGGTGAGAAACCATCAGGACCTACGGCTTTGGAGAAGTTGATCCCCTTAAGGACCTTGAACACATCCCTCTTACGGATGTGTATTGGCTGTTTTATAGAGAGTTTGAAGCGAATCTACCAGTGAAGATACTAGCTTGATCAAGGGAGTCAACAACCACTTCACCGATATTAAGTAATGAAATTATAGAGGAATTGCTGAAGTTGTTCTTGATGGCTTTGACCGGGAACCACAAGCCTTTCTGATCAAAAGGTAGTTTTTCTCTCCGGATAATGGACTTTTAGGTGTTCTGAGCTGTCTTGTAGACTTGTTTCAATTCTAGACATGAATGCAAATGATTCGCGCTAAAAACAGACTCTTTCGCTTTTATTACATTACTTGGTTGAACTTATCGTTAAACCAACAGCGATTTTACTGTTGTTGAGATCTGCTGTAAGAATACGGACTGTATTCAGGCATGCCAAAATTTCTCTAAGGTTTTGACTTAGAATTTCCCAATCAGCATTTAATTTTTTTTTTGTTTAAGGTTTTAGCTAAATATTCTACTATTGCATTTTACGAAATAATAAAACTGTTTTTCCTAATAAATGTCTTGCTTTAAATGTAATAACTCACTACATCAATATACAATGATTTGTTTGCCGTTATGTTTTCAATTAAAACAAATCTCCCATCGCTTTTACCCGAATAAGTTCTGCTTAAAATTGAACGTTTCCAGACAATTTTATGTCTTTTGCAAAAAGTGCAGTAGAAGAATTCAGAAGATCTACTTCAATTTTTTTGTGGTCTTTAGGGAGGGGCACGCGCCCCCCGCGCCCCCTAGCTGGATCCGACACTGATCCATCCATCCACCCAAACGACTTACTCTTGTATAGAAACTAACCTAAAATTGTAGAGCAATTAACAAAAAACTGTCTAGAAATAGATGAATCCCTTCATCCAGCCTTACGAGTGATTTAAGAGAGGTGATTTACCACAAAGAGAACAGCTTGTGTAATCAATCCTTCCTTTGAAGACTTGAAGACAAAGGAATATTAGATATTCTTATCTTGTTATTGAAACGATAAGCAGGAATTAATATCCGCTAATCAAGCAATAATTACATCCAGCTGTTTCCTTTTTGCCATTTGTTACCATTAACGTTTCCTCGTTTACCAGAAAAAAAGTAGTAGGAAAACTTCTATAGCCCGGTGATTGAGTATTGCGGTAGATGTATATGTAGGTATCTTATAATTACCTTGTCTATTAAATACACTGCATCGTAACTTAAGTACATCAATCAAAACCATCCGTGAAATCCAATGTCGCAATATATGTCAGATATGTACTACATACCTATATATCTACATAATGTATGTATCCATGTAGAACGGAAGGAATAGGTGTGAAGTTAGATAAATTAATTGCTTACCTGTACCAAGTGAAAATCGTATTCCACCAAGAAACTCATTACTAGCTAATCTATCATGATCCCAGATAGTTAACTCAAGAGCTCTTTCCGCCAGTTCCTGTAGCGAAACATCCTCATAGATGAATGTGTAGCCCCACACAGGATTGACGGATCGTTTGACGACGGGTGTTTTCTGCTTAGAGCTTCGTGTTTTGTCAGGCAGGAGATAACTGTGTAAAAAAAAAATATAAAGTGATAAGTGTTCTCCGGAATACAGCTATCCTCAGAGGAGAGATGAAAGGATTTTATAAGAAAAAAAAAGAAAAAAAAAACAAACAAACATAACAGAAAAAGGAAAAACATTTCTTGCCCACCTCTTACAGAAGGCGTCGCATGTGCCATTAGCCTTTACTGGGCTGAGATTTTTCGCTTCCTTTACCAAAACATGAAGTTGTCCCTTTGAGGAAATATTCTTTGAGCTGGATTTGATGCTTCCAAATTTGCGGAGATTTGAATTACTTCCTCGGGACATACTTTGCTTTAGAATTGAACTTTCTGGTGGAATGAACTTGAGACCGACGATTATGTCACCGCGATAAACACCGACATCTTCAAAGGGCTCGCTCTGTAAATTGATTGAAATTTTAGTATCAAGTTATTTGTGTGTGTTTTTATGTTATTTATTTAATATAAAAAAAATATGCAAAAAGTAAAGAAAAAAAAAAAAAAACTAAAATGTAAACTTACCCTTTCTTGCAATAAATACCACTGTGATTGAGGATTATCGAACACTTTTCCAGCTAAATTGATTGTCACTTCACCAAGGAAGTCGTTTCGTCCAAACATATCCGAATGCCAAACGGTGAGCCATAGAGTTCTCGATTCTAGACTGCCAAGTGGCATATGAAATTTGAGCGTTTCATCGAATATCGGATTTAGCGTGTGCTTCTTTACTTTGGTCTTTCGTTTTCCACTCTTCGATTTATCCGGAAGTAAGTAAACCTGTATAAAAAGAGTTTGTTTTTTTAATATATTTTTTCTTTCTTTTTCATACTGGATCGGATTTCTTAAAATATCTATCAATAAAATTGTATGCTACGATACTGAGACTTGAAGAAAATCAAGTTCAACAGCTGGGACAGGTAAGTTAAATGCAGGATGTAGGTACTTGGAAAAAAATGTCAATAACAGGATGGTTCTTTCATTTAGTACCTAACTATAAACTGTTCAGTAAAGCACTTTGTGAATAACTATACAGAACAAGACGTAAATGGAAGATTTCTAATAAGTGATAAAGACGAACTATTCAGTCGGAAAGAGTATTTGATTGACATTTTTACAAGACATTTCATCAATCTACATATACCCAGAGAAGACCAGCTTCCACTGAAAATGTTCTGTACGACAAAAATGGTGTTTGTGTTCGAAAAAGTAAAGCATATTTTTCAATCTTCATTGGAATCTTATATGAGTTACATACAGTAAATTTTCCGCTCCTGTATAGGCTATATTTAGGTTGAATACAAAAACAACTTTATTTTTTTAACCTTTCTTCCGCATTTTTAGACATCGAATTTTCAGTAAGCACGAATTCATTCCCTCAGTCATTTCGTTTCGGTTACATATTTAGCTTAATCGTAAAATCAGTCAGAGTACTGCTTTTTACTTTAATGTCCTACAAAAGTATCCAACTTTATAAAACTATCCATTAAGTAAATAAATTAATTCAAAAAAAAAAAAACGATAATGTAGTGGAAATTGTAATGGTCGTCATTACTATACGCGACCTGGGCGTGATTCTGTTCTTTTGTAGAATGTTAATGATAATATATACGTCACAATTGAATGCACTTTTCTTCCAAATACGCTGCACATGCGGCATATAAGCCCGAGGATTTTGCACTGGATGTACTCCTCGATCGTTAGACCTTTCCTCACATATGCGTCCTGCGTATGGTGGCCGAGGACGCTTGTGGGGACTGCGATCCGGATGCTGGCGGGCCTGTAAAGGCTTGCCTGCCTGGCAATTATGGGCTCATAATTGCGATCTACGACTACTGCTGCTCTTGAAGTCCTACTTAATTTGCAACTCCCGGATCTTGTAATTCAGGCAGTTGCCACAAGGGCTGTGTGCAGATTGCGCTCATGGGGATGTTGGAAGGACGGATGGATTGGCTCCTCTCATTGTTCATTGGCGTGTGGGCTGGATCTGGAAAACCCTATGGCCAGAATGCCATTTGATGCGATTGTAACAGAGTTTCGTTTTGGTCGTCGCTTCTCTGTGAGTTATTCTGTAAGGGAATCGGGGACTGAGGGAAGTGCCTTATCAAGCCTTCCGCGGTCCGCTCTAAACATTTTTACCGATGGCTCTGTCACTAATGAAGGAGCCGACGCGGGCGTTTACCTTCCTCAACCTGACAATGGAACGGAGTAGTCACTTGCAAGAACATTGCTAGCCTTTCAGATAGTCTGGTTACATGGGGATCATGGGGATTGAAAGGGTTGACCTTTTAGCTAGGGCTGACTCTGATTCTCCGTTCCTCGGACCGGACCCCGCCGTGGGCGTTGCCACCTCGAGTGTCGGGTTTCTCAAAATATAGCAAGCAATAATGGGTTCAATGATGAGTTAATAGTTGGAGTTTTAAAAAGACAAAATTAAGAAATAAACTTATGGAAGAAATTACTTGTCTAAGCAGTATTGTACAAACTGAAAAAACTTGGGCCTCATTACCATATTACGAAGAGATATCAGACAGAATAGCTAAGGCGCTAAAGAAACGTGATATACACGTAGGTTTTAAAACGGTAAAAAATCTTAATAGCCTTTTGCCAAGTGTTAAAGATACAACCGATAAATTAAATAGAAATGGGGTGTATTGTTTAAAATGCGCAATATACCAGGGGGTATACATTGGGCAAACAGGACGATCTTTCAAAGAGCACTTCAGCACTTTCAAATCGAACTTTGCTAAGCACCTATTAGAAAATAAGCACATTCCTGACTTAGTACCAGAAATTCTACATTTTTGTGACAAAGATAGAAAGCTGAACTTGCTAGAATTCTGCATGCTTCAACGACCAAACGGATCATCATTACTCGCCGCTATGCAAACCATTGCATTAGACTACATCAGCAATACAAAAAGTTTCAGTGTACTGAAGATAGTCGAAAAGCTGAAACCGGTCTATATTCGAGGTAAATAGTTTTTATCAAATAAGTGTGGGATACAACGATTTTAAGTTCTATTATTTATATTGACTCTTTCGTTTAATTGATTTAGATAATAAATGTATGACTTTCTTACTAAACGTCTTTCGAGGCGCGAGTTATTCTGCGAATGTGGGTAAGTATAGGGGGCCCAAATTGAATAATTGCACACGGGCACACGGAGACATAGTTACGCCACTGATACCACCCCAGTGTCGGTGGAGCATCAATGACATATACTTAAACAAGATAATCTAAATCGATGAGAAGATCACTCAATCCTCATGGTATGCTGCGAGGATTATTATGTTGAGTGCATTCGCCAAAAATATTGTTACTAGAAACATGTAGAGGCGGCAAAAGTATATACTTTCTTGACGAACTGCAAAACTT
Source organism: Dioctria linearis (assembly GCA_963930735.1). Lineage (NCBI taxonomy): Eukaryota > Metazoa > Arthropoda > Insecta > Diptera > Asilidae > Dioctria > Dioctria linearis. The sequence goes on from OZ005741.1 coordinate 258,809,092, forward strand.
AGTAGATATAAGAATCAGTGTAATCATATCTACCTTCTTGCATTTAACTCTAGGGGTCCCACAAGGATCAGTATTAGTACCACCCTTCTTCCAATTCATCGATTTGTATAACTCTGATCTTGACATTCGAAATCTTACCCTTATTATGTTTAACGATAGGAGAGTATTTGTTGTTGTTGATAAATGTAGCTTGAAGCTAAAGGTTAATAGTCTTCAAAAATGGTGCGTTCATATAGAGGCCATAGTTGATAAAATATATATTGGATTAAGTGTACTTTGGGTGTAGATAGATAATGGTTATTTACGATGTCAAATTGTTTAATTTCGAGCTTGATATTTTGCGAAACTTTGTCTATTTGTAACTTACTTGGCGGAAATAATCTTAAAGGTCTAACGAGAATGCCAACTTTAATGGCAGTCGTATATAATAACAAATTATGTAAAACAAAGTCAGTAGTCGAAGTCGCAACTGTAGTCTTTTTTAATCATCAATGAAGAACAAAGTCTTATGCGGAACAACAGTTGCCCTTGACATCCCATGACAAAAAGCTGTGGGAGTAGTAGATGATGACATTGAAAAACATCAATAAAACTATCTTAATTACAACAACAAAAAGTAAGATAAGAAAAAGCAACTTCCCACCCTTCTTTTCACGTCCTTCAGTTTTTTTTTTTTTTTTTTTTTTACAGAAGCCAACATAGAATTCATTTCTTAAAATTTTTCCTTTTGGCTTCAAAGTTCAATTTTAATTCGCAGAAACTTCGACGAGAAAACTTCTTTTAATTGACATTGTCTCATCGTCGTCGTCGCTATTTCCTTCAGTTTTGTTATTTTGTTTTTCTTGTTAGTAAAGTTTTGTGGAAAAAGACATCCAGCATCCTATGCTAACTGAATCGCATCTTTATAATTATAATGGCAAACGAATTGAAAAGTTTTTTTTTCAAGTAGAGTACGGCATCATGAATTTAGGGTCGTCAAGTCACAATAAGAGAAGTTGTACAAAAGTTTTCTATTAAGTGGTGCATACCTACCCAGCTCCAATCTTAGATGAAAGTTTTGGATCGTTGTTTTATCTTTTATGGTGTCTTTATTAACTCAAACAATTTGTGGATGAATTTACAAACAGATTTTAGGGATTGTATAACATTTCAAGAAACTTCTACGCAGAATTCAAGAAAATTCTATCAAGTAAAATCTTTTTGTTGAAGTCCAACTGATTTTGGTTAAGCGTCGGTGGTCGGATTCCAGATTTCTCGGCTCTGAAGTTGGAAAGTTTTACAAAGATTTGCTATCCCTCAGTATTTTGTCGCTTAATTCATTTGGAAGAGTAAAATGAGTTGTGGTTTACTAGATGAGTACGTTCGAATTAAGTTAGGGTCTTTTTCCTTTATAGTCGTAGAATTAACACGTACCTACTAATGTTTTTGTGGTTTCTGCACTTAGAGAATAGTTTCAATCAAATTAAAGACATTCTGAAGATTTGGTGATCATAAGATCTTAGGTAAGTAGATAGGTAGTAAGCTTGTGTATAGTAGTTGCCTTTCATTCATGGGAACTTAGGAAGGTGTTGGCTTAGTACGATGAGATTTTGGAAACATTCATTGTATGTGAACTGTATATAGCTTTAACATCATAAATGGGAATTTGATACTTACAAAAATTATTTTAAAATATTAGCACAAATTATGATTTTTGAAAAGCTTTGAATTTTTGGTGGAAAATCTTTTGGAAGTTTTAAACATGCGACGAAAAATCTTTAAGTTTAAAATTTATCTTGAAGGTTGATAACACTGCTCGGCTCTTAAAAAACAAATTATTACATAAAATATATTTTAAGAACAGATTCTGTTTGTCAATATTAAAATTTTGCTGTTGCCAATTAAGCCTCACAGTTGTTTCGCTGCCCATTGAAGTAACTGAGGCAGAAGTTTCAATTAAGATCAATCAGCTGTTTTTTAACATTATGTAAATATTCTGTAAAGAAAGCAATCAAATGTATGATTTATTGAAAAAAAAAAGATCCAAATTATATAAATTGAGGAGCAACAATTTAATTCTGAATGTCTAAGGTGCATCCACACATAACAAATATTGGTCAAACATTTGACAAACAATTTATAGGCAGTTGACAAATGTTTGTCAAACATTTGTCAAATATCTGATAAAATATTTGTGTGAAAAAATGATTAACAAATATTTGTCAAACATTTAGGGAATGCTTGTTATGTGTGGATGCGCTTTTAGAGTTGCGTTCGTATCTTGTATTTCAATAAGACAATTGCCCGAACGTGTTGCCTCAGTCATCCAAATATCATTTATCTGACTGAATTTGAATTTGGTGTAATAGAAAGACCTTTAAATATTGGGAGATTGGTTGAATCAAGAGTTGGTTCACCAAACAAACTAATAGTTTGAAAAAAAAAAATCATCCCCAACGTGACAGACGATCTAGACAGACGACACTAGTTCTTGTCGTCATAATCAATGGCAACGAATCATAGTTAGAGCTTTATTTTCATTTCAGGGGCAAGGTTCAGTAGAGTTTTGTATAATTATAAAAAATAGTTTCGATGGAGTTGTTCAAAAGTAAAATTAATGGCTCTGTTCAAAAAATTATGAAGTTTCAGCAGAATTTGAATGAATGGAATACCCTTGCAATCGATTAATAAAACTGATTGCGCATGCCCCTTCTATAGTTGCGTTCTACTAGAGGCTAGTGACATTTTACGGGTACGAACTGGCAACTAGAGCAATGGAATATTAATATTAGTGGCCTTACCTTTTTAAGTACGAGCACGAATATCATATTAGAACAGAAAAACTTTACGAATGAGCTTAGATAGTTCTAAAAAAACTTAGCCGATACAAGATTGCGCGAAATCATATAAAATGATGCTAGCGAACATATTTATCCAAATCCGGCTCGTATTTTTGTAGAGCTCAACGGAGTAACAGAAGGATGGTGTTGGTATAATACTAACTAAAAGTTTCATTATCTGGTTGCCACTTTTCGATAGTGATCGCCTGCACATAAGACTATGATAGAGGCATGACTATCGTCCAATGCAACGCTCTCACATAGGTGGAGAATTGTTCGTCTATAGTCAACTGAAATTCAGTGAAAATTATGACGTCGTTTGCTCGTCAGAGGGTTTGCTTGGGCTCCAATTCATTTCGGTCGGTAGCAAAACTTCGGATTTGTCACTGGGTAGATTCGGTGGAGTAAGGGGTCCAAATGACAACAGTTGACTTGAATTCAATTAATTTCTATTATAAATGCAAAATGTTTAAATGTTTAGACTGCCTAAATCTAGCTAAGCAGTATAATGCAATGGCTAACTAGTGGCTTCCGTTGACCACGTACTACTAGCAGGGTTGCTAGACTGCAACAAATGGATTCTCGTTCCAACTTTACAAAAATCTCGTACGTCATGAAAAATTCTTGTACACTAGGCTTATCGCGAAATTAATAAGAAATGGCAGCTTAATTAAAACTGAGGATTATTTAGTAACATTTAATTTTTTGTTTATAACAAAAATAATGGGTATCTTTAAACAAGTTTTATGTGATAAATTTTTTAAACCGTTTTTTGTATTAAAATTGTGTATAATCTTGTTCTTAAAATAAAAGACATCTAGATTATGCTAGGATTATCTGGGTCCGAGTTAATAGTTTGGTCGAAATTTTCATCATCAGGTCACACTTCAGTAGTAGGTTAATTCTATTATATGACGCCGACGTTGTGCGACTTATCATTTGGGTGGTAGGTTTCTTTTGATTGTATTTTAACATATTAAGTTGAAAGGAGGGATCCTATCATGGTCTTTGATGTGAGCTTGTTAATTGTCTTAATTTTGTTCTTGTTAGGTTGTTCTTGCTAAAAATCCTCTCGGTATCGCCATTGGAATGTGCGAGATATAAAATGGATAGCTTAAATTGATGTAGAATTATATATTTGTGATCTTCGTCAGCAGTGCTTAGTCGGGAAAGCTTGTACATAAATATATCAACTTCCTTTTCTTTGCTGATGTGTGGATCACTTTGGTCCAAGGAAAGAAGTCGACACTCGTGCATCAAGGACCCATTTTGCAACATTTCGCTTCGTTTTCAAATGAAAAAATTTTTACTCCATTTAGTGAAATTGCAGTAAAAGTGCCACCTACCGTCATTAAAATGACCTTAATTTATTGAAAAGTGAAAAGTTTTACCAATACAGATAGCAATGGCAGCAGCTTACTTCTCTTTTTGATCTCTTTGAACAACAAAAATTGTCTTCTACTCAAAATGCTTTGCAACTACAGTAAATACTCGCAAATTTTCTTGATAGCATTTAATTAAATTATTCTGCCATGATTCTTTACTAACAATAATTTTCGTCCTTAGTCTGTCACCTCTTCATTTCCGTGAAATGACTGATTTTCAAGTTTAGTCATTATGGGTGCAGTCTCTCTAGGGTATTAAGGTCTGTCGGCTTTTCCATAGGACGCAGGCTACATGAAAACAATGAATAATGGAGTATCATTTCAATGTATCTTGAGATCAGGCCTTGAGCCTAAAACTATCCCTCCCACAGAAAAATAATGTTATAACAAATTACAGCCCAATATGTTTCTTTGTAATGGTGCTTAGAAAAAGTTACATGTAGGGCAAATTTATGGTAATTATGGTGTTTGAACTAAATCCAAGCTATTTTTATATGAAAAACTCCTGCAATAACACAAGGCAAAAAGGGTTTAATTTTGGCCGCTACACTGTTTTCAAATCTCTTTAAAAAAATAAGTAGAACCGTAACCACCGGAATATACAAGCCCATTCTATATACCACGGGTTACGGTTCTGCTTACTTTTCTTAAATTACCCTTTTCTCGACTTTTGTTAGTAGTATTTTCACAGTGTGAAAATTCTGGTTGGAAAATATTTGACGCCCAAATTCTCGTACTTGCGCGTACGAGAATGCATTTTGCCTCGTACATCGTACCAGAGTAGAAATTCGCGTACATGTACGAGAATTATCGTACGTCTAGCATCGCTGACTACTAGTAGTTCTCCATTTTTCACGTACCGGCGAATTTGTAGACACGGGTATTCTTCCCGGACAAGCCAGTTCAACTTCTAGAATATTCGGATAGGATGTTCAGTTTGGAGGTTGAAGGTGATCTGGTTAATCTCTCATGACCCACTTATGATATTGATTACAAAGAAAATGGGGATCATAAGGGATGGAAAACCTCACAAATGGTTCTACATATATGATATATACAGGTTCATTATAAAATGATTCCAATGAATTTGTAAAATCCATTGGAAATGAACTTTTCGTCCCAGCGATCAGAGGGATCTCATCAGTATGGTTATCTCCGATCGCGTACAATACGATAGTACGATAGAGGTCATCCAATTGCCCAATTTATCCAAAGCAAGTATGAATAATATGGTAGGAAGATTTTTCATTGCAATTTTCATATTGGGTGATTATTCCCTTGTCGCCATACGGCTCTCGGATAAACCAAGTAGAACTTGTAGGTGGAGAATTTCTAAGGATAAGTTCAATATGCGACTAAATGAGGTATTCTATTCGATTTTAAGACGAAACATCGTTTTTTCTTTGTTCGAATACTCAAATCAACGCCGATAATACTGGGTTTGAAGGCGTCACCAGAAAGTAAGGCAGCAACCTTGTTACTGACATTTTGTTTAGCTCCCTCTTCAATTAAAAAAAAAAAAAAAGAACTGTCCGGGTGCTCTAAGTTGCAGCGTAAAGTGAAACATGTCCAAAAATGGTGGGGGGTAGATATTGGACGTGATCACCACTTTCTCAAAGCAAAATTCAAAGTTAAAGATCGTTACAGTCAGGATCATGAAACTCAATGTGATTAACAGGAAATTAGTTAATTTAGGCTATTCCCGAGATAATACAAGACAAAAAACCTGCCCGAATCAACTTGGTGTTGCAGACGATGCGTTATGCGGTGCAGTAAAAGTTGCCTTCATAGTTGCAGTAATTGAAAGGTTATATTCGCTGGGAACAGAAATTTAATAGGGATATAAGTATGCACATAGGCGGTGAGCCCTAAAAATCGAGTAGCCCCAGATCCACAAAAAAAGACGGATATGATGCGAAGAAGAAAACAAGGCCAACAGTGTCAATAGCAGAACGTTTTACCAAATCACTAGACAACCCTTCGGAATGCGATTCGCATAAAATAGAAGAATACAGCGATGAAGAGCATTGGCAGGAGTATTTTTTTGGAGCTCTTTACAGGATCTTTTTAAATCATTCGGAAGTACTATTTCAAACTTTGCAGATAAGCTCGTGCAGTCTATCCAGGGTAGATATAATTATTGCAATTCGATTACTGGTCAACGATAAGGCAGCTCTAATAGAGATAAAATCTCTCTCTCTCTCTCTCGCTCTCTCTCTCTCTCTAGAGCTGTTAAAAGAATTTAACATAGAAGATAGTCTCCAACCAATCTTGCAAAGATTATGGAACTTTTATACTTTCATGGATGATGGGCATTATCGCTGAGCTTCTAAAAAACTGGAGAAAAATAATCGTATTTAATATAATTTTGGGAAAAATAAAGGCTCAGTCGATCGTTTGATAAGAGTCAGCCAACTGACTTTAGAAAAGGTTATTCCCCGAAGATTATCGTCGAGCATTATACAGAGTACCGGTTCCCTCTATACATGGGATGCATGCATTATGAGGACTCTTTCGATTACAGCTACAACGAGCGGAGCTCTACGTAACAGTAGATTATCCGACAGGTTTTGTGTGAATACTTAGGGAATGTAAACGAGGATTACTTTCACCACTTCTATTTTTTTCTACAATTACCTACGCCCTCGTCATTAACTTCAGCACCTATACCTTTGGCATCAATTGGGGCAATAAAAACGTCTCATAGATCTAAGTTATCCTGATAATATCTGCTTGTTGGTCATCTACAACATCTACATCTTAATATCATGATTGAAAATCGTGGAGTAGTAAAAAGTAGTACAGTTCGCCAAAAAAGTCCATGAAAAACCACAAGTAGCACTAAAACGAAAAGCATCTCCCAGACTAGGCCTAAAAATCAAGTCGAAAAATGACTGTAATCCTACAGTGAACTCAGTCAATATAAAACATCGGCTGTTCAACTCCAATGTGATCCGCCAATTGCAAACTTTTGTAAATAGATATCTGTGCTGCATGGTAAAAGTTAGCTTAACAGATCAAGTTTAAATGAAGAACTTTAGAAATGCTCGGGTTAAGACAAAATCGCATGACGAAATAAAAAAAACAAAAATGAAATTGATTTGGAGTTACAATTTACGAATTGAAGGAAACAATATTTTCAAGCAATCGCTACAGTGGAATTCTCAAGAAAGCCAGCATATTGTGCGAACAAGAATAATTTGAAAAGAAGCCATATAAGTAAGGAGATGCTGCAATTACTGGAAGATCTCTCTACTGGAGAGCAGCAACAATTTTTCGTATATCTGTGGTGGGATGAAAGGAACCAATTGATGGTGATAAAGCGGAGAAGGCAGAGTCTTTTGAGGGAAGAATAGTAGCAATTGATCTTTTCATCTTTTTTACGTTATCTTCTGTTGCCTGATTTGATATAGGACAGATGGAGAAATTCATCGGAATGTTGACGTAAAGGAGGTATTGTTGGCCATGGTCAATTAAATCTGATGCAACAGGACCGGATGAACTGCCCCGTCGTTTCATTAGAGCGATTGCACCGGAAATAATCAAAGTTTTAACCCATATATATAACTACTGTTTAATAACATCTAAGTTTCCCACCAGGTGGAAGCAAGCGCTTGTAATACCTATCCCGAAAAAGTCCTCTGCTTCTGCTATAAGCGATTACCGCGCAATTAGTCTTCTTTGCTTCTTAGGCAAAGTATTGGAAAAGATTATGTAGATGCAGACTATTGACTACATTAATAAAAACGGCTATCTGACTACCTGGCAGTCTGGATTTCATCCAAATCATAGCTGTGAAACTGCTATGCTTAAAATTTCGTCGGATATTCACGAAGCTTCGGATATGGACCATCTTACAATTCTCGCATTGCTAGATTTCAGCAAAGCATTTGATTCTATTGATCATCGCAAGCTGCTGAAAAAGCTATCTCAGGGGTTTTATTTCTCTTCTTTTGCTGTTAACCTTTTCAAGAGCTTCATAAGCGCACGTAGCCAATTTTTAAATGTACAGAATACATTCTCTGACTGGGCGAATCTACATTGTAGTGTTCCTCAGGGATCAATACTTTGTCCCCTTTTGTTCAGCCTTTATATAAACGACCTGACCGACGTAATCCATGATGCTGTGATACATCTATATGCCGACGACGTGCATATGTATCTCAGCAGGCCAATTGTCTTAACGGAGGATTGCGTATGCAGACTGAATCAAGATCTCCAGCGTGTTTATGATTGGTCTGTGCAAAACAGTTTAGAACTGAATCCTGTCAAATAAGTTGCCTAGCGATCTATAGAAAAGACATTGATGTCAATAATTTACCGCCGGTACTTAACACCAGACTTCCCTATGTGGATTCCGCAAAGAGCTTGGGTTTTGAGCTTAATTCGAAGTTCTCCTGCTGCAACCATATGTATTAGTTCTACAATTGGAAAAATATATGGATGTCTACGGCGGTTGTGGGTAAGTTCTGGGTTGCTTTCGCTTCATATGCGAAAAAAACTGGTTAAAGCCGTGATACCTCATTTTACTTATGGTTGCATAATATTTTCATCTCTGGACCCAATTTGTCATAGAAGACTCTTGGTTGCATTCAACAATGCTGCCTCAGGCCAGTCACATATCACCTTATATATCGAACTTGCTTGGTTACACTCTAGAAAACTACTTAACCCAACGCAGATTGAAAGTTCTTCATAAACTTATTTATAATCGGAAGCCATTGTACCTTTTCGAGAAACTGAACTTCTTGCAATCGACTAGATATAAGAAACTTTTAATCCCTCGTTGCAGGTCGCAGTATGGACAGCGTTCTTACTTTTTCCAAAGCATTCGCAAGTGGAATCTTTTGACGTATGATGTTCAATGCACGGCTGTCGGCAGAACTTTTGCAAAGCTTATAAAATCTTCAAATATTTGTTGAAAGTCATGCAGTTTGAGTGTTTCCCAGATTTTAGTCTATATCTCTTTTCACTCTCTCTATCTTTTTTCTCATTCTTGTGTAACATTGGTTTTCTTACGTATAAGTTTAGTGTAATTTATTTTGCTTTTGATCTTATTTATCATTTATTTTTTATTAAAAATTTTTTTTCTTTCTTGCACTAGTTTTGTTTCTCATTTTATATACAGTAGTGTACAAAAAAAAAACGCAGCACCGGCAGGTATCCTAGGAAAATCATGATTTCTCCTAATTAGTAGGTAGTCTCGCGAAGGGCCCTGAAAACTATGACACAATAGACTATATAAGATGCAAAATATGTGAGTTTGATTTCTTTTTCAATTTAGTGTGCAGATAGTGAAAGCATTTGTGTTTCGAAAGAAAATTTTGTTAAATTTGGTTCAACTAAGTAGTGAACAAAAAGCTGTGGCAATCGCGTTGTGGAGGGAAAAACTTTCTATGCGTGAAATAGGTCGTAGGTTAGGATGTTCCGATTCCACTATTGTGCGGCTAATTAAAAAATTCGAAGAGACTGGCAGCGTAGATTGTCGTGAAGGATCGGGAAGACCGCGAAAGACTACCATTCCTCAAGATCGGTTTTTATTTCGTAGATCTTTGGCGGATCGTTTCAAATCGTCTCTGGATTTAAGACAAGAGCTAATAACGTCGATATTTCCTCCTCAGTCATCCGACGAAGACTCATTCAAGAAGGAATAAACGCTTGTCGACTGGTAAAAAAGCCCCTTCTAACAGCTCGAGTGAAACAATTACGTCTCCAGTGGGCACGCGTACACCGTTCATGGACAGAGGATATGTGGAATAGAGTAATTTATTCAGACGAATCCAAATTCAACATCCACTCTTCTGATGGAAGGCTGTACGTGCGGAGAAGGAAAGGAGAGCGAATTCTGCCTAGATGTGTACAAGAAGTACCACCTCGGGATTGCGGAGTTATGGTTTGGGCATGTTTTTATTCACGCCGACGTGGACATCTCACGTTTGTTAACCTAAGAATAAATGCCAAATTATGAACAATCGCGATGAACCTTGAAATGTAGATATCCAGTAAATCAAATATATTCTTTAAAATTCGAGTGCTGCATTTTTTTTGCACACCAGTGTATGTATACGTATGGGGTTTTTTTCCAGTATTCATTTTTGTCCTATTTTATTGATTGTTGATAAGTTATTATTTATCATTACTTATTGTTTATTGCTTTTATTTTTTCTATTTATTTATTTGATTTTTTTGCGTTTTCCCCTTTAGTTCATCTGCTTCATTACTTTCATTAGGTTGTTCTCCTCTTTTTGTATCTAGCTTCTATTTTTCTTATTGTAAGTTTGGTTAATTTAGTCTATTTGTATTTTAAAATACTTCCCGTCATTACACCATTGCACTTTGTACTTTTAAGATCATGTAATCTTTGTACATTATCCAAATAAATTATGTTATTATCTGTTCGAATTTCACACTTTTCTCAGCATTTCACAGGATCCAGGGGTTTTGTTTTGTTAGCGAAATACCTCAACTATTACTTGTCACCGGTGAAATTCACCTGAATATTTCAATCACGAACACTGAAGTCCTTGAATGTCTATTTGACCTTAATAATTTTTTGTTTTATTTCAACAACCATTTGTTTTCCATGTCATTGGATTGACATCCTACACACATCCTTAATCAGTTTCTATTCGCTGTATGTCATGGATATATCCAACGAATATATGACGCCTATATTCAAACATAGTTCAGATATTGCCCAAAAATCTGAACAATTTTAGGTGGTTGAATCATTCGATATCCTACAAATATTCCACTCTAATAACTGTTGTTCCGATTGCTTCGACCAATATCAGACTAGGGAGGAGATTTTATGTTGCATGGATGTAGAGAAAAACAAATTGCAGATTCAGAACCAGAAGAGAATCCTTTAGAAATTACTAGAGTCGTGTTCTGTTTACACGAAAAAACGTGTTATGCTACACTGAAACAGCTGAAACGATTACCAGTTGAATTTATATACTTCCGTTATTAGGTACAGAAGACCATGATGTGTACCTACATATATACGTATAGAGGTCTTTATATAATCTTTGTAGAATTTCCATGAAAATAGCTTTCATACCTGTAAAAGGTACCTAAGCGACGACGCAACTGAACCATTTCAAAACGGACAGTGCATTTATGCAACATTTTCGATTTGTTTTTTTTTTTAAATATTCTTTCATTTCATTTCCATAGCACAAACTTTTACTTTGACATCTTCCACAGATTACCACTTATGAATCTAGGGACATTCATTTGCAAAGTTACATACATACTTAGGTACCGTCCCATTTTAACATTTTAATTACCTACTCAAAAGCATGAAAACCTTGGAATGGCTCTATACAGTAATTTATGGCAGCAGAAAAACTTCGTTTATGAACATTAAGTCTCACTCATAAAATGTCGTAAGTTTCTGGGCCAATGCATCCACTCAACTGAAATTCAATTGTGAATATCTCGAATGCATATGACCAGAATCAAGAATATCGCATGACCGGAGTCCGGATTGCAAAAATTACCAATGAATCGATGATAATCAGGATAAAAAAAAATAACGCTTTTAATTATACCCTCGGAATGAAGTACGTTCTAATTCTGATTAATTGGAGTATTGTCCTTTCTGCTTTTCTGATTCCTACTTATCATAGTATCCTCTTGCAAAACATCCACCCAATTTATGAAATTATATTCAACTTATTTTCATTAGAATTTTACTCGTCATACTTTTCCTTCTTGAAACTTCGTAGAGTCTTGGGAAAAGTTTGAATCAATATTAAGCAGCTAAAACAGTTGCTTCAATATATGTGAGTTTATTTCTTGTGTGTGCAATGTGTGCTTGCATGAAACATAAAGTTGCTAACAATGTGTAAAGATTTCTAAAATTCGATATTTTTGCCTGCAGCTAAAAGTTCACAACCCAAACAGATCAGAAATTTATCGGGGGTGAATAAACAAGTTTTTGTTTTTACAGGAAGGAAGTTTCTATATTTACTGAGGCAATATAAGAATTTATGGATGCTTGCGTTGTATACGGTTACAGGAATATCAGTACTATTTGAATTGTAGAATGCTAAGATGATTCTTTTTTTAAGGCTCAACGTTTGTTTTAGCCAATTGAAGCAAAACAAAAGCATCAATGAAATAATTCATAATTGTTTTTTTTTGTACGCATATGTAAATGAAATGCATGTAATGAATGCAGGATATACCTGGTGGATGTTAGCTTTCTTTTCTCATCAGTTATTAACTGAGAGTTTAATCTGACACGCCGCAGATGGGATGGCAGAAAGCCTTCAAAAAATTCGTTACTGAAGTTTCCAAAGTAAAGGCACTTTCGACCAACTACCATCCGCCTCCACAAAGCAGACAATATTTTAATTTATTTAATAACAACAAAATGCTTTATTTTGATTAGGTACACAAGATGCTATAATCCTTTCAAGTATGTGAATGTGAAAAATAAATAAAAGAGAAATCTTAAAAGAAAACACGAAGAAGTTAATACAACTTCTCATCAGACCTGTACATACTGTCACGCTCAAAACACAGACACATATCGTGGGTGATACTGAATAAACCCCAAGCCTATCAATATCATAGCCGCGTAACTGCATAGAGTAGCAAAATCCAAGTCAGAAGTTAATGGTAACGTAGTAGCTTACAAAGTACAACTTGTTTTGTTAATTTTATGTCTACCTGGATTTGCTGTCAAAAACTCAGAGGACCGCTTACCTTGGAATAAGTGGGTGTTTGCGCACGACGCCCACGGCGGCACTGGAGGTCATGCTTGATTTATTGCTGCAAGATCTCTACTGCGGTAGTGTAGGTGCAATTAGCGATGTCAGGCTTAGAGTGGATGACAGGTGGATGGAGAAGGGTTTTGGCTATTCCAAAAAACTCCAGAGAATATACTGCGGAGATTACAAGGAAGAAACAGACTATCAACTATTTTTCCTAACGTATGGTGGGAGTGTAAGCGGAATGATTCACCAGGAGTTACTGGGATGGGATGGAGATGGTGATATAACATTTGCTCTTTCTACCTTTACGGATGAATCCAAGACGATTCACTCCACAGATTGCCAGTGGCATGAGTTTTATAGGTTGCCGGACAAATTTAGTGTCTTTTAGGCAGAGAGTCCGCATAGCACATCTGTATATACATTGATATCCAGGCAGCCATTAAGGCGTTGGATGCTGTGTTGGTAAAATCAAAATTTGTTGCAGTTATGCAAGACCAGCCATGAGGAATTAATACATGGCGCAAGGTGACCTGATGCTGGGTACCTGGCCACAGGGATATCTCAGCAAAGAGATGGCCAAAAAGGGCTCTGAAATGCATATGTCCGGAGCGATAGCTTATGTGAGAATCCTGATCGGAGCTTTAAAGGAGGAGATCATCAGATGCGCCTATCCAAAGACAAACCTCCGATGGATCAGTAGGGAAATCTACCATGCAAGATAATTATGGCCTGAATATGACAAGAAGAGGACAAGAAATCACCTTAATGGCAGTAGACCGAATACCAGCAATCTAGTAGAGGTCATTACAGATCACTGGGCCATAGGAGATGGTGCTAAAATACTGGGAATAGCGTCCAACCATCTCTGCAGGTGCTGTAAGGATTCGGAAAATCTCGAATCTGTCCAACACGTACCTACTTTGCGAGTGCTCCGCTCTGATAAATAAAAGAATTAGGCTATTAGCAAAGAACATATAATAGAAATAATACGCATCTCTTATATTGAAAAGTTTTATATGGCGGATCGTGATATTACGACCCGCTCTCGCAAATCTTACGAAAACTTTCCGCTATTCATCAGTGGTGAGTGGCGGGTCGTCAAAGGACCAGCGCCAGAGCTAGTATCATGCATTGCATTGCGCGCTCTCTCTGCTTCTTTTACCTCTTCCCTAGAAAACCGGTTTTCATACAGCATCAAGAATACTCGTGTGGGATGGCCCGGTTGCCACAACATTTGACAGAATTTCCATTTGCATTGCATTGCAGTAGAACAGAGGGTGAATAGTAAGATGAGGGGATGGGATAGGAATTGCTACCCGCACAAGCAGTCTAGTCAGTTACAATGCTCGTGTACTTGGGGGCTGAACATGAAACTATGTACATGACTGGTGTCGCCGTAGGTACAGTTGTGGGGTGCAGAGAACAGAGAGAACAGAGCAATATTCTTTCAGTCTAAAATCTTTTCTTCTTCTCGTCTGTTATCTCCCGAACGCTTGCAGAATTAAGCATCTTGTGCACTTCGTGAGGCTTCTTGTTAAGTTATGTGTTCTTTGCTATTAGATAGTTATTTCTTTTCAGGTCTGGGGGAACTATAAAGAGTTGGAAAGAGTTGAGATATACCCTGAGATTCCTAAGGGAAGAAGGATGTATACAGTGCGGTCATAAAGGTTATCACGTCGGGTACAAAGAATCCACTGGAAGTCTAACTGAAGCAAGCTAGGCACTACTAGTGACACTTTTCCTGCAGTCTGGGCATGGCTGCGAGACTGCCCTACTGAAAGTCACTACAGATATTCGAAGCATGCTAGATAATAATCATCTATCCATCTTAGTTCTGTTTGATTTTTCCAAAGCATTCGCAAGCGTTGACCACACACTTCTTCTACACAAATTATATGACAAATTCTTCTTCTTCCCAATTGCAATTAAGATGATCAGTGAATTTCCATCCAATCGCTTCCGACAAGTCTTAGTTGATGGAGTTAAATCTAACTTCCTTCCAATTAATTCTGGAGTTTTACAAGGTGCTGCTATGGGTCCTTTACTCTTTATCTTGTTTATAAATGATCTTCCGCATGATGACGTGCAGATCTATTTGCCTAGACCTATTGGATTACAGGAGGACTGTATTGCTCGCATAAAATAGCGATCTAACTCGAATATCCGCTTGGGCTGAATCTAACCGGCTCTTACTCAATCCGAAGAAGTCGACTTGCTTGGCCTTTTATAGTGGGACTATAGACAAACGACAACTACGTCCCATACTGCTGAATAATGACACCTTTCTCCGAAAAGGTTACCCGCCTTGGCGTTACCCTTAACAGCAAACTAACCTGCTGCGCTCAAGTTTGTAGTATAGTCAGTAAAATCTATTGTGGCCTCCGCAGATTATAGCTCTCAGTCGGACTGCGACTCAAACTGGTTAAGGTTCTGCTTGCCCCTCATTTGGTTTACTGCAGCACTATCTTCTCTTCCCTCGACGCAGCTTGTAATCGTAAGCTAAATGTAGCATTCAACGATTGTGTGCGTTTTGTTTATGGACTATGTCGCTTTGATCATTTATCACAATATAATCCCTCAGTTCTGAGATGTTCGTTGAATGCTTATCGTGATGTCACTGTCCTAAGTTTCATACATCGTCTAATAAATAGGCGTTCACCAATGTACTTATTCGAATACCTTGGTTTCTTGCACTTGCACCGCCACTTCAGCCTACTTATACCCTGATTCCCCTCATTAGTTGGGCAACGCACTTACTTTATCCACATTGCACGTAAAAGAAACTCTCTTCTCAATGACATTAGAATGATTAGCTCAACGAGAATTTTCAGGGAGAGGTTAATTCAGTACACAGTTTCCACTGAGGTTAATTGCGGTCGCGAATGCATGAGGTGGGTCCGGTCCTGACAACAATTTTAGGTAGATTTGTTCAATTTATTATTGTCTTTCTTCTCTTTTCTTTCTCTTATTCTTCTCTTCTCATCTTTATATTATTTTGATTATTGTAAGCCACATAGTTATAAGATAACTTAAATTTTTTCCATTTTTAATTTAATTCTCAACATTTTCTATTTTCTAAGCCCCCTCAAGTTTTGATCAACTGAACTTATCAATTCAAGACTTTGGTCCGTTCAACTCAATATTCACTAGTCAATTCAATGTTCGAGTACATTCAAATCAAAATTGTTGTTCGCTTAGTATTTGAGTTTACTCCACACGATCAAAATTTGAGCAGACTTTTCATAGCCCTGATCAAATGTATGAAATGTGTAAAGTTTTGTATATAAATAATGTAATAATGGTTCATAAAGTACTTAAATAAATTTACACTTTCGTCCTAGACTTTTATGATTTTTGAAGGATGGGAGACCCTCTTGCGTGTAATGCTTTTCGCCATCAACTTGAAAAAGACGTTTGTAAATATCTCGATTTCTGTTGAAACTATACGAGATATTTATAAAATAAATATTTTGAAAATCTCGGAATTCTCTTCAATTTTCGTTTTATGAATTTTTACGTCAATTTATACCACGGTGGAAATTATCAGTTGAGAGGTGGAAATTATCAGTTGAAGTCTTGACTCCTATCTTTCAGATAAATATGGATTTTTCGATATTTTGGTGAGTCTTTTTCTGTATTTTAAAGCAACCAAGTCAATCGTCTCCTGCATTTCGGAGTGAGAAATCAGTAGTTTTCTACTTCTATTAGCTGGGCCCGGATTCTGTAACTCGGAGAGTTTGGAAGTTTGGGAGATGAGAATCTTCGTTTCCCCCGGTTAAAACTCCCTAACTCTCCATTCGCGATTCTCTAAAATACTTGGGGAGTTAGGGAAAACGTGAGAAGTATCGCAATATTGAAGGACGGCTAACTCTGTATGGGAGGATCGTAGAGCATTGGGGGTTTTTCCTTCGGATTTAGGGTCTAGAGTACAAAAGTATAGATGAAACATATTTGGGGTAGGGGCCTTTGGGGTTGGGGGGTCGTACCACCCCTCATTGGGGGTTGTCCAAAATACGTCATGCTTGGTATCAAATTAAAGAGGGAGAAGCGGGTAATACGGTGGTGTAGTTCTTTTTTAACTTCATATCTAACTTTTTACCACCTAAAGACGGATTTTTTGCACTTGGGTCATATACACCCCAGTTTCTAGATTTTGCATATATTTCTTCCCTTCTTTGTTTCACATTCATAAGTACTCTGTTGCGAACATTTTTCTACTGAAAAGTGAATTTCCACGTCTTATCAGTTCTTCATAATGATTAGTTGAAAATATATCCATTTTTGTACGAAAAAAACGCCCATTTTTTCATCTTAAGAAGGACTGATTCACTTCTTTTACAGTTATCTCCAAAACTATTTACCGGACTCAAAAACTAATTACATATCTAATTAGGGGACAAAATGCAGATGCGACTTAATTCTACATACAAGCTTTAACGTGCATATTTAAAATGTTTATAGCATCTCTTCTGTACTGGAAGACGACCAAATTGACCATTTTCGGGTGAATTACAATTTTTAACGGGTGCCTTGAGACACCAAAATCCTTATTTCTCTGTAAGTATTGCAAGGATTTCCATAATTTGTTTTTGCAAACATAGCCAGGATATGCAGTGAATTCATAATTCAATTTAAAAATCCTACGTACATTGGTACCTTCACAAAAGACAATAAAAGCAGACAGTACTGTCAGTTGAGAAATATTTTCCTTACTTCTCCACAACTAACACAGCCGAGAGTTTTGCCAAGTGGAATAGAGAGTTTGGAAAATCTCAATACAAATTCCACGAGTTACAGAATTCCGAGAGGAGAGTTAAGTGGCACAAGAACTCTCATCTCCACAGCTCCACAACTCTCCGAGTTAGTGAATCCGGCCCCTGGTCATACCCGAGAGTAGCTTTCGACAGATTTGAGTCGCCGAGGACCTGTTCCACGGACGAATTTTGCATGTTACTGAGTAAAACGAGTGAATCAGCTCTGCGGTACAGTTCTTTCGTGCAGTTGTTGTAGGAAAAGGTCTGCGGTCGTTTCAGTTATATTAAATTAATTAAATTTCAAAAATGGACTGGTCAAAACCAATTTTGGCAGAATTCATTAATATATATATATATATATGTAAAGGTCATACTCATGCGTAGATAATTTTTGAAATCTTCTGGTTCACTTGTTCGGAGCTCTTTAATAAATACCTGCAGCCACTACAGCGACTTGTGTCCTGTTGTTCGGTGCTCTTATTCGGGTCTGTTATATTGAAAAGCGGTTAGATCCGCGGACTGGGTTCACTGATTAGATCCTTCTTATTAATCCATACATAAATCCGTTCGTGGATGGCCAACTATTGATGCCGACTATTTACTTAATACAGTTTTTTGCGAAACTTTTCAACGCATTTTTAATAATAATAAAATTACGGGAGACAACATATGGAAATAATCCATGAAATATTGTATTATAGCTCTCCACAATTGGTGCCATGAGAGAGGGAGATGATTTTTCTGACCTAGTGACATATATGTATTTAGTCTTGGTGGCTTGAGCGTTGAGGTTTTATTTTCAAATAGTTTCTTTAAGTAGCGAGCGCAACCGTTTAGCCAGAGCTTCAATTATTGTTACTATTAAGAAGCGCTGTTTTGTTTTGATATCACTACTCATGTTTCCTGCATACGGTGGAGATGGAGGGAGTTAGAGTTAGTACGGATTCCTACTAGGAATGATGGTAGTCCTAATATATCCGTCTTAAGTCCACATTGTGGAGTTTAGGAAGTCGATTATTCGTTTTATGATTTTTTTCAAGATTTGTTTAAGATCGTCAAAGAAGTACTCCTCTAGGTTATAGAGACTGGAATGAACAAGTACCGGCCACAGGTACAAGTACGATGCACAAGTAGTTCTTCATTGACCTTCTTGCAACTACGGAAGTGTGTATTAAAAGAAGCACCCATTCTAGCTTCATACTTCCCGATAAGACAATGATCTGCAAAAACTGTAGTGACTCTGATTATGTCTTCGCGGGCTCTACTCCTATGCATCGGTTTTACTTTTGCTCTAAGAAGGTCAAGTTATTCCATTTGGAATTCACTTCGAGTAAAAAGTATGAATATATGTCTTTCTTGGCAATATTGTATTGAAACTCTCTCCGCTTGGAAATGGTGTATAACCGAACATGTGCCCTGGAACCCAGTGAAGAGTAACGGTATGGTAAACTGCAGGTAATCGAATAAATAATTCAGCTTCAAACATTTTAGAATTTTAGCGAAGTGGGGAAAATAAAAGAAAATTACCGATTTTTGAATGTTGATGTTCACAGTCCATTGCAAATGTTTGTAATTTACTCATAGATATAATTGAGCTGGATGCTACAGGTATCATTATAGCGAGCTGAATGGTTTTATTGTTGTTTCTTTTTAGAAATTATGAATATAGTTTTATGCTAAAATTTTTGTAGAGATATTTTCTTCTCTAAATTTTTGGTGAGATTTTACAAAAACCGGAATTTATTTTTATAGGTAGGGATCCTTAGATTTTGGGTTTAAGCTCAGGTTATTAGTCATGTCATTAAGGATTGTTGTTTTTTTCTATTAATTTAATTAATTTTTAAATTACCGGAACAGAACTTTTTCCGAAAATTAATTCACAATAATAATGAAAAAAATAGGGCTCCCATATTTGAGAAATATTTTAAACTCATAGAACTGTAGAACTTAGAATTTGGCTAAAGCTGGATTCAACTAGCGAACTATTAAGGTCAGTTCATTAGTTGATCTTAGAAATCTTATGGAATTCTATTCGGTCAATTTCTATCTCCCTCTCGCTCTCTCTTCTCTCTCTCTCTATCTCTTCATACATTAAATTGCAGTTAGTAGTGGCAAACGGTATTGATATAATCTTAATTTAAAATTTACTGTTTATACATACATACATATAGTATGTATATACAGCCATTCCATACGAAACCGATCACCTTGGAACCCGAACATCTCGTATTTGGTTGAAACTTTCACAGTTTGTAGCGAATATCAAAATAGCTCATATTTTTTTGTTTTCCCACGCCCACAATTTCGTGATTTTACGATGAAACATCAATTTCAAAAAATCATATCTCGAGAAGCAATTTAAGCAACTTTTCTGTTTAAAATTCCAAATGATATTTCATATTTCTCATTAAAAATAATATCAGCACCGAACGAACAATTTTTTTTGTTAATAATAGTATTTTTTTTCACGAAAATAGTATTATTTACTTTTAGCAGTTTTTTTCTATTTTTATTTATTTTTATTTTGAAGCTAGAAACCTTATCTATCCATGCACATAAAATTACGTAGGCATTCGGGTTCGTTTTAGAGATATAAATTTTTAAAGTCACTCTATACGCAAAGTAACCCGTACGGGAGCAAAGCACCAAACCCAAAACCTCGGCTAAATACCGATTTGCAAATTTTTCTGTGATTTTTTGAGCATATTGACAAATTCATTTTGAAAATTACTTAAACGAATTGTCGATGAATCGAATTTTTCATTTTTGTTATGGATGCAGCTTATTAGGAGATTTTATACGAAATTTCAGAAAGTTATTTACCAATTTAAAAAAAAGCTATACAAATTTTTCATGCTTATTTTTCGCCATCTACCGGCGGCCTTTGAAAACTCACGCACATGAAACTTACAGAATCAACAATCTACAGTCGTTGGAATTTTATACGAATGAATTCAGCATTTTTTTTCAAATTCTGCGCCAATTTAACCACGACAACTCCCAAATTTTCAAAGGGGGAATGCCCATTTTAGGCTCGACATGAACAGACATTAGAGACATCTTAAACAATGCATTATCATACTCTGAACATATATTATTAACAATGATTATTTCAATTAAGCGGGGGAAGGCTTTAGGGGGGGGGTCAAAGTTTAATATAGAAAATTTCGGAAAATCTGAAAATCTAGTACAGAAACGAGTCCTTAGATCCTCCTATACTCAGAGGCTCAAATTTGAACTGAGGTACTACATTTTTCATATCTTGATCTAACTCGGTACAATTATGTTCGATTGGAAAACGGGTTCCACTGTTTGTCTCAGCTCATTACAAGCTACAATTCGTAGAAGAAAATTTTTCTTTGCACAATTTTAGAGTGGGGTAGAAACTGGCGGCGGCTCCAATACGGCAGGTTGCATATCCAATTAAAGCTCCTGCCGAGTACTATCGGGTGGTGTACTTTTTATCGATTCAGGAAACTTTCTCGGGTCGTTTTTGCTGCCGGAAGATCCATTTTCACGCACTTGGGCTATATACACCCCAGTTACTACATTTCGCATATATTTTCGCAGTTCTATTCTCCCATGGGCATTACCGATCTGTTGTGAACACTTTTCTCATAGAAAGTCATTTTCCACGACACGCATCAATTCCGCACAATTACGAGGCGTTCAAAATTCCACTCTTTCACCCAGGAAAGTTGCTCAAGCTACACTCGATCGTCAAAAACCGTTATTTTTGAATTACTGAATTCATATTATGGCTAAGTGATGCCACCTCTCGGGACTTTCTTGAACTATTTCCAATATGTTTTTATAGGCATATTAATCTTTGGTTTGTCTGCTATTTTAAAATAAAAATACAAAAAAAAAAGTGCTAGGGGTCCCCAGTAGGAAAAAAAATACATTCCCGTCAGTGCAGTGCTCCCATACAGTTTTCATGGTAATTAAAAAAATTCATATATCAAAAACTAAGCCAAATTTTTTGTACATAAATAGATCAGGTTTCTAGCTTCAAAATGAAAATACGAAAAATAAAGTGCTAGAAGTGATCAAGAGTTAATAATACTATTTATTTGGAAAAAAAAGTTTCTTTGTTCGATGCTATATTTTTTTTATAAAAAAACTTTATTTGGCATTTGAATAGGAAAATTTGGTTGCTCCGTTCACGCGATATGATTTTTTGGAAATGACATTTCATCGTAAGAATTTCTAGCCCTCCTAGCGGGGGCGTTGTAAGAGGAACCAAAAAAAAAATATGGGGGAGCTATTTTGGTATTCCCTACAAACTGTAAAAGTTTCATCCAAATCGGAGATGGTCCGGTGCTGTTTGGCTGTTTATATGTTGACCTATGGTTTCAGGTGAAGAAATATTCTGCTTGTTATAGAACTAAATTTAAAAGTTTCACTTTATTCACCATTAACCTAAAATCTCATTCTCTTCCGGTTCCGACTTATAAATTTTATATTTTCCAGAAACTGAAAAATAGAATACAAGAAAAAAAAATAAAGATTTTGTACAAACCTTAACATACGGATCACTTCTATTCCTTTTAGCATCAACAGCAGCTAAGTCCTTACATCGGACGACATGTATTTCAAGAGCACCCTGCTTGTAATTGTATTGCATACCAAATTCAACCTGCCCCTTTACCGCAACCGTTCCGTAACGTCCTTCTCCTGCACCAGAATAAACACTTGCCATAGAATCAGATCTCACCTGGAATTAGTTAATATGAAAATGAAAACATTTCAACTCATATGTGGACTACTGATGTAGATAAGTAATCCCGATTAAGGTAATCTTGCAATAGACTACACGTTCAAGACTAGCTACATGAAAGTCAGATGGACCAAAGAAGAGATTATGACTTACCCCTAGTGAACTAAGGCTGCTGCGATTTTGATGTAGTGCTACCAGTCGATCGATGTCCTCATCCGATTGTGATGGCCAAGGGTCACTTGATGCAGAGCCATGCGAAGCAATTGGACTACCCGACCCACTTGGATTACGGTTTCCAATTAACGGTGAATTACAAACGTCTGCTACTGCATTCGCCTCTTCTGTAATAAAACGAAACTTCATTTAGTCCAGAATTGGATTATTAATGACGGCGCCTGATTAAAGCAACAACATAATATGATTTGTTGAAAAGCAGGCTAATGAAAACGTTATGCTTTCAGTAAAAGTTATAAAATACTTATTTTTGGTAAAACTTCCCGAAATGGTAACAAACCGCAATTTGATGGGGGAAGGGAATTTTTTTTTTATGGCAAACAAAAGAAATTCTCCGAAACTGAAGCAGTCAAACAAAATTCTTTTGACTTTCTCACTCAGAAAAAAGTTTCAGGGACACAAGCTGCTTGGTATACCATCGATACAAGTACCTAAGGGCTCCTCTTTAATTTTATCCCATTGGGGATGGATATTCTGTTGTAACTTCACTCTGCCTGTAACAAATGGGAGGATCAGTAATAAAACACTACACACAAGGACAGAAGGAGGCATTCTCGGAAGCAGAGCAAAAATAAAATGCTTATCCCGAGGCAGATCAGAGCTTGTTGTTTGTTCCGATAATTTTCCAGACTTTAAAATTTATAGAATAGACTAAAATGAAAATCCTGTGAATCTTGATATTAAAGTTTTCCCAATAATTTTCGTGTTTGCCATGGCAGCATTTGTGTGCTTTGGCCTGGCATTATAGTAGCTGGGTGGGAGGGGAAGGGGGAAATCTCTTGAAAACTTTTCCTTTTCCTCACGAGCATCATCAAACTGACGACAATGATGAGATGATGTTTTTCGATTGGAACGTCAAAACCAAGTTAGAACGATTAACTGAGTGATTAATGAAAGAGTTACCTTTGTGGGATTTCATAGAATTTCGGTAGCAAAGACAATTTCGTCCATGGGAAGAGAAAATGGGAGAAAACAGGAATTCCATGCTTAGAAAAGTGGATTTCTTTGTTTTTGAAGGAAAGTTTTAATAGAAGGGTTTGGTGAGATAGGTTTCTTTAAAGTGTTTGAATTAATCTCTGATATCAGCAGACAAATCCGATTATAGGCTAAGGAATAGCCTACTGAAGATTTGTGAATTGAATTGGAATGAGAAAGGTGTTAGGGAGGGTTTAATTTTTAATTTTACCCCAGCCAGAGAAAAAACAAAATAGTGGTATAAGCGTATCAATACTATTTTGATTAAAAAAAAAGTAACAGAAAGAGTAACAATATGGTAAGTCTAATATTCTTGGAGAGGATTGTGGATAAATATATCAAGGCACATATCACAGCACGCTTATCGGATGGGCAGATCAACTGAGATGGCTCTCCATTCAATGGTCACTGTCATTGTGCGGGGACTGGATCACGAACTGTTTACCTTGGCAGCCTTTCTGGACATCGACTATGCTTTTGACAGGGCCACCCTCGAATCGCTAGATGAGCCAGCTCGTGGACATGGTGTTGACCGCACTGTAGTGCGATGGATCGACCAAATGCTGAGACGACGATACTAAACTGTAGAAGTGGGCGGCCGAACCTCTCACAGTATGTTGGTAGAGAAAGGCTGCAGGTAGGGTGGAGTGCTCTCACCGGTTCTCTGATGTATGTTGGTTGACTCACTCATCACGATGCTGAAAAACGTGGGATTCTCATGTGAAGCGAATGCGGATGACATCCCTCTGCCCATCTCCAGGCACAGATTAGCTGCTGCATGTGCCTTCATGTAACGAGGCCTCGATATTGGTGAGTCTAACTTGACCTGAAGCTGACGTGGGGATTGCACGTAGAGAAAAAGCCGATGCTGCTATGAGGGTATTCGCTCAATGCAGGAGAGCCTTAGGCTGCACATGGGACATCAGACCCAGGGTTGTGAACTGGATGTACACCTCGATCATTAGCAGAATGCCCACATATGACTCCTGTGAATGGTGGCAGAGGATGCTACCGGAGACTGCGGCTTGCCTTGACAATCTACGTTTTCTTGTTGGTTCAGAGCTAGGGGGACAGGAGACCCCATCCCAAGCACGAAGGGCATAGCGGCCCGTTGTGCTGTCTTGCTAGCAGCCCATTCACCAAAACCTTTCTGTCCTCTTAATGAAGCGCATCAGGTTTTGGTGAGGAAGGTTTTTCAGTTCATCTACAGATAGAATGGCAGACCCTAGAGTATCTAGTCTGCTCCGGCTAAGGCATGACACGCACACAAATAGTGTCCGGTTGTCGCAGGCTCTCCCTCCAGCCAGAATAGACACCCAGGGCTGTCAACAACTCCCATCCTTGTTAGATGAGCGTGAAGTGAACTGTGGTCGCTGATGATGCTAACCACAGTTCTACATTGTTTTCTTCCAAACACCATGAGAAAATCGGAGATATTCCCATTGGGCCCATCAAGAAACAGTTTTGTACACCTGTAAGTACTCAGGTTCGCCCATCTCTGCTGATACTTTCTATGAGAATCCGCTTTGATGAGAGACTCGATACTCGAGATGGCGACGCCTACGGCGGGCTCCGGTCCGAGAAACGGAGAATCAGAGCCAGCCCCAGCTAAAAGGTCAACCCTTTGATTCTCCATGATCCGAATGTGACCAGGAACCCAGAGAAGGGACACCTTGTTGTTGGTACACAACTTATCCACAGAAGACCTGCAATCCCCCAGTAACTTAGATGTTATCCCAGGGCCACTCAGCGCAATCAAGGCTACTGCTACTCTTGAGATCCTATTTAATGTGCCACCTTTGGATCTTGTCATTCAGATAATTGCCAAAAGGGCTCTGCGCAGATTTCGCTCATGGGTGTAACTGCTGGACTGGCTCTTCTCATTGCTCTTTGGCGTGTGGGCTGGACCTGGAAAACCTTTTGGCCAGCATGCCATGTGATGCGATGGTATCGGAGCTTCGTTTTGGGTTTCGCTTCTCTGTGAGCTTTTCTGTAAGGGAATCATGGACTAAGGGAAGTGCCTTATCGAGCATTCCCCGGTCGGCTCTAAAAATTTTCGTTTACGGCTCTCTCATGTCAATTTTTCGTAAGTAAACCTCAGTCTCGTTGAAATTCGTATAGTCCTTACGGCTATTGTGGTTCAGCCGTATAACTTACGTCATACCACGATAACTCGAGAACGCGTTCACTTTAGAGTACCTGCTGAAATTTTGTACACAGGATTTAAAAAAAAAACAAATTAAATTGAATTCCGAAAATGAAATAAATCGCGCAACGTATACTGTGAAAACGATCAGTCGAAGACGTTTTTATTGTACTGAAGAGCTCTTCAGAATAAGAAATCCTATGAAATTTGTAATAATCATTTTTACTATCCGATGAACTGTTCTAGAAATAGATGCGAAAAACCGCTTCAAAAATCAAAGTTGTGCAGATGGGTGACCATACGAAATTACAATCTAGGAAATCATAAGAATTGTTCTTAGACTAATTCTAGCATTTGTACTTGTTTATAATTAAAATTTGTTTACGTAAACATAACACCTCAATACAGAGCTTTTTTTCTCTATAATTTTAATTTATACTTGACTTTCTTTAAAAAATGCATCCGGAGGAAATATGGTAGCAGTGTTAAAATTTGAAGAATTGTATTGTTAACTGCCAAAGCGGAGCACGTTCGGGAAAAATGGAGTACACAACTATGACGAAATTAAAGCCGATCATTTTCAATTAAAATTTTATATTTTTTGTTAATGGAAATAATTAAAATTTTATTAAAATTCATTCGTTTTATTATTTTATACTCAGTGGCGTAGCTAGCCTTGAGTGCCCTGTTACAAAATTTCTTGGGGCTCTTCTTTTTTGGAAAATAAGCAAAATAAACTCGCATAAACAAATTATGTATATGTACTTGAAAATAATACAATACAATACAAGAATGTTTTATTGAAAAACCCTGCCCACGTCCTTAAACGGTGGGTACGTAGATCGACAATGGCTACGTAATTATTAGCATGAACATTAGCAAACAATAAAAGGAAGGTAAATTAAATAGCGTAACACTTAAAGTATTAAGCAGGTACTTAAGTAGGTAGGAACAGCACATCTGAAAGCTAGAGAAAACGTTTTTTATTGTTTTTTTTATATAGCTGTAGGCTTCAAACCCTATCTAAGAAATGAACTAAAGATTGTTAAACAGATTCTAAACTCCAATTGACCCAGATTCAGGCCTCTAATTACACTAATACCTGGCCCTCGGATAACATCTAAGCTACTGGGGGACTGCAGGTCGTCTGTGGATAAGTTGTTCTTCCACAATAAGGTGTCCCTTTAGTGGGTTCCTGGTCACATCGGGATCATCGGGAATGAAAGGGCTGACCTCTAAGCTAGAGTTGGCTCTGATCGATTGGAACTTCGAGAATCGGGTCTCTCATCAAAGCGGATGTTCATAGGAAGCATCAGCAGAGATGGGCGAACCTGAGTACTTGCAGGTGAACGAAAGTTTTTCATGAATGGCCAAATACGAATATCTCTGATTTTCTCATGGTGCTCAGAAGGAAACAATGCAGAACTGTGGTTGGCATCATTACCGGTCATAGTTCGCTTCACGTTCATCTAACAAGGAAGGGAGCTGTTGACAGCTTGAGTTCAATTTCCGGAGACATTTTCGTATTAATTTTTTTTAGTTGGGTTATGTTTTTTGCCATTCAACCATTTTTGTAAACAGCAGAACTCAGCTGAACAAAAAAATCCTCAATAGGGCGACCCTGCGGAAGATTCGTGTGATTCATTTGGAAAAAATGTAATGCCTTTGTTTTTAAGAGATTCGGTTGTCTTTCTGGCATAATGTTGAAGTGCCTTATCGAGCCAAAAGACATCATCATCTGGAGCATGGTTTGCTTCGAAAAACGGGATAATCTTTTTCCTTAAACATTGATTTTAATAAACGTCTTGGTTGACAGCCAGCCCAGGATCAATCAGAAGAGGTTTTGAAACTAATTGCTTGGAAACTGCTAAGTAGAGCATAATTTTTCTTCTAGAACTTCTTCTTGAATTTATATTTTATATTTGCGGATGTTGGAGAACGGCTTCTTGAATAAGAAAAGGTCATTCCCATGCATCGATTAGCGGAAAATGGTTTTCGTCATCCAAATACAAACGATTCTTTAGAAAAATGGGGAAGCAACTGCCTGTAGTCCGATTTTATTTTATTTATTTCTTCTTCTGTGAATTGTGGTGACTTTTGCTTTTTTCTAGCTGTTATCCTTAAACTCTTAAGCATTTTGCAAATATATGGCTGGCTGCATTTTAATTTCTTATCTGCATCTCGTCGGCTAACACTGTCTTTATTGAGGAATTTATAATTAATGCTTTTCAACCCGAACCACGTTTTCTTTCTACTTGCCTTCCTTTTAAAATATTATAAATAGTTCGTTTACTTTCACTTTCTGCCAGAAAATGATCAACTGTTAACTTTTTCCCGCGCTCTTCATTCTATTCAAAAAATTGCACAACCCGCTTACGCAATAGTACCGCTCTTGTTTTGACGCCATTTTAAAAAGAACTAAGCAATGCAGACAGAAAATTTTTCGGAATTATCTTAATAAGTGTACTTGCTGTCTATCTTCATGATTTTACTTGTTTAATTTCTTTTGTATTGCAGTGCAAATTTTTAGTTATCAATGCTATCATCCAGTATACGCATATATGTATATACCTACATAGGTATATATCTAGAGTGCTTAGAGAACAAGCAACGTGTAAAATTTGAATAGTCCGCACACGGTATCTTGGGTTTTTCTGTATTTGTGGTCTCAGAGAAATTAATTCAGGGCCGTTGATTTATACTGGCTTAGAAAATAATCGTACATGGAGAGAAAAATTGAAATTCACAACAAACTTGCGTCACGTTTGAAACGCATATTCGATTGACTTCGTTTCATTCAATTACTTTTCTCAGACGTAAACATATTCAAATTGAAGGATTTTCCAAAACGCAATTGCAAATGCATTTGCGTTTTCATTAATCGGTCTGTTGGTGGTTTTGAAAGCAAAACGCCTTCCGTTTGATCGTCAACACAGTTAAAATTCAGATAAATAACATAGAACTATTATCACCACCAACTACATTATGTGTAAGCTAATGATCCTCTTGAACGCAATCATGGAGTTGGCAGTTTGAACAATTAAACGAAGTCTATTTCATGATGGAGAGATCTGGTCAAGTTAAGAGCTTTCTATAACCGACCTATAAGGGCGAGGAATAATATTATGTTCCTATTACGTTCAAATGTTGTGAAACTGAAGATTTCATTGAAATACTCAGGTTTGCCTGATATTTTAGAGGATTAAAGAAGAATATCAATGACCTACGCTGAAGGTATAAATTCAGACGACAACCAAGCAATCTTGTCTGAAAAGGTGAGACATGATCAAATCTGCGAAGTCCAAATACAAATCGAACGCAATCATTAAAGACAACGTCCACTTTGCGGGCACAAAAGTAAATCAGCTTGGGATAAATCGTAGATGAAACAATGTGTAAAGTATAGGTCATGAGTAGCGTCGACTAGTAATAGATTTTTTATACTTGTATAGAACTAAGGTCTCCGGATAGGTCGATTTAGATCTTTCTAATCAATGCATTCAAAGCACTTTACTTAATAGAAATTAAAACAAATGTGAATTATGGCATAAAAGGAAAAAAAAATGGTTCAATTGTAAGTAACATATGTGACTTTTTGGCGCATTAAATATTAAGGGCCTGTCTTCGTCTTGTTGTTAGAGCTAGTGAAGTAACATCGAGTCAAGCACTATCCAAATCCATGTCTAAGCCACCGAGCTTTGCTACTTTGTATAAAAGTTTAGACATATGGTTGGCTTGATCACCGAGAGTGCGTTCCAAAACACAACTGCAGCTAATGGGCCCTATTCTGTAATTTTTCATAAAATAATATTTTATGTTATTTTATGGCGAAAAAATCCCTTCTTCATAAAATGAAAATAAAATATTTTAAAAATTCGTATTCTTTCGTGGTTCCATAAAATTATTTTATTAATTCTTTTATGAACACGTAACATAAAATATTTAGTACATTCCGCTATGTTTTCTATTACTTTTTGAACAGCTGGTCAATTGCCATTTGCGTGATACTCTATCAAATCACCCACTAAATAACCATTTATGAAGGCAGCTGCTTTCTTAATAGCTCTAGAGATACTTTGGATGTAAAAGTGCTAAAATATGACAATTCTTGATTGGAGTTTGATACGAACCATGTCCGTAGAAATGCAAAGCAGCAGAAAGACATCCATTCCGTTCACTTTTAGATTCCTAACTCAAAGTAAACAGAATGGTCGTCTTTCCGGTATGAGTCTCTAGTTCTTCTATAAGTATTTGAATTTGTTTTCTTAAAACGAAAATTTTTGGATATAAATTAGCATTATTCATAAGTTTGTAAAATTAGTTTACAAATCACAATATAAGAAGTTTATTAATTATCCAGCCGAAAGAACTTTTGAAGCATAAGATTGGGCAACTCACATGGATCGTACGAATCGCGAAGATATCGTATCCTATGATCTCTTCTGCATAAAATTAAAACCTAGGCAAATATAATTAACTTTTTATATTTTACCATACCGCACCAGTGCAAATTTCTACAATTTCTGACAAAATTGTAATTCTTATGTATGTCGGTGGACATTTTAGTTTTTAATTAAAACAATTTTCGCACAACAAATGCTAATTGACGCATGTCATTTTCATAAAATGTGTCAAAATACCTTTAAAATGTGTTGCTTAGGATCTTTTATGTTATGCTCAATAACAAAAAATATTTTATGTTATGATGCGTAAAATAAAATAAAATTTCTGGTACAGAATAGGATTTTAGGGAAATATTTTATTTTAAGGCATAACATAACATAAAATGATAAAATTTTACCGACAGAATAGGGCCCATAGTTGTAGCTATGTCAGAGTTATGTCAGAGCTATGTCAAGCTGTCTGCAGTTAACTAAAGCTGAGGTTTTGGAACGATCTGAGTAAGCTAAAAGTATTAGGACTGTCATTTATACTGATTGTATAATTTTATTGATACTTAAAACTAATATTTTATTACTGTGTGTTAATCCGAAATGAGCCATAGAAAATTAAATAAATAAATAAATTTCGCAAAACGTTTGTAAAAGCGCGCCAAACAAAATATTTCAATTGACAGCTCACGTCACGGTTTATATATTAGATAACTAGCAGTTTAGAGCACAGTCAGGGATAGTTGACTATTTTAGTCAACTTCAGATGTTTCGGAACGCTCAAAAGTCAACTCAGCTGACATAATTTAGTTGACTACTGGGTTTTGGAACGATTGAAGTCAGCTATAGTCAACTGTAGCTATGTTTTGGAATGCACTCCGGATTAAGAGTCGAGTTGACTTATTTAAATAGACAACATATTTTGAGGTTATGCCTGTTGTGTCTAGATCAACTTAACCCGGGGATTACACGAGTCAGTAGAACTGACACTGACAGCGATTGACACTTACACAGGCTCGTGTAAATCCCTACTGACTACTCTTTTTTACTGACCAGTCTGTACTGACAAGATTTCTGACGAGTCAGTACGAACTAGTCAATAAACTGTCAAACGTACAATTAAGATGGCGGAAATTGAAAATAAAAGGTGGATGCTAGTGGATATTTGTGTGTAGGAAATGACTGAAAAGTGTTTGACATAAATTTTATTGTTTATTTTGTAGAGAATAAAGACGGATTAATGAAGAAATTGTTTGATATTCATATAGAAGAGGACGACATTTTATTATGAACAGACTGGTCAATTGATAGAACGCAAATCGTTTTTTGTCAGTAAATTTGATTAGAGATTAGCTTCATTTCGTGTTGACTTTGACGAAAAAATGGCGATTGCTGACAAAATGAAGCATAAATATTCCTTTAAAAACAAAATTATCAATAAATAACAGCATTCATAAACCAGTCATAATTTGTGGCTAATAAATATAATCTTTATTTTTTTGCATTATAGCTTATCGTAGTAAGTAGATACAATATAAATCATGACGCCAACAATTTACAATTTATGCATTTATGATGGTCAAGAAATATATGACTGCCTTGTAAATATAACCCTAACTAATTTAGAATTTCAAAGAAAAGAGAGCTTGCTCTCAAGTTGATTAATGCACGGTGGGAGATACAGGTATTAGCATCAACAAGTAAAAAATTCGGACGGGTTAGCTTTGTCTTCGTCTAACTAACTATTACAATAGCTGAGCTTGTTGTTTTACATCACCAGCTGTAAGACGAAGACGAAGACAAAGCTGGACGTTCAAACTGATGACACCGGATCTGTACTCAATTGGGTTAATAATTTGATAAATTTTTTGTTTTTGAATTGTTCAAGTTTTCAATATTGAACGAAAAAATATTGAATTTTTTGAACGTTTTATTTGATTGAAATGTCAGATAAGAATATTTTTGCAATCACAATACATGCGTTCAACATTAGGGTCTCCTGATTGCTAAAAAAAGTGCAAGGTGCTATTAGTGTCATTTTGAACTCTGGTTTAAACACAGACTTCAATATATAGACTGCTAGCTACAGGCCTTTCCCATACAAAATGGTTGAAGCCAGTAAGTGCCCCCATCAGAGGGGAAAACCTCCCAAATTTAGTTATGCTTTGGCGCAAAGCTTTCCAATTTACTGTCATGTTGCGGGATATTACTTAATTATGGCTACCATAAGCAGCTAAAATGAAGGGACATTTTTAATTTTATTTTAAAAATTATTAAATTGAAAACTAAACAAATTTTTTAAATTTTCTGAATAATCGAAAAAAAAAATTCTGTTGAGTGACGATATTGTAAATCAATCAAGTAAGCTATTATATTAGGTAAACAGAAAAACGAAGATAATTAGAGCTATAGTAAAATTTTTAAATTTTCTTGATTAGCGGCAGTTTTGACATTGCGTATTGAATTCACTTGTATGGTGTATAGAAGTAGAATTTTTTTTTTGTTTAAGTATAGAGATAATAATCAAGGTGCCATCACTGACATAATATAACATGGACTGCCTGATTTTCTATTTCATATTGATCAACTTTTGTTGGTAGGGGTGTGACAATTATCTTAACTTCAAGTTTTATTTTCGCTTTACTATTCATATTAATATTTCAACAAATTACAGATGGATTCGAAATTATTTCAATTCTTGGTATCATATCTTCTACAACATCAAATATTGCTTAAACTTGTTTTTTACAGAAATAAAATTAAGCAATTTTTGTCTGCCTGTCCCTAAAAGTAGTTATGGGGTACAGAGAAAGGATTGCAAATATTGTATTGCCATCTATCTCTAATCTACTTATTCATTTGGAAAATCTACTGAACTATGGTGGATTTTGTATAGAATTTATTATTTGAAGCTCAGCGGAATAAACTAGTTAAACCTAAAAGAGACAACTATAGAAAAGTGATGCCATAATAATGTCAAATAATGTAAGCAATTTTAGTAGTATCAGCAGTCCATTTTATATATGTCAGTGCATGCCATCGCCATGAATTTAATTCTTACAAAACGATAAACCTGCTAAACTTTGTACCGAAATTTATCAAGTTCTATTTTGACATTTTACAAGGATTCAAGTTGTGGCGATTTGATTATATTTTCTCTATACATACTTTCAAAATCTTTTCTACTTCCATGTACACTACAAGTCAATTCATTTCGCAATCTCCTATTATTGCAATACAGAATTTCTTTTTATATGTAACAATTTTCCATCTGTAAATATTTTTCTTACTTTGTGGCAACACTAATCGCTCGGAACATATGAAGCATATTCACTTTTTGCGGGCTGTTATCAGTGGGCGCGTTCACTGCCACCAAAATAGTGAGTTTTTGTCGACTAAGAGCCACTACCGAGCGTTCACTCAGCTAAATTTTGACAGGAAACGACTACGCTTGACTACATACACTATCGTTCACTCCGCACTTTGAATGTACCAAATAGTCGACTACGCTCAGGAGGATAGTCGATCGTAGTCGCTTTGATAGCACTATAATACGACAACGACTACGCTATCAAAGTGGCAATGAACGCGCCCAGTATTTATTATTGAAGTCTATGGGTTTAAACCATGATGCAAAGATTAACAAGTATGGCCGAGTTATCTGTCAATTGGTTGCTTGACACATTTGACAACAATTGTCACAAATTTGTTCGTCTCAATTTCAATCGTCCTTATCAAAGTGAAAAAAATTTTCTATTTGGAAATTTCTTTGTTTTCCCCCTAGCACATAATTACTTTTCCCGAAGTGATTTAAACGAAGAAACTAATGTTTTTTTTAAGTATTTTCATATATTCAAAACTTATTTCAGTAAAAAAAAATGCGATAAACTCAAATCAAATTCGCTCGAAATGACATTGTCATCTAATGACGTAGCAACACAAGAAATTCCTCTCTAATCGGCCATACCATTTTTGAGGCCATTCCCTTTAACTCGTACACGAATTTGTCTATATATTTCTTTTTTTTCTATTTTCGACACTCTCGTAGAACCACTTTTCGTCATCACACCGAGCTGAAATTTGGCACACAGGTTCATGTCGCGTAACAATTGAACCGGAAATTTCCATGGAAAACCCGGAAAATCGGGAAAAATCATTTGAAAATTTGGTAAAAATTTGATTAGTGATAAATCCGTTTCAGGAAAAATGCAGAGTTTTCCGATTTTTCCGAAAAATTTTTCCGGAATTTTCCGACTTTTCCGGAAAATTTTCCGGTAAAAAAGTTTTCTAAATTATGCAGGATTTGCAGGCATTACTTTCTCTCCGACAATGGTTTGCATAAATGAGTTGCATAAAGTTGCTTTTGTGGAAAACTCCGTGGAAAACCCGGAAAAGCGGGAAAATCATCGGACAAATTATCATCGATATTATTAGTGATAAATCTGTTCCAGGAAAAATGCAGAATTTTCCAATTTTTCTGGAAAATTTTCCGAAAATTTCCTGAATTTTCCGACTTTTCCGGAAAATTTTCCGACTTTTCCGGAAAATTTTCCGCCAAAAAAGTTTTATAAGCTATGCGGAATCATTTTTTTCCATCCTACTGGCATCAATACTTTCTCTTCAACAATCATGAAAACTTGCATGAAAAATCGAGGAAAATTCATGTGAATTTAAAAAAAATTCATAGTAATAGGAAAAGTCTGTGGAAAACATGGAAAATCGGGAAAACTCATGTTATATGGGATCAAGATGGAATACAGCTAAAACGCGCTGCTTAAAACATAATTTGAATTTCAGAAAACCGTTGCAGTACTTCAACGATTTGATACTCGAAAAATTTTTGTTTTCGGATCGGCACCAAACACGACTTAAAAATTGTTTTAAAATATCTCCATGCAGCACGTTATAACAATTTAGTTAACGTGAAAAAGGCAGAAAATAAAATAAGTAAAAAAAGAGTTTTCAACCAAAACTGAGGCCAAGCCATGAAAAAGTAGAAAATAAACTTTTCTTCACACACAGAGGTGGACTCAGATTTTATTCGCTAACAATCACCGATATATTTCAGTATGATCAATCAGAGGTAATAAGTGATTTGATTCATGAAGACAAAGAATATTCAAGAGAAATGTCCCAATAAAAAAATCTGAGTCCACCTCTGTGTGTGAAGAAAAGTTTATTTTCTACTTTTTCATGCGGCTTGGCCTCAGTTTTGTTTTAAAACTCATTTTTTACTTATTTTATATCTTTCTATCATTAGTTCAAGGAGTTCAATTTATTTTAAAGCATTTTTTACTCAGCCGTAACACTTTCTGTGATAACGCTTCTATACAGCTTTTGAGCTGTGCTGCAATTGGCTTGTAGAGCAAGTTGTAAATGCTACTTCCTATCTAATAAAGTAGGTACATATATCATAAGCCCACATTTTTTATCGTAAAGCACCTTTAACTCTTAACATGACAGAGCTATCACATTTCCTGTGGTTATAGAGTGTGAAAATAAATATTTTTGAATTTCGGTTAGATAGAAAATATGGACACAAGAAAATTTGACAATTCTGTATATAAAAGACGTCAAATATTTTCCTGGTTTTATATAGAGGTAAGAATACAATGAAGGAAGCTGGAAAATATGCTACAATCATTCAATACGGAAAGCTGAAAAATCGTAATAGTAGAAATTCAAACAACTCGAGTTTGAGGGGTTCAGGTTCTTGCAAAACTTCTATTCTGCCTAAAGCACTAACTAAAAATGTTGGGCAGGCATAAAAGAAAAAACAATTTGGAGTTACTGTCAAGCGTGACGATCATGTTACATACATTGAATAAAGAACTAATACGAAAGCGGGTTATCGTTCGAATATAGTGTACGTGTGTAAGCAATTCAATGACAGTCTAATTGCACTTGGTTTCACTTGCTTTTGACATTACTAAAAGTAGTATTTCAGAGTTCCGGGAGTTCAGTTAAATTTTCTTAAATATAATTAATTGTTCTAATAAATATTAAATATTTGAAATTGTGTTATTTCGGAAACGTGAAGTGTATATTTTGATTGTGTTCAGTGTTTTGTGAAATTAAAATTGTTAAGCTATTAATTTAGAGTCATGAACTGTGCGGTGTAATGTTGCAGAAACAATCGTCAAAATTCAGGCGGAAAATCGTATTTTAGGCAAGTGAATATATTTAAAAAGAAATATCTTCTTGTTTTATAATTATTGGTGAATTTTTTTTTTTAATATACAAGGTGTTTCTACCTAGGTGGTCAATAGAGCAGGAGGTGATAGTATTCACCTAGACAAACAAAAAATTGTACAGCAGGAGTTGGATGGGGGGGGAGAGTTACAGGGTGATTAAGAGAAAAAGAGTTAATTTTTCACGAAACACCCTGTGTCTTAAAAAGTGCAGGACATAAGGTCGTATTGTATGCAGAAATTCATTACCTTTCCAACGACTGCTGAACCAGCCCCGTACCCCTTTACCTAATGGAGTTATGGTTGTCTAAACTAAAATTTTGGATTTTCTTACCATTTTTTTTTACTTTAACCTCTATTCTTATTTTTACAAAAAAGGTCATAACTTTTTTTTATGGAAACTGTAATTTGTAGACTCTCCTCTTTAATTTGACCTAGTATAGACCACAATAACATCTTAGGGAAGAGGAATACGGGATTGATTGAGCAGTCGTTTGAAAGGCCATGAAGTTCTGTATACAATAAACTCTTAATTGTGACTGTACGCCCTGAAGTTTTTAGGATATTGGGTGTTTTGTAAAAAACTAGATCTTTTTCTTAACCACCGTGTAACCCTGAAACGGTTAATCTGCCCCCCTACCCCCTGCCATACAATTTTTTGTTTTTTTAGGTGAGTAGATACTATAACTTCCTGCTCTATTGTCCTATGTACCTAGACGGAAACACCCTGTATAACAGAAAAAGAGAAATATACGAAAGTTTAAATCATGTTCGATTTGTTTATTTGAGTTGTCACTTAAATAAATGCAAACACAAACAATTTGGATACAGAATTAGTAGCTAAGGCTATATATATCCTCCTTGATTATCTAATATTTTTTTCAAGAGAAATAATCCACTGTTTTTTTTTTTGCTACTGACTGTTTAAAAATTACGTAAACGATGTGTTTTTATGGACAAAAATGCTAGTAAATTTCAGCTTAAGGTAAAACTTGAAAAGGAAGTAAAGCTTAGGTTTGGTTAGGGAGAATCTAGTCTTTTTATAAGCTCCATTATTACCCTTAGGCCTTAACGTTTTATTGGAGACCTTATTTGGAGAGATATATTTTCTTCTCCAGCGATTTGCAACTATTAATCTGCCAGCGCTGGACTAGAGTAAAGCTTTAATTTGGCAGTAAAATATGCTACGTACGTACTCTTCAACATTATTGCATATTACTAGCATTTGAAAGACCCAAAAATTCTAAACAAAAAATATCCTTATCCTTACATATTATAAAATGCGAAGTTTCTCCGTTTGTCTGTCTCTGCGTTAGTGAGCTTAAAATTCGAAAACCACTGATCCGATTTATATGTGTTTTTTTTTTAGTTTATATACATAGATACTCTCTGGCCAAGTTTTAGTAGATATTTTGTTAAGGAATAGGCAGTGACGTTTTTATTGAAACAAGTCGACAAAAAACCGACCAAGTAGAGGTTGAAAATGTCCTGGGTATATTATATTCTACAAAAATGTCTGTCACAGCATATGTATTTTTTTGAAAAATAATCTACAAAAAGGGTTTTTATCCTGCAGTTGATTACACTAGAGTTTTCCTTTAATTTTCAACGACAAATGAACATCTTCAAATCTATTCAATTTATTTTGTTACTTACAGTTGAGTAAGTGGGTGATAAGCAGTGATCAGAAGAAAAAAGCAGCCAGTAAAATTGCTCAAGCAATCGAAAAGTATTACATTATCGCGTCGGTAGGAAGCAAAACTATATTAGGTTTTAAGTTAACTGTAGAAATGTATATGTGTATTTTTGTGAGGCAACTAAAGGCGGGTCCAAATATGTGTCAAATATTTGTCAAACATTTGTGGAATGTTTGATGAGTGTTGACGGAAATTTTATTATAAAATTAATAGAAATTTGTCGGACAAATCGAGTGAAGAGTATAAGGACAAATTAAAACGTAATGATATCTTTATATCTATTCAAAGTAAGTGGCTGCAGGTGAAGCAAGTAAAAAGCTGAACTCATTGCTTACTCAGTTCCGACGTGGAAAACAGGCACAAATAGCCAATAAAAGTGATTTTTTGCTATGTTAATACTTACCGACATATATATGGTTGCAATACAACAATTAATTTCTCACCTACTTCACGAAAATTTTTTAAAATCAACTGTTTTGAGACTTTTAACAAGTACATTAAAGAATGATAAGAATCACTAGATGCAAAAAACCTCAGAGCAATGGCCAGCCGTCAATCTACACCTACACTATTTCGCCAGTTTGTATTTCGTCTTCTTATTTTCGATTCGATTCTATTAACTAGAATTTCAGAAGTCAGTTAAAGAGATTCTTGTGAAGTTTCGAAAACCGGAAAAATCGTCAATTTTTGAAACATTTAATATATTACGACCACTATACTCTAATCTTTTGTTTAAAAATTTTCAGTTTCATCACCTCCTTTTTAGCACGTTTTTGGCAAACGTTGAGGCAAGTACAACAAAATATTTCACTTGAAGAATACATGATTAAAATTAAACATTTGATAAACATTTTTCACACAAATATTTAACATACATTTGTCAAAGATTTATCAAACCTTTGTCAACTGCCTATAAATCGGTTGTGCAATGTTTGACAAAATGTTTTTTACCAATGTTTGTTATGTGTGGATGCACTTTTAAGAGTTATAAATAAAAACTAGAGATCGCCACACTCAACAGAACCGACCAACATATATACAGTTTACCCCGTCAGTACGGGAAGCATCCAAAACAAGAAAGTACTAGTCGTGGAAAACCAGGATCCCAGAACCATTTAGGAATTTTTAATGGATCTATTTTATTGGAGTAGGTATACAAAGAGTTATAAAAATATCTGTGTTTCTTTTACTGTATAAAATTCTTAAGAAAATTTAAAAAGAAAAACAACTTTAAATAAATCAAAAAAACCAGATTCCAACGATAGATCGAGTCGTCGACAAAAATTACCGAAGCTTTTTTTTTAACATTATCCTTTTAAGGTACTTTCAAGCAAAATTTGATGAAAATCAGGATAACATTTTTCATACACTTCATAAGAGTGGGATTGAATCTTTTCCAATTCACACGAACACTCAAACCAGGTAGGTTTAAAAATAAAAACAAAATTTTCTTAAAATAAATTCACAAAATCATCAAAATGCAACAATTGTAAATCACCTTTCCTTTTTGATCCGTTCTTGATTTTCGGTATTTTCAAAATACGCTTTAAGCTCTTTTCTCCTCCATCACCGTTATCATCGTACTCTAATGTTTCCAGGAATTTATCTGAATTCGACCTTAAGCTATCATCCCAATTCCATTTTTTCTTTTTCCTTCCGCTATCTCTTGCACAACTTCCATCCGCCATTGTTGTGGTCGTCAGTGATTTCCCATCAATTTGTATCCTTATGGGAGGCGTTATACACGATATCGTCGACATCGAAATGGAACCACCATTTACGCTTGAATTTAACTCCTTCAGGCTCATCTCATATTTGATTTGTGCAAACTTCCCATCGATATCCTCATCTTCTTCGTCATCATCATGGCCAATACAGCAGCATTGATAACCGCAGCAACAATTGCACCTGGATCTCTTACAACAACAACATGAATATAATTTTCGACAGAACCGTAGGCAACAGGTGCACTTACACCACAAACACTTGAGAATTTTTTTCTTTCGTTCAGTTTTCTCTAGTTTTTGTACAAGCCGAAATCGATTGAAGTCTGTAAGCCGTTCATTGCTGTTGTTAGAGCCTTCATTACCGAAGGTACTGTATCGATTCTCATCTTTTGCTTTATAGCTAACTAGACGTGCCATAGTTTTTGATTATCTTGTCGGCAATTTTACATCACTAATCAATCATGAGGCAAATGTACCTGATCACACGGTGGCATGATATTTTTGTTCACCTTCGATTCATCATTTGTCGATGATTTGATGAACCTATTTATAGTAGTTATGGTCGCCTTTATGTACCCTTTAAGGCAAACACGATACTGTTAACGAGATGGCGTGATAAACAACAAAGTTTGAATCTATCATATCATTTTCATAAAACATGTAACTTCACTTGGGTAATTGGTACGAGTATGCTGTCCTGGGGCCTATTAGCTCATCCTCGTATTTCATAATATCGATTCAGTTAGAAACGAGTTATGTTTTCTAAATTTTAGATGCCATGAACATGTTTCAATTTTTAAGGACCGATTTTCTTTGGTTTGGTTGGTGAAATTTTCTACCGATTTTGCCATTATTGACATTCATTGCGAGATATACACCACGTGTAATCATGGGTTAAGAGATAAAATGTAACTTCATTCAGAAGGGCCAATTGCGTTGTCAAGCTTTGTGTAATGATTTCGATGAGTAAACAAAAACAAACAAAAAAAATTAGAGGGACTTTGTTTCGATATTGTAAAGAGATATTCAAATGGAGGGAGAATTTTATGAATTTGTAGAGCATGAAATGTGTTAGTGAAATTGCTGTAATATAATAATTTCTATGATGTTACAAATGCATCAGAGTCGCTCATTGTAGTAAGCAAGAAAAGATATTTAGAACCTACTCTTATTTGCTAATATTTAGCGTATGCGGAGATCTTTTAAATTTTACATATGTCACAACTGAACGATGAAAGAGCGTTCACAATACCTAAATATGTATAATCAAATCTAGGAATCAATGTTTTCCTCATAGAGATATTGCGGTGCACTTTATGCAAGAACAAAGAAATTCGAGTTCTTATCTTATCAAGCACAGAGTTGCTATACTGTAACAAATAGATTCTCGTAAGAACTTTACAAAAATCTCGTACGTTATAAAAAAATCTCTTACATTAAGTTTATCGCGAAGTTAATGAAAAACTGGAGACAATTTAATAACAGTTTACTTTACTTTTTTATGCCTAACAAAAATCATGGATTTATCTTTCAAAAAGTTATATTTCTTCTCCTTCTTCTTCTCTTGGTTTTAGAGCCGAAAATGTGGACTCCACTAAATGGAAGCTGGATGTATCTTCTCCCCTGGTTCCACCTTATGAGATATAATGCCAAAAAGTATGTTAAATATAGTAGGTTGGGGGACCAATTAAGTTAATAATTGTTTTGTAGTATACATAATTTGTATAAGTCGCCAGAAAATATACATTCATGATATTGAAATAACCATTAACCGACGCCACGCTCAATTCACTGCTAAAGTTGATGAAGTAAACAGAAGAGTAAACTTTGTATTTTACATGAGTTAAAGATAAACAAACCCTGAACACTGAAATATATTCGAGAGACTGCAAGTCTATTGATACATGGAATACATCACAAGGGCTCAAGGAGCGAAACACATTAATCTGGTCCAATAGCAGCTGAAGTGAACGGATTTAATAAAAATGTCCGAACCCTATGGAGGACAACTTGGAGCACAAAGTTATTATTCGAAACAATTTTTAATATAATGTTTTGTATTAACATTTTTATATAGTCTTGTCTAAGGGTAAATGTTCCTAAAATAAAAGATATTTTAATATTTCAATACAGAATCTAGAACTATGGTTATCTGGATTCGAGTCAAAGTTTTAGTCCAAGTTTTCATCATTAGATAGCACTGCAGTAGCAGGTATATTTGGCTATAGCATAGCCGACGTGATGCGACTTGTCATTTGAATGTTTGGTTAGTTTGAATACCCAAGGTAGCAATCTTTACACTGTGTTTTGACAGATTGAGCTGAATAAAGTCATATACTCACCAATCTCATTGATGCGATCTACTTATTTATCTTAAATTATCTTTTATATATATTATATATATATTTTTATATATTCAAGAACTTAGTATTGTAAATTATGAAAAAAAGTTCATAGCCTTTTCACCATAAAAAGGAATATCCGGCAGTTTAAACCTGCCCTCGACTGGTTCCACGCGTCTGCAGTTAAAGGACAGAGTGAAATACCTAGTTATTATATTAGATAAGCTCTTAGAGTTTTACCAATCTGCCGCAGAGCGCTAGGGAAGAAGTGTGGAGTCAAAACGCGGATACATACTAGCGTCACTCGACCCTACCGTTCGGTGGTGTCGTGGAAAGCAATGGACTTCGCCAATCATCGCAAGATATTGGAAGATTCAACGACAGTACCTTCTCAACGCAAGCAGCGCTTTTAAGGCAACTAGCACTCGGGCTCTGGAGGTTATCCTCAACAAACACCACAAACACACAAACACCTGCAAATACATATTAATAAGGGGCGTCGACTATAGCGCTAAGACTACATCTTAATCTTGCCTGGCTTCATACGGGAACAAGAGTTCCACATGAATCCATTTATGAGTTCGTGTAGTCTATCGCATCTAGTATCAACAGGAACAGTGATCACCTCCTCGAGACCATACTGAAAAGCAATTTTGAATCTAGAATTCCATCCAGGAGTGGAAAACCACCCTGAACTCCCTTTCCCGGAATTACAGTGTGACAGTGCAATGGATGCCGGGGCACAGCAATATTAGCGGGAATGGTAGGGCGGACGAGCTTGCTCGTCTTGGTACAGCCTCGGAGGAACCCGCCTCTACAGTTGGGATAGCACCAAAACACCTTATCTCAATCATTTCAAGCTGGGCTGACCGCCAAGACAGTCGCCTTTGGTTAGAAGACCCCTCGGATAGAACAACAAAAGAACTGTGGGGTAAATCAAACCCAAATCAAACGAATAAGCTTCTAGGATTTAACAAGCGAGCCCTGAGAGCTCTGGTGTCCATTCTCACTGCGCACTCCTCTCTCAGAGGTCACCTTCACGGGATGAGACTTGTTGATGATCCTACATGCAAGGGTTGGGTAGAGGAGTACACAACAGTGACCAACTTTCTTTGTCACTGTCCGGCACTCTGAGGAATGTTTTACAGATTCCTTGGCTCACACGTCCTGAAAGAGATGCACGATGCCGACAAGGAGGGTTGGAGGCCAATACTGAAATTTATAGGAGCATCCGGTTGTGACCTATGAGCGATCGCTCATAGGTCTGGAGATGAACAATGGGCATTGATTTGGCCTACGTTCGAGGGATCCCTCGGGTTCCTAAACCTCTATTTCAATTAATCAAAAGGGAAGTTTTCACTTATGTAATACTAATAGAATTAGGAGGTTACTCTTGCTATATGGATGGAACCTTTCACAGTTCTCAAACATATAAAGACCTTCAGGACCATAGTGCAAAATATATCGAAAAATATTTTTGTAGAATGGTGTAGAGTATAATGTGACAACAGATACTAGAGTAATAGTACCGCTGAAAAAGTCGTAGATCTATTACTGGTCATATTCTCCAGAATGATTAGCCAGGAATAATCTGTCTGGTCTACATGGAAGAGTCGTTTGGATTTTGAGTGTTATTGATATTGAGATATTATAATGTACTATAAGATCCTGTGATTTTACGCCTGATTGTAGTTCCAGAAGTATGTAAACATTGTTCGTAACATTTTTCGAGATTATAAGAGTTGTAAAATTTTGCAGATGCAAATATAGGTGTACTGAAGGAATTCGTTCTGACAGTTTTGTCTCTAGGGTTTGAATAAGAAGATTATATCAGATTATATCGGAAATGAAAACCGTAGCGGTTTCAAGATTATGGAACATTGAAGAGCACCACAAATTAAGTATATATTTTAGGGAATAATAAATGGAATAATTGTGACCTATAATCTTGGATTTCCATGCAAGATTGATGAAGTTGCAAATACAGATGAAACGATTCAGCCGGACATGGACTGATAAAATATAAATTGATTATGAAGAAATTATGTTGGGCCCTATATTTCACTGTGGCATTTAGAGACTGATGCAGTTT
This sequence comes from Dioctria linearis, assembly GCA_963930735.1. NCBI lineage: Eukaryota > Metazoa > Arthropoda > Insecta > Diptera > Asilidae > Dioctria > Dioctria linearis. The sequence continues at coordinate 258,853,294 of OZ005741.1, forward strand.
GAAACTCAATTATTAAATTTAAATTCAACTTGAAATTTTTCTTCCATGGTATTTTGTCAAAACGAGACTTTTAATATAAATTTAACACACGAAAAACTGATCTTCATTGATCGATACTTTCTCATTTCGTTGAAAATTTAATTTTTATGAAAACCACATATGTTTCTCACGAAAACGAAATTAATTCGTTGTTATCATATCACACCACCAATGCTCAAGTATTTGCTATCTACCAAATGCTGAAAATTTAAAAAAACACACACACACACAAAGAATTGCAGTTAAAATTGTTTACTTGCGAAGAAACAAAGCAAAAATTCCGAATTTAGTACCGAACAAACAACAATTCACAGCACGCACACACAATTAATTAACACGAGATTTCACAATTTCGGAAACATCTTGAAATTTGAACGGCCGCTAGTGTAACACTTTTCCCAGCTGTAAGTTCTATGATATAATCGCGACCAGAAACCATAGACAATGCAAATCTCAGCTGAGATAATTTGATTCTTTGGGGGAAATAAACAGAGCAAAACAAGTCACTTATGCTTGCGCGGAGGCTTCACTTGTCTTTAGCGCATTTTTAATTATTTAACTTGTCTTTGTCGCGCGCTGGTTGTATGTAATTTTATGCTCATTAAATCGTTCACGGACAAGAGACCTACAATAGAAGTCTAGTGTTGCACTATTTCATGCGTAATATGACACGGTATTTGACCAGATTGCGGGCAAGCCTCAATCTCTGGTTTTATGATAAAAAGAACTCTCGATCGTGCTGTTATCAAAACGTCTAGAACAAAACATACAAAAAATAAAACAAAAATTATGCACGATATTCACTTATTGTCCAGCAGAGCAGCTAGGTTTACTACTTTCAATTCTTCTGGTTCTGATTGATGAGTGACCATTGGACGAAGGGGTTAACCAGATGAATTACTTTATGTGACCCGTCGGGTCAGTCAACTAATTTACACAGGCCGTGAACGTCTCATATCATAAAAATAATAGCATCATTGAGTTAGGCATGGATAAACTGGGACATATTACGACATTTCCGAATGAAAAGACAAGCAATGATTGTTGGACCTTCAAGAATATGCTCACGAAGTCATTGGGTTTTTGTTCTAGGAAAAAGGGGATTTAAGTTATTGCAAACGAGTTATAAGGGACAATAATTATTGTAATTGTGACTTAAATGGTCATTATCACTTGGGTCTAAGAGGAATTGAAAATTCTTCGCGGTGGTCGTTAATTGACTAATTACATGGCATTTGCGAGACCTTCATTATTAAGCTGATGCTGTTGATTGTCTGCTACAGCAGTTAATGAATTCCGGCTATGATTATAATCAGAAATATGCGGGTGTATTAATTATCAATAGTTGGGGAAAATATGATCAAGCAATTTTGACATGAAACGCAATATTCTATATGCAAAGTCTTGATGCTATAGTAAATACGTCTTCATATCAATTTTCATAAAGTAGGTATCGTTCATGTTTTAAAGAGAAGATAGCTTTCGATAAAAGTTCCAGTTTTTGAAAAGGTGAGTATGTATTATCTTATTAGCGACAGATCGGCAATTCTTGCTACATAGAATATATACCAACTTTCAACTAAAGAGCTGAGTTTAATCCATAAATGAACATGTCGTCATACTTAGCGATTATAAAAACCATATTCTGTTTTAAGTCCTGGCTAAAGGCATAAAATGATTTTGTTTTTTTTTTTACTGAAATTCATTGTAAATAATTTCAAATCCTTTTACGGGTCAGTGGATGGATTCCAAATGGAATGTATGTAAATGAGGCTAAGCGACTTCGTGCTCATTAGAGTATATTAGTACCATTGAACAAATTTAGAACTCTGCAAATCAATCCAATTCAATAATGTTCCGTTAGGGATAGTTTTGAAATTGTAGGTCTATTCGTCCGCTATCACTACATTGAGAGTTTTGAACGATGAGAGTTTTTCTAATCGGATGCCATTCCATTCTATTGCCAACCAGTTCAGCAATTTTCTTTTGAGCTTCTTCAATCGAAGTTTGATCTTTGCCCAGATTCTTCTCTAGAAGATCCGCCAAATTAATCATGTGTGCTGCACTTCTACACTCCATGCCGCTGTTGGTGCTGTGAGCATGATACCAGTAATGCTCAAATAAGACATTCTTTGAATATTTCTGTCACACACACCTGGCAATACTGTTGCCGATGACCGACAATCCACTCTCTCACTCAAGCTCAACAAAGATTAGTCAGTCGACGATAAACGCAGAACGTATAAGACGTATTAGTAACCAGTGTTTTGGTCTCCAGATATGCGTAAATATGTCAAACAACATAATGTGTCATGTATATCTTGCTATTTTAACAAAACGAAAACTGAAAAACAGGCAGGAAGTCTGCATGTAGACACAATTCAATTCCAACACTTACACATCGATCATTTAGATCCTTTTATACATAGCAAAAAGGGGAACATATAAGATAGCAGCCATATCAGATGCCTTTAGCAAGTACTTGATTGTCAAAGCAGTAAGAAATACAACAGCCAGTGCTGTAATAAATATTTGAAATGAGTTGACCGGTTATTTCGGACTTCCTCGACGAATCATCAAGGACCATGGGATCGCTTATACTGCATAGCTTGAATAACTTTCAACACTTTAAGACTAATGTGCGCACTGCACGGGCGAATTGTCAAATGGAAGAGACAACTATACCAGAAAACAGGTATTCGATTTTGCCTTAACGGATGTCGGGCATAATAAATTAGTTGCTGCTCTTCACCAGGTCAAAAATGAAGAGACCAATCCCCCGACAGGAGAAAGTCGAAAATTAGAGCCACGATTTCGTGGGCTTTACGTTTTCTCTGAGGTCCTGGGAAATTATCGATATCTGAGCAAAGATATTAATGACATGCAGATTAAAAACCATGAAGCCGCATTCGCATATGTATTCTTCAGATAAATTACGGCACTGGTATATCACATCGACGGCTTCATAATAAATGATGAATAAGAGAATCATCATAACTGTAAAGGAAGTGAGGACAGTTCTACTTATGTCAGGAAAGACTGAACTGTCACGTCATCTAAGTTCGTACACACCTGGCAATACTGATGCCTACGAACGACCGACGATCCACTCTCTCAAGCACAACGAAAAATTAGTTAGTCGACGATAAACGCAGAACGTATAAGACATGTGACTTATTGGTTAAATAAAGATTGTAATTAAATATAAAATCGCTGAATGTTTTAAAATTTGAATTAATGGAATTAATCACATTATATTTCCTTTCCACTCCACACCCTGACACTTCTTAATTTGACTTTAAAAGCATTAAGGGATGCTGTATGTGTGCCACCATGTAGTTGCCTCATATACTTGTTAAAATGTGTCTTCTGATAGCTGTAGAAAGTCAACAAATAGCTTCGGGCTTTAGGCTCCATGTCTCATTTCACTCTCTTCGGTCGGCTTGAAATAACCGTTTGTGCAGATGCAGCATCTTATAATAATTGAGTATTGAGCATGAACTTTAAATATTTCGCCTAATTTGAAGACTAAGTTTTCCCAAAGACATAACTAGTTTGAAGAACTTATGCCACTAGCTTTCGACGCACGCATGATGAATTGTGTAATTTAGGGCATACCGAGCGTGCAAATGTGGATTTAACAGCAGTTTTGCATTCATTTGATCGTACTCCGGCAGATGTGAAAAAATGCGAATCAATCGACGTATCCATCATTTCAAATGTTGTGATCTATTCTGGAATGTCCCATCATCCATATAACATTTTTATACTCTGCTCTGGTATTGCATGCGACATCTAGTTCTTGTGCCATCTATGATGATAGTTAATTTCCACAATACGATAACGCTGAGAAATGAAGGATTCTCATAAGATACAGATACGGATGGTATTTTTTGCTAATCATCAGGTCCAATAATAATAAATTAAGCAGTGCATTGAACTCCCTAGTTTTAGGTACAACATTTTGAAAATCAAGATTATCCAAAAAGCGATTTAAATAAAATTCAAGGGATTTTGCAGAAGGTGACTTTTTATAGAGATAACCGTGGATGTAAGGTTTTTTAGTATTGTCGAGCATATAAAACTCGCTCTTATCTCTAAGAGGTGACTGCCAAAGCAACCAAAGGTAATGAACCGGAATGGCGAGCTTATAAAGACTTGCTTAGGCATTACAGGGTTCCCAGGGGACCCAGCCAAGCTAAGTTAACCCCCGAATTTGTTTTGTTTGAATATAATTTCGGCTGCTATAGGATGCGATCTAGATGATGTTGTGGTAAATGTGAGGGGATGGGGTTTTTATAAAGAGAAGAAGCCTTCAGAGGGTGCATAAAGTAGAACAGTAAACAGGACTGCTTGGAATTTTCCCGAGCATAAAAAATCTCTTTGCACACCAACACTATAAAAAAAGTGGAAATTTACACAGTTTTATCAACATATAAATATAACATAGTAAAAATACATAAAATGTTGAAATTATTAAATATTTCTTCATTTTCGGTAGTAAATATAAATTTACTTAATCCATAGTAAAAACTCAGTTTCACGCTAATTATTAATTATAATTAATTAGTTAAATTCGAAAATATTGGGAGCCATAGGTTTTCCAATTTGCTTGTTGAATTAGTTATCATCCTATCATAAGGATCGCAAACTTAGGATACATTTCCATTCTGCTCTGTCTAAAAAAATAATTACTTACACCGGTGTTCCACAGGGTAGTCACTTAGGGCCTCTTCATCTTATTCATAACTGATGTTTCCTATGTAGGTATAGTTGCCAAATCTTATACTAATTCACTCAGATGATTTAAAACTGTATAAATGCGATTGTCTCAAATTGCAGGACGATCTGGACAGACTTGTTGAATGGTGTACAAAGTGTTCTCTCCTTTCGAATATGTTTATATTACGAATGGGTTGTTACTTTCGAAAGTTGAGAAAATATGTGACTTGGGACGAGCTCAATGTTAGGTTAGCGATGTGGAGAAGAGAACTAGATGAAATCTACATTACTAAATCTCTTTTTACTACTCTTGTTAGACCCATTTGAAATATGCTCGTCCTATCTGGTCTCGCTCTTATAAAAATCACTCCGATCTTATTGGGAGTGTGCAAAGGAGATCCTTACTTTTTGTTGTACGAAGTGTCGAATGGAGAGATAGACTTCATCTTCTTGCTTATAACGAAAGATTAAATTTATTACACTTGAGTATTTCGTAGGAAAATATGAGATATAAGTTTTATATTTGAACTTGTGAAGGGTGATATCGACATGCCTTTGATGATTGAGAAAATTTATTTCAATTTACCAACTTGACACTTACGATCTAATGATTTTACTTATTTGTATTCCTACCAATTACGAACTTTTGAGCCTATTACCCTCGACAGACGATAGCCATAATTCTAAATTACCTACATCAACAAGATAATCTCTGTCAGGTGTCACCCCTGAACTTTTAATTATCCCACAAAGTAATTACATAATCGCCACATCTTGACATTGACATAATTGAGCTTGGTTTTTGAGGATTATCTCCAAAGCGCCACTAAAAACACGTAGCACTGATTCTGTAAACTAACTAACAGTGACAGATTTTAGACGCAGCTCTTCGTGGCGTTTATGACAAATTGCAACGTCTAAGAACAAGTTTTTTGAAGCAAAGGAAATCGGTGATAAAACTTCTCCTTTTTATAACCGAATATCGCCGCACACTGCTGCAAGCAGTAACATAGGTCTTCTATTTGCTTTGAATTTTTGTGTACTATTATAAATACGTCTTTTTAACTTCTTACGTCTATTTAAAAGAACTGTTAGATCATTGCAGTTGGCTGCTGTCTACTAATACTTTGGCTATTGCAAACAAAATTTGACTTAAATGTCAAAATCGTCTGTCACCATATATTTAATTGGAAATTAGAAATAATTGTCATAATTATATAATTGGAAATTATTTTTGTCCGTCTGTCGACAGTGTTAGTATAGAATGTGCTGTACTTTTAATTTAAATTTTCATTCGATTGATTTTCATATTATTAAGCCCCAATTTAAAAAAAAAAACTTCAGTAATTGTTCTATACTATAGCTGTCATTTATGTATTGTATTCAAAGATCATTTTAGCTAGCATTTTTAGCGAAATAAATAAATGGTCATCTATATGACCCCCCACATTATAAAAAAGTGTAATTTAAATATTTCTCTTTATTTTTTTCACTAATAAACTCTCACAATGTGTGACTGAGTAGACACAGATATTATACACTAATAAATAAATATTGCAGAGAAAAACAGTGATACAATTTACAACAATATGGGAATTTTACACAAAAAAAGTAAAAACTTTTGATCGTATGTTTCACATCGTTTGAGATGCTGAAGTGGTTAGCTAGAAGAATTGTCATTTTGAATTTAACTGCGGGTCCGGATAAAATCAGGTTTTCTATACATATTACTAAAACAAACATATTACAAACAAATAAGAGATATAATTTTCTAAATTCATAATTAATGTGTAAAAACTATTTTCGATACCATCGCACCAGTGACAAAACAAAAAAAAAGCTAAAAATGCTTCAAGCAAAATTAAAGTTTTACAAAGTAAAAATAATGGTAATTTTATAGTGTAAAATTGCATTTATAAGACATAAAATTTCTTTCTTTGATTGTTAATTATTAACATTAGCAGAAAGTTAGTGTTTCCTCGTTCTATAAGTAAAATAGGTTTACACATCGGAATTGGTAATTCTATACGTTATGAAAAATGGTCTATGCTAATCGTGGCTAGATCATTTTGATAATCATTGTAAAATTACATTTTACATTTTATTCTCACAGACGAACACCATCCATCTATAAAAAAACTAATTTATTCGTAACTGAAAATTACTTGAAAGTATACAAAAAACCTTACAGCCATGAAAGTATAGAACGTGACACTTTTTCAATCATCAAAACAATAAAAACTATATAAAAAGTAAATTGACACAAGCCTTGTAAGTATTTTCTAATTCATGAAACATTTTTCCAATACAGAGCTAGAATCTTTATCTTTCCCTCAGTTATTGGGAGAAAGTAAATTGAACCATATAGATCTCGTAATTTGCGGAAGCATTTCATTAGCATTGACATCAGTTGGTCTAGTTATAAGTAAGAAAAGAAATGGAAACTGACTGGCAGGTAACATACGGGTAAAATCTAAAATCCCAACAACAAGAACAAAAGAAAAGAAAAAAGAAAAATAGGTAAAGTGAAATTTATAACCCCAGCACGTGTGTCTCCAACATACTCGTCTAACAGAGTCCAGTTGAAAATCTAAAAAAATCCCTTTTTCCGGCACGCATAAAAATCATTTTGCGTGCTCAGAATAAGTAAAACACTTCGAGTTGAGACTCTAAGGACATCTTTAGTTTATTGACGTTTGGTAGGAGCCTTTTTAACAACTATACAAAAGTATACTGTGTCGAAAGGAATAATTTTGGCAGCTATAGTTATTCAAAGCATCAAGAGAGTTTGGTATTTTATGACATGTGCTTTTCAACTACGCAAACGAAAGTATTTTGAGTTTCGTGAGAGTTATGCAAATTATTGAAGGAAACTTTCGGTAAAGATGAAACTTTTGTTCTTGCCACACAATCACAAAACCTCCCTCTTGGTTTGGTAATAAAATATGAAGAAGACGAACGACTACAACGACGACCGGGTGTTTTACATAAAATACGGCTCTACAAGCTTTTATTGTTTCGTGCTAAATTGGCTGGAAAGGTCCTTTATAAAGAATTCTTATCAACACAAAGCGTGGAAAATTTCTTATTGCGGACCGGACCGTTTATTGTTCAACTTTTCGGCAATAAAGTCTTGATAGGGGAACGATATGCGTCTTCCAGTTCGACCCCATAGTAATGGACAAGTGACATGACTTGAAGTAATTTAAGTCTGAGATTATTGCGTTAAGGTCCACCTAAATGAACAGTGAAGTAGTAATAGCCCATCAAATGTTGTGGGTGACATGCAGAAGTAATTTTTAATATTAGCCACTTTTATCCAATTTTATTAAGCTCTGTGGTATAGAGGTGATCATACGAAACGGTAGCTTTTGATAAAATGGAAAATTTTGTTGAAAATCATTTTTTATCGTGCATGACATCATTAAGGGATGCTGTTATTGAGATTTATATCCCTGAACTAGTTGATTGTATGGGCAAGTCAGCCATATCATACAATGTCCAAGTCAGAGGACATGGATGAAAGCCAGAATTAAATGGGTATATAATGGTTGTTGCGTTACTTTTATTACTATTTTATACTGATACTTCTGAACCATTCAGAAAAGCGAATTGCCCAGGAATTTTACTTATTCGTTGCTGAAATTCAGTTGAATTGCCAGGAATTATGAACCTATTTATTGCAAATTGCTCTGGCTAAACTATAAAGTGATAAAGTAAAGCAATTAATAGAGAAGTTTCTCGCAATAAAAAAAAAGTAAATGATTACAAGTATCTTGGGGTCGGTATAGTCGAAAGCTGAGTAGCTAAAGAGCGAATTTAAAAAAAAAAACTTCAAACTATTATATTTCCGGCCTAGGCTCGATTCAAGAGAAGTGTAGGTGTAGAAAAAGCGTTTTTTAAAATGATATGAAACTGAAATAGCAACAAATTAACCATTGTTGTTAATCTGTTTCACAGTGTTGAAAAGCGACCGATTCTGAAATCCCCGAGCTCTGGATGGTTCTTTAAAAAAGGTGGTACTTTATTATAATATACCCACAATTTACCACAAAAAAAAAACATTTGCGTCTTGCACACTGTAATTAAAATTAAAGGTAACATAATTACCCAATAATAGACTCTGTAAGACTATTCATGAAAATGTTTTAGCTAGCTCCAAACTGTGAAGCTCATGAATATGTATCTCGAATAGAATTATTAAATTTTGCCTGTAATGAATTGAGTATGTAAATCTGTATTTTGACATCTTTGGGGTTGGAGGCTATATCGACAAAAACTTATGAAAGGCACTGCAATTAGAAGGCGGCTTATTTAATAATTGCTATCAAATTAAAAAAAAAAAAATCACCCATTTAGCTATTTGTGCCCCAAAATGACTGATAACAGGTACATTTTCTTGCAAGAATGTTACCTTTCATTCGATCCTACCTATTTTACCTACATGCAACCGTTTTTTAGATAAATTTGTTTTTCTGATGAATGATTTCGTCATTCGTTGGAAAGTTTAGATGGTTTACTATCATCTGAGCTAAAAATCTCACCTACACAGGTTATGCAAAAAGGAAGTTATAGGCTGTTTTGTGAAAAACTAGCATATTTTCTTAATCACCCTGTAACTCCGAAACGGTTGGAATTGCTACCCGTCCTATGTCATTTATTTTTTTTTGTTCCCAAAGCTATAACTTATCTCCTGTTTTAATTCAATTCAAAGTCACCCTGCATATATACGAAATGTTTTATTTCCCTGATCTCTAACATGTAGCTTGGGAAGTAAACAAACTCTCTGTTGAAATACACTGGAGTTTTGACTCTTGTATATTAAAGTATTGCAAGGAAATCCTAGTTCTACTTTTTGATTCCAGATTGATCATCCGGTTTCCTTCTGACTTAAATATCTCAACTAGGAATTACAGTGTGGAAAAGAATTTGCGAAATTTTGGAGCAATGTATTTGGTACTCACCATGACTTTACAAAAATAGGAAAAAGTACCCTAACAATCAATAATAAAGGCTTAAGGCCGATTCACATGGCCGCGATAGCGATGGCGATAACGATAACGATAATCATAGCGATAAACTAGAGGCACAATTCCTTTCACACCATCACGTTAGTTACATGCATATGCCTGAAGCTAATAAAGACATTTGGGAAAAATGTGAACATGGAATAAATTAGAGTTTCCCAATTGTATTGGCTATATAGTGTCGATGGTGGACAAGCTACGATTATGTGTGAATTCAATGTGTCCTAGCTCGACTTATACTGGGTCCTTTAATTTTTTTTTATTTGAAACTTTTATCGTTTTACTGACCATCGTTGATATCGAGAATAAATTTTATATATCAACGTTGAAAGATATGGAAAAACTATTGACCCAGGTGTTTTAAATGTTTCGGCTATAGAGATGAAATTTAAATACGGTTTGTTTGAAGAATACCACCAAATGTTTGCCTGATCAACATCAATGAACACCTCATACCGCAATTGTCTCTTTTTTTATTATTTTATTTGATGAGTTCTTTCGCAGCAAGGTATATGCCTGACAAGAACCTCGGAAATATCAATACAATACTTGAGTTTATACAGCCTTATAAGTACATAATTGAAAACGCGTTTGAAATTTTGGCGCAAAATGGAGAAGTGTTGACAATCCTACTGCAACACAGCCTGAAACAACTATTAAAAATGCCCCATACGCTCTTCATAATATTTTTGTACAAACCGCAAATGAGAACGATCATTATTACACTCAACATTTAGAGCCCTCTTAATAAAAAATGGGAGGTTTGATAAATTTTGAAGTTAATGGAAAAAGACCAACGTTTTTGTATTTGCAATATAACCTCACTTCGTTTAACACTTCCACATTTGTGTTCTTAGCTAAATTTAGCCTCTATAGGGAAAGACACAATAAATAAACTCTGGTCGCAGTGTCCGCAGGGTCCCAGTGGCCAAGTCACCAATAATATTAAGCTAACCCAATCTGTATTCAATTCCTTGGCAATATCAACCACCACTTTGTCCTTTTTTCTACTATTTTTATAATCGGCTTTTAAACATAATTGCGATGAGCAAAACTATCAAAATAATCAGTCAAAAAATCGCAAATACAAATTGCAATGGACGGTTATCAAATTAAAATACAGAAATCAACTAAAATTTTAAATGCAAAATGTCACAACTTTACCATTTGTATTTAAGCGTCTCGCAATATTCATCCAAATCTAGTCTTTTTCTTATCCACTTGCCTATACTGTTTGTCTTGTAGTTAGGTTGGGTAAGGTAAGGGGGTGCAGCTAGAAATGCCTAGCCTGTTTCACTTGGACCCACTGGAGTCAATTGTGCCGACTGACCTCATGGGATAATCTTTAAAACATTTTAACTCCTTGCTTTTGCAGCTCCCCAGACTTGAAAAGAAGCAGCTACGAAGTAGCCTTGAATTGTAAGTTGTAAATTTTAGCCACAAAATAATTCACACTTCCTTAATCATTTTTAATCAAAATCCATGTTTGGCTTCTTTTAAAATTGGCGCGGCGTCCAATAACGTCAAAATGATAAAAATAAATGTCAAAATAATTTCAATCGTATGATTTTGTTGCTAGTACTGCAGCGGCAGATGATCAAATTAGAATTTGACCAATACTGACGGCGAGCTCGTCGGCCGGTTGACCTTCGTCATTTTGGGCATTCTCGTAAGACACTGTGCTTTAAAAAGTTTGACAATGACCTGTTTTGGTCATTTGCCTTTGCCCGTCGCAATTGTGTTTAAAGGAGGATTTACATTATGATGACATGCATTTTTTACAGAAATTGTGAGGGAGATAGTACATCGTATACGAAAATTTATTGATGAGTGACGAGAGAAACAAACACGTCTTGAATTTTTTCCGGACGACGATTAGTCACTGTGTGCGTATCCGAAACCATAAAAAGACCTCAAGCATAGGGAGTTTTTATAGTTACTGAAACTAAAACATTGTTACTGGCAACCCTAATTTGTCAATTTCGTCTAGTCGTGCTGCCATATTGTTGTTGTTACCATAATTTTATAGAAAATGTTTATTAAATTAAATTATCAAAATAAAAATAAGTTTTTAATTTGTAATTAAATATTGCGAAATCGAAAGTTTTTACATATTTGTTTATAGAAAAGATTGGAAGTTATTTCGGACATTGTTTTTTGCCCAATTTTTAATAAGAATTATTATTACAAACGATTGAAAACTTGACAATGTGACTGTTTGCAATTTGTACCATAAAAACTGGAGGGGACTGTACATGTAAGGTATTGCGATGATTGCCTCGGCAGCATTTAAATTTCAATAAGCTATCTCCCTCACAATTTCTGTAAAAAATGCATGTCATCATAATGTAAATCCTCCTTGAGGCTTAAAGTGAAAATTCCAACTACGGCAATCCTCACTTCACCTCTTTCATTCCTTGAGGACATTCATCTTTTATATAAATTTTGCAAATTTCAAAAACCGGAGGTGACATATGATTTCTATTATACGTAGTGATTATGGTTAGCACCGGGGAAGTACCCCAGTATGAGCCTAATAGGTTCTTTCAACAAAGTAATCTTATCTTCAAGCAATACTGGTTTTCAAAAAACAATACAAACTATTTATTGCCCTTATTAAATAGTTATCCTCAAAGCCATCTGATAACCTGATAAAATGTGATTATGAAACTGATCACATAACCAAAGATATTTTGTAGTATCAGAAAAAAAATTGGAAAACTTTGAAGTTGGCATTTATAGTTTGATTTATTTGTTGTTAAATGAAAACATTTTTCTTTCCGGAATATCTTTGCAAATATCACTTAATGGTCGTAGGTGGGAGCAATATTCGATTCCAGTTTTATTTAAAAAGAATTTTCCATGGATTTGATTTGGATAGTTCTACTAATAAAAGAATAACCTGAGACACTAAACATGTTCAAAAATTTTCCTAGGAGATGTTTCTGATTCTTGGATCAATTGTTGTGAATAGAAACTGAATTTGTGTGGTAGACTTTGTTTTATTATGTTCCTTATAAAAGAAAATTCGTCCATCATCAAATTGTTCATGCTCTTCAATTGTACTTCTATGGTGTTCTACTTCTGATAACTTTCTTTAATTATTTCAGGAGATTTGCTACTTTTGGTTGAGAGCTACATATAAGATAAAACAGAAAAAAAAAATTTTTTGGGTTAACCGGCTTACACAGAGTCTATTTCCCAATCCATCCACACAAATTCTTTTGTAAGATATGCTGTTTTTTGGCTAGTGCAACACTTGTTCTGCTCAAAACTTAAATATGATATCATTGGCAATATATTATTGTATCTAAATCATCAATAAAGTTGAGTCTTGAGTGGATAGCGATATTTTTACCCTTCACTACATTTTATACTCAATTAAAGGAGTGAGAATGTTAATTTTCCATAGGGCAAGTTGATTAGCAAATTTTGATGGTATTACATACGTACAATGTATATACGTAGTAAAACGGACTCAAAAATTGCTCCGAATAAATGAGGCCTTCTTAAGGCATTAAGTAACTAAATTCTTTAACGGTTGCTGTTTATACAAAAACATCGTAACATGTTGCTGTCCCAGAAATAATAGATGAACAGCTCTTATGGGTAATCTAGATACAAAATTTCATTTGCATATACATTAAGGGACCCCCAAGAGGCATCCAACCAACTTAATTAGTTAACGCCAGGTTACTTAAAAAGGGAAGAGATCACTTAGCAGTTGGTATCCCTTGTGTTTTTGTTTTTTTTTTTAAATTTTCCATTTATTTTTGAATATTTTTGTCTGCTTTTCTTATTATATTATTAAGCCAAGCTCAGGCGATAAACTATCCTGGCAGGAAGAATATAGGGAAAGGATTACGCGACATGAGGAGGTTAATGGGGTGGTGTTGTATGTTACTCTTGAACCTTCGCAGTTTGGAAACCGGAGAAATGATTTTCAAATAACAAGTGTAGTAAATTTCAGAAAATTCTTTTCATGAAGAAGATGGTAGACTGTTCTACATTCGCACTGCTAGGGATAAAAAGCATCACGAAATTTTACTGTACGACAGAAAATATTTTGAAGGGTGAAAGGATGTGCGCGACAGTGCAGGAATTATTCTACAAGAGATCAGATTAGATATTTCATCATAACAGTGACCATGAATGTAGCGATAAAGGAGCGAAAGGCATCCAACATTGCGGCGGTGTACGAGCTAGGCTATATTACAAGTGATTGCACCACATCGATAATGTCCTTGAAGGCTCTCGTTTGTAGAGTAGTAGAGTATCTAATGAAGCAAGCCTGTGCGACCAGCCCCATACCATTCTAGCTCTGATACAGGAATTGTAGAGGCGCGCTAAGTTTGATGGGTTGAAATATTTCTTACAACTTTTCAGAAATCTAAGACATTTCGATGCTTCTTTGGAAGCTGTGTGCAGCTTAATTTACTGGAAATATTAATATCAAAAATGCTTAGTAAGGGTGTATCGAAATTTAATGTTTCATCAAAAGAAATTCGACTAATTAAGTGATCCTATTGTTTTAAAGAGATGTGATGGCTTTGAGTCTTAGATGTATCGATTTATTTTGCCCCCCAAGCAAGAATATTGTCAAGATTATTCAATGTTATTCAATGATCATGATGATCATGCAATCTCATTTAGCATATGCCGCATTCCCTCTGGAGTCAATTCAATTTAATTCAATTAATTTATTCTGGTATGACAAAGTGAATGAGACTGGTATCCCTTCGACAATGTAAGACGCCTCAAATACTGACGATCGAAATATTGGCATACGCAAGTTAAGACCTCTGGTAGAATGGAGAGGCTCAACTAGGTTAGCTTAGATAAGTGGGACCGGAGGTTTCGTACAGAAAATTATGGAGAAACCCTGTCGAACGCCTTAGAGATGTTTAGAAAAAGCAAAATGCTAATATGGCTCCTATCAAGCGAATGTTAGTGGTCACGGATTACCAAGAGCTAACGAGATCACCACACCCTAAATTTGCCAGTAGATTAAGTTTTCTAGTACCTTTGGAAAGAACCACAAAAAACTAATCGGACGATAGTCATTGGAGTATACAGGGTGGGCTATTTTGGGAATTGGTAGAACATAAGCATACTTCCAATTCTTGGGGAACACAGATATTGCCAGATATGTGATTAAGATGTACAATAAAGATGGAATCAAAAGCGTGCAACAACTCATCGGTATCAATGTAACGTAAACTAAACCCGGAAATAATATATGTAGTCACTACCAGAAGTTGACGAAATTGGAAAAGTATAACTCCCCAAGAGTATCAAAGGAATAAATGAAATCAAGGGTACTGTCATCGGCAAAGCTATGGATTGAATTGAAAGTAAGGAAAAGCAGATTAATAATGAAAATTAGAAAGAGAGACGGAGAGATAACAGAGCCCTGGGGTACACCAGCATTTATATGAAGAGGTTCAGATATAACGCCATCTAATATAACCCGTATTAGGCGATCAGATTAAAAACTTTGAATCCATAGCAGAAGAGGAAGGGATAGAACAAGTGCTTTAAGTTTGGCTAAAAGAGCAGAATGATAGACTCTATCAGAAGCCTTTGATATAACTAAGGGAACGATTATGGATTAATCAAAATTGTGAAGACTACTACTACCGTAAGAAAAATCAGCAAGACTTCAGATGAGCGTACAGTCCGGAAGCCATATTGGCGATCGTTGATTAGTTTTTAGATACTTCAGTAATTTGAAGCTAATGACAGATTCGAAAACCTTTGAAAGAATCCAAGTAATTTTCAATTGATCGATAATTGTGATGTAGTCGCCTAAGATATGAGCTGCTGTTATGGTTAAACGTCCAGCTTATCCAAAATAGCGTTTTTTGACGGTATGACTAGACCTAGCTGCTGAGTCATGATCGCTGTTTCAATAGGCCATATTCTCGATACATACATATTCATACATACATGCATACTGACATACATACGTACGTACATATCTTTCCCAATTGTCATTCCTGCCGATTTTATTTGCTAAAATTTCTTCTAAGCCTAATTTTCTCACGAAGAAAGTTAATGACAACCCCAACGTAACCCTTATGATATTAAAGTAAAAGAAAAAAAAAATCTAGGAGAAGATTTAGCTACCAGTACAAAAATAAAGAACACAAAATCGAGTATTGCATTTATGTTTGTTTCTATTATTTTATTAAAATCTGCGTATAAATTGATTGTTATGAAACAATTTTAGCTGGTTGCATTCATCGGTTCCAAATGATTCACCACCGAGTCTTATCATTTGTAAATAACTTCTGGATTCAACAAAACTTCGTCCAGTTTTCAAGTTTAAATCAACAACAACAACGCGATTAAATAAGTGAAAATAAATGCAATTTTCTTAAGGTGTATAAAATAACGGGTGCTTACATGAAAACAACATACACACAAACCATATCTGGGCAACCAGTGAGTTCTGTTTACTTAAACGACAATAATTACATTATATTGCAACAAACTGTTTACTTTTGATTAATTAAAACGTAATCCCCCATTATCGAATCAACATTTTCTTGGAACACCACCTTTCCACCTTTCCTTGAGTTGGGAATTGTGTGTGAATCAATTGGCGGAATAAAGTGGAACATACATTTTTTTTTAAAATAAAATAAATGAATAGAGAAATGCAATTGGAACTGAAAATGCATCGACGAAATAGAATTTAATTGATTGCATCCTAATCAGCCAAAACTTAAATTAGATGAAGGAATTTCAGCAACTTCTTCGCTATTATTCACGTTTTGTGTGCTATTATCAGTTCTAGTCGCGTACTTTTTCAATTGATTCTTGTTTATCGGCGCGATTACCTATATCTCTTCAAGGAAAGCCGCTTCAATTACCTAATACTCAATTGGCACAGTTGTGCGTTTTTCTTATCACTGATGTTTTCATTCTGTATATACATCCATACATACGTACATGTTCATAGATTTTATAGCTAAAAATATTTCCAATCACCTATGAGCAGCAAACTGAAAAAAAAAACTTGCAAAACTTGCAATTTCAGCGTTGAATACCGCAAGGCAAAGGTTACAATGTCAGTGCAGTCTGGCAATAATGTTGTGATGGTGTTGGCCTTGATCAATAATTGAAAATTCAATTGGCATCAAAGCGTTCATGAAATTGAAATGCGTTCAATCCACCAATGGTCGACGCTTATCAAATTATTTTCTCTTTTTACTTGGACTTGTGTATATATGCTACGTACATACATACATACATACCATATCTATACCTAAAACATATTATGTTGGCTACATCACGGGTATTTGTAGTACCTGAAAAACTTAAATGACGACCTCTGTAGAAAATTTTGTAATTTTCACGAAAAGTTTCCAGCAACACAAAAAGTTTCTTTTGTTGTGGTTATTAGGATTTCCCTCTGGGTTTGAAGTTTCCAAGATAAAATCGGTTTTATTTTTAGTGCGAATACATAGTTATTGCATTCTTTCTGCATTCCTTTCTCTGAAGTTTTGGGAAAATGGAAAACTAATCGAAATTGAAATTTGTTTTTAATTTTTTTATTTTCAAATGCGATTGAAGTAGAAGTAAACAGTAGAAAACAACAACATTTAAACAAGAAGACAATGCTATTCGAAAAAAGTACGCACTGATGGGAGAAGAAAATTTGTGTGTAGATAGTATTATAGCAGCAGAATTTCTAAGCAAAAGAGATGAAGCAGCCATATACATACATAAAATAGGTACATAAACTAAATATCTGTAGATGGCTTTTCTAGCACAAAGTACAAAATGTTTACAAACATTACGCAAAATGAATTGAGTATAATTTTTGAACACGTTCCCACGTAAAGGGATCAGTTATTTATCTCCAAACCGATCTTAGATAAATATAAATTCTGGGACGGAAATATTAATGTATACTAAATCTACTATATCGATTTCAAAAAACTCACGACACCCAGTAGTGACCGGATAACGATGCAAAATAGTTTATTAGTCTCTTTTCAATACAAAAAGGGACTGAAGCAAAGAGACCACCTCAAACGATAAAAGAAGACTCCAAATTCCGACTCTTGGTACATACACACACTTGTAAAGAAATCATCACAGATCATTGTATAATCAGATGACATTAATACGGTGGTGGCTCGATCGAAAGGTATTGGGGGTGAAGACCTTCTGTGTAGAGTTACAAGAAGGTGCCAAGAATTTTGGTCAGTAAGTAAAAAGAAAAAAAACTATTTGAGATCAAAATAATAAAATAAACATAATCGAAACGAAGAAGAAATACTATTGATGTACATTATTGAGAAGTGATAGATCAGACAGTCTACATGGGATCCGTAAATAAAAACGACAAGATCGAAGAGATCAGATGAGGTATGGAACCAACCTGAAGCCAAAAATGAATACTTCGTTATCAGAGAAATACAGTTGACACTATTATATTGCCAATGACATTTGGACTATGAGGCAAGAGAGGATAATATTAAGAAGTCTTGCCAGCATTAGATCAATGGTTTGTATGAAGCGATGTATATGTCATTCAAACCTGTGTGGAGTGTTGATCTACGTATACAGCGGGAGGTGATAGTACTCACTTAGATGAACCAAAAATTGTATGGCAGGGGGGGGGCATATCAACCGTTTAGGAGTTACAGGGTGATTAAGAAAAATGCCAGTATTTCACAAAACACCCTGTATCTTATACACTACCGGGTATACGGTCACACTTAAGAGCTCATTTTATGCAGAACTTCATGGCCTTTCCAACGACTGTTCCACCACCTCCACACCCCTCTCCAATCATGAATTATGGTTGTCTAAACTAAAAAAATTTCGGATTTTCTTACGTTTGGCATAACTTTTTTTTATAAAAACTGCAAGCTGCAAACTCTCCTCTTTAATTTGACCTATTGCACCCAATATCCTAACTGAAGCCCATTAAGAGTTTTTAGCTCTAAACCTATTCTCAAACCTATTTTCAAACCTATTATCAACGATAATTTGTTCCCTTAGCACGTCATTAATCACCCTGTAACCCCTAAATGGTTGATATGCCCCCCCCCCCCTGCCATACAATTTTTGGTTCGTCTAAGTGAGTACTATCACCTCCCGCCCCACTGACCTCCTAGTGGGAAACACCCTGTATAAGGGTTGACACCTTAGGTTGGGCAGGACAAGAATGATAGAATTGATTTTGGAGGATAACAGCCCGATTAACAAAAAAAAAAAATATATGAACAGAGATTGAATTGCGGAAGACGGAAATAGCTTCCTTGAAATATGAAATTGGAAAATGTCAGGAAAAAAAATTCAGTATTCTTTCATTGTCAGATTTGACAAATGCTACATTTAGAATTTTTCTTATTCTTTAGAGGTAAATAGGGAAAGGATTCTGATGAGGTGGGTGGCATGGTGCTAATGTATGTCATTCTTGAACCTTCAGATATTGTAAGCCCGAATATAGACAGAAGATGGTTGACTGTTCCCCATTCGTAGAGTTTAGGATAAAAAAGCATCACGCGGAAATGGATTGTACGGCCGAAAATATTTTGAAGAGTGAAGGATTGTGCGTGACTTGCAGTACGAGTATTCCGTGCAGGAATTAATCTACAAGGAATGAGATTAAATATTTTATCAGAGCATAGATAATTGCATAAAGCGATAAAGGAGCGAAAGGCATTTGATATTTCGGCGGTGCTCCAGCAAGTCGTTATGGCAAGTTATTGTGCCATCACCAATGAATTTGAAGGTACTTCCTTTTGGACAATATCGAATTAAGTTGTGCGACCAGGCCCGGCCCAGATATGGGAATTGTTTTCCATTCTAAGTATGATATATGTAGGACTTGTAGAGAAGGTCTAAATTAGACGAGCTGAAATATTTCGTATACTTTTTAGAAATCCAAGAAATTCCAATGCTATATTTGGCAAAATAGAAGATGTGATTTATCCATCTTAACTTACTGGAAATATTAATGCAAAGAAAGCTTATTGATGATGTATGGGATGGAAATTTATGCTACATAAAAACAAATGGGAGTGGTAAAATGATGATCTTGTTTTAGAGAAATATGTCCTTAGGACAGCTCTGGATCTTAACCACATTGAATTCGACGCTATTCGCTCTGCTCCAAAGCGAGGATCTTGTGCAATCTCGATTGACACATGCGACATTTCCTCTAGAGTCCACAGGAGTGTTAGAGTACTAAACGGATGCAGGGGTAGATACTGTCATTAGCAAAACTATGGATGGTATTAAAAGTAAGAGAAACCAGATCATTAATGAAAATTAAGAAAACAAACAAGCAATGATTTGGAATTTATCAAATTTGTGGAGACTACAATTTCAATGTTCCGTAAGAGAAGTCAGCAAGTTTTCAGATGAGCGTAGAGACCTGAAGCCATATTGACGATTTTTGAGGATTTGTGATAAAGATTGATTGTAATAGGGGCAGTATATAGATCCCCTGCATATACATACAAGTTGTTCTGCGAATTTATGAATAAAAGCTTTTGAAGAAATATGGACGAGTAGATTACATTAACATAACTCATAAAAATCGAAAGGATATGTGGAAAATATTAAAGCAGATGGTCACTAGATAATATGAAAGAAACTCACTTGCTGAAACAACAATAAACAGCTCTTACGAAACAGGTTTGGAACATCCAAAATTATTCAAAGAATCTCTTATAATACCTGTTAGTAAAGTCAAAAATCTAAGAAAAGCTAAAGAGCTTACTTAGACCTACAAAAGCAATCTCAGTCTAGCCAAAAATTCTAGAAAAATTATAGAATTAGAATAATAAAAGGTTTTCCAATAAGAGGTGTTATTTTAATTAGCCCGCTATTTCGGTAGATGTCACTTTTGGAGCTGTCATTTTTTGACATTTGACAAGTAGAAACTACGCCATTAATAAAAATGGAACGATTCACGATTCAACAACGCATTGAAATTATTAAAATTCACTATAAAAATGGTGAAAATGTGGCAGAGACGGTTCGTAAAATTCGAACATTTTTGGGTCGTCGTGAAGCACGTTGTCGGACCGCAATACAGAAATTGGTAGAAAAATTCGAGCTGTCGGGACAAGTTAGTGATGTGAAGAATAAAACCCGTGCACGTCGCTCAAGAACAGCCGAGAATAGTGCTGCTGTAGCCGAAAGTGTTGAAGAAAACCCAGGTTTGTCCATTCCTCGTCGTTCTTTGGAATTAGGCATTCCAAAAACGTCATTACACCGTATTTTGCATAAAGATTTGGGTCTTAAGGCTTATAAAGTTCAGTTAACACAAGAACTCAAGCCGGCCGATCATCAACAACGTCGAGTCTTTTCTGATTGGGTCCTTGAAATGCATGAAAATGATCCGGAATTCCATCGAAAACTCATCTTGAGTGATGAGGCCCATTTCCACCTCGATGGCTTCGTCAACAAGCAAAATTGTCGCATCTGGGGCTCGGAAAACGCAAGAGTTATTGTTAAAAAGCCTCTCTATCCTCAACGTGTGACTGTTTGGTGCGGTTTATGGTCCCGCGGGGTCATTGGACCTTACTTTTTCGAAAATGAGCCTGGAGCAACAGTTACGGTGAATGGATTGCGCTATCGACAGAATTGGATGGTATTGATCTGGACAACGTTTACTTTCAACAAGACGGCGCTACGTGCCATACAAGCAACGAAACCATTGATCTTTTACGGGAAAAGTTTCCGGACCGTGTTATCTCTCGAAGAGGTGATCACAATTGGCCACCGAGATCTTGTGACTTAACACCTTGCGACTTCTTCCTTTGGGGCCACGTGAAAGAGAAGGTATACGCCAACAGCCCAGCGTCGATTCAATACCTCAAAGATGGAATTCCTGAGGCTATCGAGGACATAGGGAAGCCACTTTGCGATTTGGTTATCGAAAATTTCATGAAAAGGATATGGTCCTGTAGGCGTGGTCGCGGTGGTCATTTGGTTGATGTTATTTTTCATTATTAACGGCATACCTTCCTCTTTATAATGAGATAAAGATCCGATCATTTATCTCAAAAAATGGCATTTTTCTTTGAATATCAAAATAACACCTCTTATTGGAAAACCCTTTACATATCTACGACAAAATGAATTGATTACAGAATATCAGTCAGGATTTCGGAAGTATCACTTACATAAAACTGCGCTGAACTGGATTATTACAGACTGGAAAGATGCCGTGGAAAACGGAGAGTAATTATAGTCTGCCTTTTAGACATAAAGAGGGCATTTGAGACTAAATGGAAGCAGTCTGAAAGCATATGGAATTAAGAGAATCGAATTGAAATAGTTCGAAATTATTGATCTAACAGAACTTACAGAATAAAAATAAATGAGATAATATCCAATGTAATATGTAATAAGGATGGCGTACAACAAGGAGGAGTATTGGATCCTCTGCTATTTCCGCTTTATGTAAATGACATGGATTAATAACTAACGAACGAAATGCGCAATTTGCTGATGAAACTGTTATAACTATATATGGTGTCTCAGAAATAATGGTAAATATTTTAAGAGGTGAAAGTTTGGACAATTTTCAGCAAAAAAAAATATAAACAATTTTTTGTCAGATTTGGTATGGTCTGTGAGTTATTTAATGTTTTAAGAATTATATTTTGGAAGATTTATAAGTACTATCAATAAGGAGAGACATAATTTACCAACATTATGGAACAATCGGACAAATAAGTAGAATTAAATAACCAGAAGTATCCAAGAGCGCCAAGTAAAGTACCCAATTAGTTAACTACAGGTAACTCTCATATAACACGGTAGATAGGTTTCTAGAAAATACCATGTTGTGTGAAACCGTATTATACGAGGCTACGAGCCAATACAAAATGGAGGTATGCGTTCTGAAAACTTTTTAAAACATTTTATTAAATTTCTTCGTCAGCACAATGAGGCGAGAGCGTTTTTTTCGTTGGAATGATATCATCACTTTCTGAACCGATTTTTGCATTAGGATTTTTGGCATGTTCTGCCCTTTTTAAAAAAAATGTTTAATTTTAGTCTGCTTGCTGGCCCTTACAAGTTCATAGTAAATCTCATTGCATGGAGATAGGCAGCTTTCGGGTACTTTCAGTACAAGGGTTTTTAGTCAAGAATAATAATTCAATATTTTTCGCTAAGGTAAATTCTTCCTGTAACTATTTTATAGTAACATTATTTACTGTACAATTTAATTTTAATCAGAGCTGTGGTCTTCAAAATTTGATCATAAAATTTGGACGCCATTTCTACTAAATCCTTTTCCACTAATAAATTTTCGACGTGCTTAATAGCCATGGCCACAAATTCTTGACCTCCGATCGATTGATTGATCGATTTTCTGGGGGATTTAAGCAAGCTTTCTACTAGAGATGGGCATATCTTCTTCCAATATGCATTTTGGGTTGATTTTTTAGTTCTTTTACCAAAAACGATATGATTTCGGTACAAGTTTTAATTGAAAATTCCTTTCAAGCTTGCATAACATCAATTGATTTTGAATCAGTTGTGCTTAAAATTCATTGAGGTGATCGTCTTATATGGTTTGTTTTAATGTTATAAATAAGAATACCTTAATCTAATGGTTGAATCAACGAAATAGTATACGGCGGTAAAAACTCCATTTTTTTTTTTTTTTTTTTTATATTATTAAGCCAAGCTCAGGGGATACCCTATGATGCAAAGCACAGCATGGCAGGAAGGAGATAGGGAAAGGATTAGGGGATATGAGGAAAGTGGCGGAGGTGCCGATGTATGTCGCCCTTAAACTTCCGCAGATTGTATGCCGGAGGAAAAACAGAAGATGGTAAGCTGTTCCACATTCGCACTGTTCGGGATAAAAAAGAATTTCTGAATTTTACTGTACGGCCGAAAGTAATTTGAAGGGTTAAAGGATGTGCGCGGTTTGCAGCGCGAGTATTGCGTGCAGGAATCATTCTACTAGGGATTAGACTAGATATTTCATCAGAATATTAACAAAGCATATAGCGATAAAGGAGCGATATGGGAGTTGTATTCCATTCTAGGCCTAATGTAGGACTTGTAGAGGAGCGCTAGATTTGACGGGCTGAAATATTTCTCTCATTTTCCATGTGATGTTCAGATTGGTTAGAAGTTTCTAATCTGAAGTTTTGATTAATATAAGTGAGAAGGAGGAATATTGGCTTATTTAATCAACTTCATAAAATTTAATACCACAAATAATCATGAGCAATCGCAAGCGCCTTAATACTGTTCTCTATCTTGAAGGCCTCTTATGAGATTAAGGAAGAAGCAAAAAGCTCATTAAAGCTTTCGTAAAGACACATTCAACAATCTTTTTCGGTCATAATTTTAGAGCGCTCCTAGAGCGTTTCTTAAGAGGAACATTAAAAAGCAATGAACTGGGATAAGGAAAAGAAGCGTTTCGAGCTTCCAGGGATACGCTTCAGGAGGGTTCTTAGAGCATTTTTTTTCCCAGTGGATAGATACTTCTATACACAAGGATAATACTTTACTCCTCTCATTTATAAAGTTGTAATTAAAAATAATTTAATTTCTTCTATTACCAATGCAATTTTATCGAGACATTTTGGCGATATCACTTTCCACTCTGCCTGGCAATGCTCATTTGATATTTCAACAACGTATGATTCCACAACGATATCTTCCTCTTATCTTCTGCAGGTATTGCTTTCGTGTTCCCTGGTTGATCCGAATGCAATTCATCAAGAAGTATTGAATTCGGGACACATCTTTTCCCGAAGAAGGTAACTTCCGCAATATATAGAAGATGATAACCTTCCGCGATACGCGAATAATTAATTAAATTTTTGCACATTCTCAACTCAAATGCAATGAATGAGAGAATTTTAAGTGTAATTTTTGGAGGAAAGACAAGAATCGTTAAGGATAATTGTAAGCAATCGTAGCTTTAAATCTTTAGTACATGAAATTACTTTAAAAGTTTCTAACAAGTACACTAAACCTTGCTAGGCTTAAAACACATCTATACTGTAACAACGACACCTCTTAAACAGAATTTTTTTGCCACCTCATATTTCAAAAAAACATTTTTTTTTATTCATTTATAGGCGTGGAAAAACAAATAAAATCTTTGTTGAGAAGGAAAAGCCCTCATTTCAAAATTAAAGATTTATGTTGATCCCTCCCCAAGTGAACCTTTTCTGTCTTTTTGTACTATAATATAACAGTGAAAAGAGGAATTATTACGGTTTATTTTCTAGCATTTCTCTGGCTATCATCATCGAATTACCACAGATACCCTAGTCAATTACATTACTTTTGCTGGCGCCTGGAGAATTCTTCAATTTTTATTTACGGATACAACTGAATAGGGACGCTGTTTTGTGTTCATATTAGCGAATAGCGGAAAATTGTAAGTGACAACAAAGAAGCGTACTGGGAAAATTCTTTAAGAAAATAGACAAAAAAATAAATGCAATAAATCAAACGATTATATCCATAGATAGACTTAGTATAGGTACTATCGCCTACGGAGACTTGTGGAAACGATAGGCGTTTATGGGAAGCTTTCAAACCAAAGTCGCATTAATTCCAGGTGGAAATATATTTTGCATATTTCCAGAGAGAAAGGAACACTTAACTGAACTCGATTTATAACTCTATAGGGATGTAAAAAATATGAAAATATTTATAAATTCTCTATCTCTCTCTGTTGAGTTGTAGTGAGGTTGGTTGTAATAACAATTTTATATTTGATCGAAGCCATTTTGCCTGACACTAGGTATGCATGTGTGAATTATTACTTATTTTTGTGTTTTACATTTTAAAGACGGATGTGATTTATAAGCGCGGTAAGGACGATCGTGGGCGGTGATGGTAGAATATATTGTCTTAAGTAGAAAGTGGTTCAATGTATTTGAATAAAATCAAAAGTGAATTTAAATTTAAATGGGACGTAGTCGAAATCCGGAAATAATATGGAAAATTTGTGAGAAATGGAAGTACTCAACAACAAGAATGAACTCCGAACCAGCATAAAACAGCCAGGAGACTTCATAAAAAAGTTTGGTAGGAGCTAATACGAAAATTGTGATCAAGATGAAGTTATACAACAAACCATCGAAAATATAGCTTTCAAGCAATGTGTGGATATACAATGTGTCATTGGAAATATGTATGTCCTACGCTCGACTTGTTACCAGACAGTGGAACATATAAAGGAACTCTACAAAAATTTAAACAGTTCTAGTATATACCTAAAATGTACGATCACTGCTGTTCGCTTGATTCGAATTCACTCCAAGTTTCAACATTTTATCTGTATCACAAAAAATACATTATGAGTTTACTATGCAACATTCAAATTATGTTAGGAATCCTTCGATTCTCCTTGTCTTTCCAACGATTCTATTTGTTGCTACTATGTTGTGCATTTTGACGATCTTGAATACCATCGTCAACGTCAAGGAACTGATTCAGAATATGCAGTCTTAGACATTGTGGTTATGTATGTATATTCAATTCAAATTCATAGATCAAGTAGACAATTAGAGCTAAAACAACCATTGGGCTAAGAGGTCGGACCTGATTCAAGTTGTAGATTAGATTAGATCAGATAATGAGTGGTTTTACGTTCATTCCATTCACTGCGGCCACTATGGTGGACCCTTTGTGTTAAAGCTAATCGAGTGGAGTGATTTCGATGAACTCCAATCTGTTCTACAATAAGCTGAACTACTGTCTCTAGAGAGTTTGATGGTATGCAGATGCATATTAAAGCGATGGTGCCCGATAAGTAAGCCGATCGTGCAACTAGCTTGATGCCAATTCAATAGTAGAAGTACAGCAGTATACTTCCTTTGGAGTGGTTTTTCAGGAATATTTTTGATTCTCTGCGACATGTTCTTTATCTCCAGTCGAGTTTGGCTTGGTTTGTTAGCCAGTCCGATAATCATTTTTTCGCTGCCGTGGTTGGGTACCCGTAGAAAGGTATTGGGTTCGTGAAACTCAATTTTGATTTGTTTTTGACCAACCGGTCTGATGCGTCGTTGCATGCAATGTTGCTATGCCATTGCACCTTAATTAGGATACCTATCCATATTTGAGTAAGCTAGTTTTATTAGATCTTGCAGAATATGCGTGGAGCCAAAATCTACATAATATCAGACAGCCAAGCAGCACTTAAAGCGTAGACTAGTTTTCCTTTGAGTCTAATTTGGTTTGGGACTGTCTTACTATCTTGAAGCATCTGGCCGAAACAAACAGGGTGACGCTGATTTGGGTACCAGGACTTGAAGGAATTAAGAGCAACGAAATTGCGGACCGCCTTGCAAAGGAAAGAGCCAAATTTCTGTTTATTGGCCCTGAGGCTGTCTTTGGACACATAAAAAGTCACCCTCTAGTTCAGATCAGGCTTTGGGAGGACAGAATTAAAAAGGCATACTGGGAAAATACCCCGGGGCTTAGACAAGCGAAGAAGTACTCGCAACTGAGGATAAAACCATTCCTCATACTCAGCAGAAAGGAACTAAGACTCATAACGGGCCTATTTACTGGGCATTGCCCACTTAGATATTATCTTATAAAGATGCCCACTTATATATCATCTTATAAAGATGGGTAAGGTCGCTTCTGTATGAAAGACGATGAAACATGTCCTGTGTGGCTGTGAAGCTTTGGCTCCATAAGGCTAAAACTTTTAAGAAAGGCAATCCTAATGCCAGATGATGTCGAAAAAATGGCCCCGAAGACCCCCAAGAACATCATAGGCTTTATAAAAGACCTTAAGATCAAATGGGTGCCCTAGAGCATTTAGTGGTTATCACAAAAGATCTTATAGGTTGCGGTGACTAGATGAGAGGCGGAAATCCTCTGTGCATCCCCCACTAATGGTAATAATAATAGTATGCCATGCAGACAGTCCCACGCTAGCTTTGATTCAAAACGGCTCGATTTGAGAGCCAATATTGCGGCCTCGCTGTCAGATAGAATATAGATCCTGTGGTTCCTGTATCCTCTATTGATGTTTTTTCTCGGATGCAGAAGTTCAATGGTATAGATTTCTGCTTTGAAAACAGTATTAGTTGTGTCGAGACTGGCATGTATATTGAATTTGGGTCTTTGGCTATATACTCCAGCCCATACCACCTCGTTAGTCGTATAAACATCTGTATATCATACCAGAGCTTCTTTTTCAAATTCGGGTTTGTTTAATATTGACAAGAAAGAGTATTTTTAATGGGATGTTAAAGTTGTATTTTAGTGTTTTATTTCCGTTAAAGCAATACTAAGGATAAGGTACTTTTGGATCTCTGTCACTAATTCACTGTGAACTGTTTTCGTTGACGCTTTAGAAGTCAGAAGTCTGTAGGTTGTAAGCATAGCTTCTTTCTGTATCTGCACGTGTAGAGGTGTTTGATTTGGTAATATTTCATGAGCTGCAGTAGGAATGGTTCGCAATGTTCCTAGTACTTCTACACAAGCAAATCTTTGAAGTTTATTGAACTGTACCCATGTTGTTCTACCCTAGATGAAATCTATAGGGTATACTAAGTTTGTCATTCTGTGTGTAACACCTCGAAATAATGATGGTAGAGCAAAATGGATTGGACACCCACGCATAATATTAAAAGTTATTTTGAATTTCATGTCCGTCCGTCTGTACGCACGATAACGCGAGAACGCGTATACTTAGAGAGCTGAAATTGTACACGGACTTTAAAAAAAAAAAAAGTAAAATTAAGTTCGAAAATGAGACAAATCGGGCAACTCCCTCTAGGGGTTGCCATACAAAACTTACGTTTTCCACTATATATTTGGACACTGCCTGAAAACGCATCGATAGATAGGTAGAGAGCTGAAATTTGGTACATGATGTTTTCATTGTACCTACTAGCAAATAAAATTTGAAAAATGGACTAAATCGGGCAACTCCTTCTTTGTGTTGCCATATAGAAACTTAGGTTTTTAACGTATACTGTGAAAACGATCAGTCCAAGACATTTTTATTGTTCTAAAAACTTCTTCAGAATACGAAATCCTATAAAATTGGTTATAATCATTTTTTCTGCCCGACAAACCGTTCTAGAAATATATGCGAAAAACCACTTCAAAAATCAAACTTGCACAGAAGGGTGACAATACGTAATTTCATCCTGGCATTGATCTAGGGTTCATAAGAATTGGTCTTAGACCAATTCTAGCTTTTTTACTTGTTTTTTATATAGTTTTACAGGCACCATACAGTTGATGTATATGTGACGACGGGTCTAGCAATTGTCGCGTATATCCAGTGGGCTATTTAGACTTTAGTCCCCAAGCTTATAAGGATCTAGAGCGAGGTCTCGACGATTCATTGGGTATGAACATTCTAGTTTAGATTATCGTATAAGGTTAACCCTAGGAATTTAATCTCTGTAGAATATTCAAAGAAAGTAGAACATTTCTGAGTTTGGTGTACTGGCGTGGAGTGCGGAAGGAGGGGGGGGGGACTTGTGATTTTAGATACTTTCCTTACAACACCCTGTAGCTTCTTTATGATTTTCAGGTTTTTTTTTCGCAATTTTTTAAATTTTGATATTCTATAAATACCAAAATGGTGGAGTCATGGTTCGACATTCAATGCAGAGACTAGAAAGTTTACTATCATCTGAGCTGAAAATCATAGTTTGTGTAACAACAACTAAAAAATCTTATATCAAGAATTTCATAATCACCTATCCATTAAAAGATACATATATACTTTGTATTTGGTGGGATCAGAAGGATTCTTCCACTTGCAGTAAAATATTTGGAACAGCTCGAAAAATTTATTATTTTTGTATAAACACAAAGCTTTCGATGTATATTAGCAAAAAGAAAAAAAGTTGTCTTCTACCATAGTGTTCGACCAGATACGCCTTGCTGACTGGACAAAAATGTATGGAACTCAATACTCGACCATTCACTATACTCTTGCAACCTTTCACCATTATTCCTTATTTCAACAATCCCGATTGAACTTCTTTAACAAAAAAAAATTTAGAAGACGAGAAGGAGTTATCTAAGGCATTGGAGGAATATTTTGCATCAAAGACGGAAGATTTTAATTCGAGCAGAACAGCTACTAGAAATAATAGTGAGGATTAAGTAGAACGTTCAGAGATATGTATATGTATATTGATGTTGAAAAAAAGAAAACATAAGAAAAATCCGATTCTATGACATTGTTGTAAGCTTGTTTTCATTGCGATTGTTTATGTTGTAATTAGTATGAATCCCTAAGAATAAAAAAACACAATAACAGACTATTAACACATAAAATGTGGGTCCAGTGGACACATGACCATTGATATGTTTTTTTTTATTTACGACACGGATTAAGGGTTAATGTGTATGTACTAGAGAGTCCTTCGCAATTTGAAAAGCTTTGAAATTAATAATGAACACTTTTATGAAATCTAACGAGAACATTTTTAAAACAGAGGAACGACTATATTGGCGGACATTAATCCAGGCTATCGCCAAAAATTGGTACAATTATTACTTTTTTCTTAAGTTGTTTTACTTTTAGTTTGTTCATTGACTTGTGGCATTTAGTAAAATAAATGGGCCACTAAATTTTTTAGGTTTCATGCATAATTACACTTGCAATACTTCTCTACTTTACTTACATTTCATACATTGCACATAAAAAAAAATACTGAAATAATACTTAATATTTATTCCATACTTCTACTGTAAAAATTTGTATCGCACTTAGTGTCATATCTTGTTTTTGTTTTGGTTTTTAACTCCTTTCGTGTTGTGTTCTGCTTGAAGGCGAATCATGATTATCTACATGCAACTAACATCTTACCACGAAAGCGTAAAGTTATTCAAATTAATTTATACATTTTATCAGAAACATCAGAAATTTGTTTGCCTCACAGAATCTGAACTAGTTAACGATAGTAGCGTAAAAATTAGTTTTTCTTCTGACTTACTAATTTAAATTTTATTAAACCACAAAGTAAGCCACCTTAGTAGACTTGGCGAAAAAAAAATAAAACATCTTAGCTTAGGGCAAAAAAAAAAAGAAAAAAAAAAGAAAAGACAAATTAAGAAAAAGCAGTTCGAATTGAAGGCAACAACTTTTCTGTTATGAATAATAATAATAAATTGAATGCAATGGAATCAGTCTTTAGTCTTCTCAGACTAGTCCCATTTAAATTTCTCGCCCTTTTAAAGCCATGGGGAGGGGTTGGTAATATCTTTTCAAATTTATTCTGATTTAAGTAAGATTTCAGATTGAATATTAATTTTTTTTGAGGATTATTTGTTTTTTTTACTTGGTTTGTTTTCCATGCTTAGTGTTTTGTTGACTTTTAATTAGAAAAGTTTTCAAAGTTTTCAACATTTATTATTTAGCAGATTTGAATATTTTCGATAATTTTTGAAAATACAAATATAAGAGAAATTTTCATTTTTAACGAATTCACCTTAAATGAACATCGCATAGCCATTTTTTTATTAATTTGATATTTTGAGTTAATTAAGCGACACTATGGTGAAAAACGAATTTCATTTCACTGATTTCAATTTTGATTGATTTTAAGGGTAATTCATCTCATCATCATGATTTCTTTTGAATTAATAGGAGGAGGAAGATTGAATATATTTTTAGATAATTAGGTATTAAGGCTTAAGGTTTTTGCGAATACAGCATGATTCTCAATAATTATCTGATTAAAATAGTCACTACACAGTTCAAGCTACCGAGTTTCTCTTGAATAATTTCACAGTTTCTGAAAACTTTTGTTGTACATTTTCTAAAAAACAAAAAAAAAACAAAAAAACGGAATTAAATCACTTCGATAAATTTTAACATTTAATTATTTGATGAGTTTGATATTTACTAAAGGTCCCAATGAAAACTTCTGTCTTATCCATTGTATTAACAAAAGTCTAAAATTTGGAGATTATTGTTTTACATTTATCGGCACGAATATCATGAAGCTACGTAAATCAGTTTTTTTCAATTTTGCAGAGTACCTAGCGTCTAAAAAATTTTCATACATTTTGACTAAGAGTTGATAAAATAATAAGAAATTATTTCTATTGACATTAGTCTATATGTATTTACTTATTGGCAGTATGTCCAGTAAGTCCACGGAAAAGTCTCCTTATGAAATATATATTTTGTAAGAAGCCTAATGAAGTATGTAAAAACGATCCAAAATTTTTGGAAAATGTTGGAACAGTACAGTATATAGTACTACATCATTAATATTGATGAGAGAGATTTTTTTTTTTCAAAATAACACCAGAATGAGTGTAATACCCGGATAATAACAACCCGCAACATTTTCCTAGTAATTTCGAATACTTTTACTCTGTTAATAGCAACCCCGCCTATTAATAATAACCCCTTTATAACCTTTAATAACCCATCTTAAATTTTTTATTTTCAATGTAAATTTCCCCGCATATTGTAACAGTCAGGTTCAATTTTTCTGTTCAGCGCATTCGTATATTAAGGTGGCCCAAAAATGTAAGGATTTGCAAAAGTGTTAAAATACCTGAATGGTTCAGAATATGTTGGCTAATGTACAGTCAAAAAAATGTTCGAAGAAATTTACTACAAAATCGGAGTACACTACTTTTGGTTTGTAGAATTCAATTATTTGACTAGCAAAACTACTACACCAAAGTAAGTTTACTTTCAGAGAGTAAACCCACTTACTCGTTTCAAGCAAAATTACTTAACCATGAAGAATTTTGTTAAATGTAGCAATTTATCTTTCCTATAGTTAGTAATTTTACTGCATACGTAATTTTTCCATTAAACCATCTATTTTTGCCGGAGTTTGGGAACTATACTAAATGATAGAAATTTTACTTCGGTGCACAAGGTCGAAATAGATACTTTTCAGCATATTCTTGCTTCTGACTTTTTGCTGTTAAGTCAAACATCTTGCTGCAATTTTTCGCACGCACTAGATTTGGTACTAAATGTGCAGCAATCTTTTAACTAACAACAGCGAGAAAAATAAATAACGAACAAAAGCGGCATACCAATAATCGCTTGTTCCACTGATACTACGATTTTTCTAATATAGCACTTATAATCTTTTTCTATTATGAGTAATAAATCATGCACATATTTCTCCTAGGCATAGTTAGATAGGGCTAGAGAAACCCTACCACATACATAGCTGTTCCTTCCCCAAGTGGATCTAATTATTATAATATTGGTGGACTTAAAAACGAGAAAATTTTGGTCACAATCCTTTTTTCACTTCTATTGTTGTTTTCAATAATGTCGGAATATTACTAAACTTCAATGCGAACATACACATCAGATCATGCAGCAAAATTACTGCATTATTAGAATTCTCCAGTTTTTTGTGTATTTTAATATTAATACTTATAAAGCATTATTCCGATGCTAGAGTAATATGACAGCGGTAACCGTGTATTTTACCATGGCATTTTGTAAATTTACTGAGTCAAAGTAAATTTTCTGGACATTTAGTAAGAATCAACTGAAAACAGTAGTAAAATTACCAATAATAATAGCAAATTATTAAAAAAGATAATTTCGCCATTGATTTTCATGATTAATATAATTTTACTGTACGGAATTAATAATTTTAGATACACATTTTTTAGAGTGTAATGCTAAGTTTCTATGAAAAACTCTTTCAACATTTTCTGTTATAACTTCTTAATTTGACAATATTTTTCCTTGATTATTTTTTACAATTTATGGAAACTTAGTTATATAAACTTATTGCAGTGAAAGACGTTTTAGAAAATTAAATTTTTATATTTTTTATAATTTTTTTAAAATGAAAATTCGACCCGGAACTCCAATTGTTTGTCTTCGCGAAAATTTGTTCGAAGGCGATGCTGACGTGTAATTTGTAATTAAATTACGATATCGACTTTGCCGATTTCCATAACATGGATATTTCTGAACTGAAGTTGGCCGCAGCCGACACTAACTTTGCATTTTGAGCAAAGTTTAGTTTCAGTCGTAGTCACAGGCGAAGTCGTAGTTGCAATTTAATCTTGCCAAATGCATTTATCATTTGGGCTAAGTCGAAGTAGACTAAGAAGCCATGTAATTTGGGCCTAAAGGGAGTCATGTATAGTATGACCTGTTCTCAAATTGCGAATTTGAATTCTGGCACTGGACGTTGTGCACAAATATTTACTTGCAAATGCTCTTGAATTAAAAAACCCTAATTTACTCAAAGAATAATTTATAGAAATGTCCTTAAAGTCCAAGGCACAAAAATGAGATTTCTGATTATTTTAAGTGAATCTAATGGTGCAAAGGTATATTTTGCCATATACATTATATACAGGGTGTCCCAGGAAATAGTGCCAAGCGGAAGTCCAGAGGTAGAGCATCCCACGGGTACGCGAATTATCCCATGTATACTCTGCGATTTTTGTAGTTTACGCGTTATGACTTTTTTCGTGATTTTTTACCAAACTGCTAATATGAAGACAGTTTTGGTCATAATGACTTGAATAATTCAGACAAATTGCTGTTTGTGCGCAATTTAGCTGAGTGTTAGGCCCAATCAATGCAAAAAAATTTGATTCCATAGATCATAACATTGCGCCAAAAGAAATTTTTAAATTACATAAAATTCAAAATAATAAAATATGCCAAAAAAAAACTTAAGTAATTTTTATCCCCCAAACTTATTTCAAAACTTCATTTCATATGTCATCATTAAGGTATGAAGTATCCAGAGAAAAAAATCTTCTGCGAATTGCAGTTGATAATGAGCTGAGGTGAACAATGAACCCCATTTTCCGATCGGACATAACCCTACCGAGTTAGAGTCAATCTAAGGTGCTAAAAATCTAGCACCCCAGTTCGAATAGATTTAGGACGCCAAAGAGATATCTCAATAAAACTCACACGGTAAATAGCAAATGAAATGGGGAAGCTTTTAAAATCCTATTGTGTGAAAAAGTTACGTGATTGTTTTTTTAAATTGCCCTCAAAGATTTTGGCACATTTTACTATTTTGAACTTGAATTTAAAAATTTCTTTTGGCGCAATGGAATCAAATTTTTAGCACTGGGTGGACCTAAAACTCAACTATATTGGAAAAAAATCTGTAATTTGTCTCAATTAAAGTCACTAGACCAAAAGTGTATTCGAATTAGTAGTTTGGGAAAAAATCATAACTCGTAAACTACAAAAAATCGCAGAACATACATGGGGTTATTCCGGTACCCCTAAGGGTGCTCTACCTCTAGACATCCGCTTGACACTATTCCATGGATACCCTGTATATACATTGTTCTTGAATAAAAGTATTTCTTGGCAAATTTCTATTATTTTTTTTGAAATTTTGGTATAAGCAGCTACTCTATAAGAAATAGTTCGTTTGTTGTATTTTAAATCGCGAACTTTTTATACTACATAGCATATATATTGTGCTTGCAGTCGGCTATCGCTTACTAGCAAAAATTCGATTATTTTGTGCTTTTATTCGGTTATTTTAATAAAAGCACATTTTGTGGTTATTGGTTAAAAGCAACACCCGCTTAAAATCACAAAAAATTTGGCCCTTGTTCATGTGCTTTTATGCGGCGATTACTGTAGGTACTAAATTTTAAACGATAAAAATATGTTGGATGAAACATAACTGTATGAGCAGAAAATTTTCTAGGAGAATTGGACAAAAAATTATAGATATTGCTTGTAGACAATTTTCTAGCTCTTCTAGAGATTGGAAAACCGACATACAAATCATGCTTCTTGCGTTCATCACAGGTTTCCCAATTGATTTTACCAATGTTTTTTAGATGAACAATACCCAGTGAGTAGGCCCGTTGTTGGCGCCTTACTTCTTTCCTACTGAGCATGAGGAACTTTTTTATCTGCAGCCTTGCTGCAGGAATAAATGTTGAACTGTTTAACTGTTGCAAAGCGTTTAAAAGCAACGAGAATGGTTCAAAAAGTTGGTAACTGGGTTCCATATGAATTGAAAGAAAGATGGATCGAACGTCGAAAAACAATTTCTGAAATACTACTTCAAAGACAGCAAAGAAAAGGATTTTTGCATCGAATAGTAACAGGAGATGAAAAATGGTAATATTATGAGAATCCTAAATGTCAAAAAGAGTGGGTGAAGCCAAGTGAACCCGGCCCATCACAGCCAAAGAGAAATATAGATAGAGGAGTATACTTTGAATAAACTTCTTTTTAATTTTCTAAACAAGCAAATGTGTCTTATTTTAACACACCCAATATTAATACCTATTAAGTACCTATATAACGACTATCGGATACAGTAACGTATTTTTTCACCTCCTTGAAGATCGATATATTTCTTTACTTCATTTTAATCGTTATTTTATATTGTAATTATCTAACCTAGTTACACTGATTTAACCATTAAATATTCATACGTTCACATCTTTACATAAATTTTCCCAAAATTAAGGTTTATCTAAATCGTCTTCGGTATAGATTCATTAATATCACTCAATTTAAACCTCCTTTATCCCCTATTAGTCCACGAGACTATGCTAAGCTTTAAGACAAAAATCCTATCTAGGGAAGAATGAGAATCACATTCTATGCCTCAACCAATGACAACTTCTACTTTTTACACAGATGGCTCCAAATCAGAGGAAAACATTAGAGCGGATGGTTTATGCGAAGATCATTATATGTAAATGGATGTAAAACATATTGAAAACCGTGTCACTATTTTCCAGGCCATTCTGATAGTGGAAAGGTATCTTCTCAGCTCTGACACAGAGTCATCTGCTTGGACAGCTAAGCTGCTGTCCTGTTGCCTTGATATACATATCCGCCCGCAACCTCCAAACTGATACAGAAGTGTAAGACCATCATGAATTCTCTTTCGTGGTGTAATGAAGTACTCTTTCTATGGATGCTCAGTCATAGAAATATCAGCGCAAATGAAGAAGCGAATAAACTCGATCATTTTTGTGCAGTCTCAGAGGTTAATCCTGTACATTCGGGATTGCACCAAAACAATTTCAGTCTCACTGGACACTCCTCTCTCAGGGGTCATCTATACAGGATAGGACTTACCTATATGCAGAGGATACGGAGTAGAGATCGAAGATTTTGTTACTGAAAATCCTCCTCTTAAATGAACTGCATGGAGCAATTCTTCTGAACTTCTTTAAAGAGTCCGGCTGGGATTTATGAGAAATGACTTATAAATCTTGCGAATGGACAATGAGTCTATTGTAGTGGTCTAGGTTTAAGGGACCCCTAAAGGGATCTCAATCTCATTTTAATTAAATTATCCATTCATCCCCTCTAATCTTATTATTATTTTTAAAAATACCAAAAATTTAAGTAAATAGAAAATAAATCTAACAGCCAAGTATAAAGTTTAGGTGGATAGAAAATGAGGAAGACAACATTTTTACAACGGTAGCGTACAGAGAGCTTCCGGCTCCCTTAGTTCTTTCTTCAGAGCATTAACCTAATACTTAAAGTCAACTAGTTTATTTGATGTGTGGTTTATTGGTATATTGTATATATGTATATCACTTTAACTAAGTTCGATTTGAATGTAAATAAATGTATAGAACAAGTTATGACGCATACAAAAGTGTCAGTGAAGTAAATGAAAAATTATTTTGGAATAATTTAAAAGATGGTTTCACTAAATTTCAATCCGCATGTAAACAAATTTTTAATTTTGTCAGTAGGAAGAATAAAATGTCTCAACGGCCTACCGAATTGTTTAGTTAATTGAGAAATAACATAATCAAAAGAGGTTTTTCAGTGTGCAAAAAGTCATGCAATCACATGCTTACAGTAAATTGAACGAGTCATGAAACTTGCAGAACTCTTTACAGCAGCCACCTATTGCATGAAATAATACTAAATATTCATACATACATACATATGTACTCAAGTATCTCGGTAATCGGCCAACTGAAAGGGAAAGTCTTTCCAGAAGTTGCTCAAGTCTCCCGTCGTACTTCGCATTGACATAGTTAATTACAAACGGAAATGGTCTATGAGGTCAAGAGTCTAACTTTTTATAGAGACAAATTTTCCTCTCAGTCATTTTAATTTATGTGATGAGTACCCTGATTCTTCCGAGGGTGTGAGGAGATGGATGCAAGAGGTTAGAAAAATAATGAAGTTTTCTTTTAGTTGCACAGAAACAGCTAATGAGTGAATGTCGCCTGCTAAAGTGTAATTAAGCTGGCGACTGGAAATTCTAGGTGAATCTTGGAAAATTAAAATTAGCACTACCAAGTCTATAAGTAAAATTAAAAACTAAATTAAGAACGAGAAATATGTAGATAATTAGAATGATAATTTCTAAAAATTAAAAAAGCAGGAAGATTTCATTAACTGCGCTCATAATAATTATGGACCCTTTCAGATCCCTCAGTATATATGGCTGGGGTTAGATGATGATGAGATGTGCATAAATTATTTGGTTTTTTGACAAATTAAGTAATTGAACCTAAAATTTTGGGCCCATTCTAAGCTACGAATTTAAATATTGCTTATACGTAGTACCTTAGAATAATAAAATTAATTAGAATAAAAAAAAATAATTTTATTATTCTAAGGTACCTACAATATACTTTTTGATTAGTGTGTTATAGGGCAGTGTTGCAATGATCAAGGGCCAATATATTTTGTTCTAAACTAGTTAAGTTAACTGCTGGAGTTTTATTTTTTTATGTTTTGTATCGATCAAATAGAGAATAAGTTTTCAAATACCAAGATATGTTAGTAATGGCTAAAGCTTGCGCAGAATTCCCTAAAATATTTCCAAGATTTTTACAATTATCTGGGGGAAATGATTAGAAATCTAAATTTTGGGATCATTTACGTTGCTGTAAAGCATACAGAATTTTATATGCAGACTTGGTGAAATGCAGAAATTAAAACAGACAATTTTGTAATATACCTACATAATTTTGAAATCATCCTTATCCTTGATCTATCTCGTAAAAAGTGTATTGACGTAAAATATACCTCGTAACCGGACAACAGTCTTTTTGTGCAAGGAAGACACAATGTGAATATTCTACAACCAAATTGGAAAACTTAATGGAATTATTAGATAAAAAGAAACTGATACATTATCCAACGCCCTAACGCCCCAACGCCCCACTCAACAAAAATTAATATGGTCTTGAAATTAGCTCTACAAATAAAGCTAACTATAAAATTTTTAAGTGATCAGAGCAGTTCTATGTTAAAACTAAAGAAGAAGATATTACGACCGAATAATGTACCTCGTCAACAATGCGTGGTCAGTCAAATGACGTCGCATTGCAGTAGCGACGTGATTTTATTAGAATAACACATAAATACATCTGATTCAGAGCGACATCTATTGGTTCGGACCATAAACAATTTTAGGATAATAGAATCGATGTTTCTGGAATGGAATCTTCAGGAAGGCTCTTGGCATAGACAAACTAATAGCATACAAAGGCTAAACACGTAGAATATAAAATCGACGATAGGGAAGGCCACAATTTTATCTTAGAAATTTACTGGAAATCCATAGAATTGCTACGCAATATTGACAACGGGTGCTTGCGCCAATAACAATTTTTATAAGCATAGACGCGTAGATGACCAATAACCATTCATTTCTTCTTAGAAATTTACAGAAAATGTTTCGGCAGAATTTTTATTCAGTGCGGCTCTGGGGTGGCCGATGTGTGCTGTTGTCGGAAAAAGTTTCCAGGAAATTTTCGGGTCGAGGCACCGTTTATTTTTGGTTACGTCATCAACTGCAAGTCGAGGCATCGTTGTTTTATATTCGAAAAAAGCGTTGCATATTTTTATTCTACGTATCCAGTCTTTGTATGTTATTAGTTTGTCTATATACTGGGCAAATTGTAAAAAATAAATATAGCGCTTGTCACCGCCAGGGGGAAGTTTTTTTCTCAGAAAGTGAACGTAGTAAACTATTTGGATTGCGATAATTAAAGTACAGTTGATTGATAATTGTTTGTGATTTTGATAAAAAGTAAACAGTTTAGTAGTTTAGTGGGATTTAAACAAAATCTGTATTTCGTCTCGCACCCCAATATAAATTTGGTCTAGCAAGTAAAATCCTTATCTACTTTAGTTTGGAGAATATATTTTCCCTAGTATAGAATCTGACTGTTAGAAGTTATAGAATCCGTAAGAAAAAACGTATTGTGGAAATAAGTAGGTACTTATACTGAAGATACAAACCACATATACTACATACATTACGTTATTGGGATCATATTGGCCATATACTATATGTTTTCCAATCTGATAAAATGTCTGACGGATTTAGGTAATTTGAAAATAATTCATTAAGAGACTAATAGTACAGACAAAAAATATCCAGGCATCGATGGCTGTACTAACAAAGTGATGTATGGGTATTTCTTGACTGTGCTAATAATGAACTGAAGTGCAATAAAGCGAGGTCATTGTTATTATTGTGCAAATATAATGAAGGTACAGGGTCATATTATATTAATACAAACATAAAAGAATAGAAAATTGATGTAGTGGCCTATTCACATAGTGTTAGTCGATGTACTCAGTCAATCAATTTACTTTTATCTTGATTTCAATTCGACTCAAAAGTGCTTAGTTTATAAATGATTTCCTGTAATTAAATTTGTTTAGTTTTCTCGTTATTCTTGTATTGTACGTTACTGACTTACACACATATAACATGTAACTTTTGTTTGGATTTATGTACCCAACATAATTCAACAGTTTTAACAGAAAAAGTTTAATTCTGTAAATTTTTGTATGTAGAATGTGTCTTAATGAAAGTACATCAAGAGTATTTGGACTAACTATTTTACATAGGCTACTATATTGAATTAGTGAATTAAAATTAGTTTAGATAAAAACAAAGTATTCCTAGGAAATGAAGAGAGATATTAAGAAATTGATTTTCTTAGTCCAAAGTTATGGTATAAAAGCGAGATTAACTAATTGTAAGGCTAGACCAAAGATCTCTGGTGAATTCAGGAGTTCTATGGAGAATCATCCGTCAAAGAAAACAAAAGGAGAATTAAATTCATAAAAAAAACCCTGTTATTAGAAAAAAAAAAAAAAAATAGTGTTACGAACTACAAAGTGATACAAGCGACATCTATTGGAAATGGAAACATCTTTAGGTTAGTGAAATCCTAGTAAACTTTGGGTTCGGAGAATGGAATATTCAGGAAGGTTCTAGGATAATTTGTAGAGTATAAATACGGCGCACTCACATCCCGGAGGCGGAGTCTTATTTCAGACAGTGAAGTGAACGAAGTAAACTAGTTGGATTGTGATAATTAGATGTACAGTACTAGCGATAACTAAAGAGTCGATTTGATAATTGTTTGTGAATGTTATAAAAGTAAACACTGAAGTTAAATAAAAGAAGAACTTTTGAATTATATCTGAAATATTGTGTTTTACATAATGAACAAACGCTACGCTCGTAACAATAGTTTTTAAAGAAAACGATATGAAATGCACTATTGAAAATTGCTTGCAGTTCTCCTCAGATGTAGGACTTTCATAAAAAATTAGAGGTCCTTGCTTAACAATCCATCAGCCGACATTTGAATTTAGTTCCTATGCCCAAGAAATCTATAATTTTGTTATTCAACCCACTTTCACTCATTCGTCTTATGTCTTTACTAAATTACTAAATTATGACTTAAAACCGGTATTTTCATGCATGCATGAAAACATTTAGAAATAGCATGATATGGTTTTCTAGCTTTTAGAGAACACTATAAAAAAAAAGTGCATCTGCAGTTATCCCGGATATCGAACTGCAGTGCCAAACTATAATTCTGTCTTTTTCTGAGACATGGACAGTAATGCAATTGATAACAAACCGAATGCAATGTTTTGCAATTAAGTATTTTCGCGGAATTCTGCAAATTCGTTTTATTCATTTTGTCTCTAATCAGGAATTTTAGAGATGGTAAAGACTATAGGCGATCTGTGGCAGAATTTGGAAAAAAAGCAAAAAGCTAGGTGAATGCCCGTATGCAATTACGTGTGGTTACCCATCTGTGCAATTTTGATTTTTAAAGTAGTTTTTCGCATATATTTTAAGAACAGTTCGTTGGACAGTAAAACCAATTTCATAGGATTT
Source organism: Dioctria linearis (assembly GCA_963930735.1). Classification (NCBI taxonomy): domain Eukaryota; kingdom Metazoa; phylum Arthropoda; class Insecta; order Diptera; family Asilidae; genus Dioctria; species Dioctria linearis. Next base: position 258,895,181 of record OZ005741.1, read on the forward strand.
CATATTCCGAAAAACTTTTCACTACAATAAAAACATCTATGCCTGATCGTTTTTACAGTATACGCAAAAAACCAAAATTTTTATATGGCAACACTAAGAAGAGGTTGCCCGATTTTGTTCATTTTTGAAGCTTTATTTACTATTTCTATGAAAACACTGTGTGCGAAATTTCTGCCCTGTATGTCGACACGTTCTTAGGCAGTGTTCATATATATAATTAAAATCTAAATTTTTGTATGGCAACCCTACGAAGGAGTTGCCCGATTCATCCCATTTTCATTTTTTTAAAAAGCTCGTGTGCAAGATTTCAGTTCTCTAAGTGAACGCATTCTCGAGTTATCGTGAGCACGGACAGACAGACGGACAGACAGACAGATGAACGGACGGACGAAAGGACAGATGAACATGCAAAAACCAAAATAACTTTTAATATAAGGCGTGGGTGTTCAAGTGTTACAAACGAAATGACAAACATAGCTTTCATCTAGGGTATAAAAATGGAGGTGGGTTAACATCATTTGGTTTTGAAGCGTGTAAGAATTACAGATCTTTCTTTGGAATGATCAAAGAGCCCGTTACATACGTAGAGTAAGAACTGTTTGTTGTAGAACTGTCTTAACAAAAGCTATATGAATTGAGATGTTATAGAAAGTGTAATAAACGCCTTCAAACCTTGAGAGCTACGGTTTTAGGACATCAAACGATAAATCAAGACAGAAAGATGGTAAATAAAAGACGAAAAATTTAGTAAAATTTTGACTGAAAACATCTGTGCACAACATTACTTGCTATTTTATTTCATGCCCTAAATGTTATTTTGCAAAAATCTTCAGTACACTAATCAAAGAATTTGTATTTCAGTGAGATACAATTTTGGAACACCTTTTTTATATTATGAATTTAAAATACAAGTGATACCAATACCACGAGCAGCAGTTAACAAAAGGCTTAAGGTTGCTTTGAATTTATATCCAAGTGTTTTGATATGCATATGTATTGCGCAATATTGATTTGATATTACTATCAAAAAGGAACAGTTTGTCGGTTGAGAAATTATGACCAAATATGTATATCAATACCTTAAGTTCAGTCATAGCAAAATTTATTCCAGATGGTAAAATTCAGTTCTGTTTCATTCGTATCTCTTATAATTCCAATATGTCTGATTACCGTAATAGATATCAATATTGGGATCCAGCAGGCCTCATTTCTTTCTCTCAATGTATTTTTTGATTATTTTTTATCGAACTCCAGCGGGAGCTGATTCAATAAATAAACAAAGGTCGTGGAAATACAGTTCACATTGTTAATTTGAAAGTCTTTTCCAAGGCTCATTTCCTCTATCATCTAGCTATCTATAGCTTAACCTCCTTAAAAATTTATCACAAGAAAATTATTAAAAATCTTAAATAAGCTGACCTGCAATAAATGCAAAAGGTATTTCTCCCAATTAAGTCTTTCATTTAAAAATAAGTGATTTATCAGACGTTGACTCTATTATTGCTCTTAGCTAGGAGCTAGCCATATTGCATAATTAAAAAACAAGCACGTCAACCAGTAAGTCAGAAAGTTCAACTGCAACAGTCTACCTTAAGTGTTGCCAGTGTTACAGTAAAAAATTTCCTGCAACATACTTCTCATTAATTTGAACAAAATTAATTTGAGTTGCAAGAAGTCCTATTGCTGATACTGTTGACAACTTCTTTCCATAATTAACCCAAGGCGGTACTTACCAAACCAATATTGATCTGACCTGTTGTTGTTGTATGCGCATCTTTAATTGGCATCTTGTACAAGTAGGCGCAATAAATTGTATTCCTTTATAAAGGGCTATTCCGAAGCTATGAGTTTCTGCGTAAAATGTCGGGAAATTTGAATTTTTACCAAAAAAAAAATCTTTCCTAATTAAGTCTGCTTAAGTCCTCTTCAATCGGGATTGCACCAATCATTTTTGCATCTAGAATTTCGACCAACACAGTCACCTTTGGCTGGATGATCCGTCGGACAGAACTACAAAGGAACTGTGAGCTAAACCTAACCCAAATCTGATGAAAAAGATATTGAGAACACTTGTGTCAATTCTCACTGGGCACTCTTTTCTCAGGTTACCCCTGACGCAAGATGAGACTCCTAAATGTAATGGATGCGAAGAGGAACCCGAAACGGTGACTCACTTCTTGTGTCACTGTCCGGCTCTTTCTGGAGAGCGTTACAGATTCCTTGGCTCACACCTCCTAGTAGCGCTGCTCGAGGCAGGTAGGGAGGGTTGGGGGCCAATTCTGAATTTTGTTAAAACCTCCGGCTGGGACCTGTTAGCTATTGCTCATGAGTCTGGAGGGTGAACAATGGGCCTTGCTGTGGCCTAAGTTTCAGAGTCCTCCCCCGGGGGACTCAACCTCTTTTCAATTCATTCATCCAAGTCTGCTGGGCCGTAAATGTGAAAGGTATCGAAACTGGATGTGCACGTGAAAAATGGTATTATGTTACTTAGTACAGAAAACTTGTTTCAAGTCGAAATGTTACAGATCACCGGAGGTATAATCTAAATCGTTGCATTAACTTGAAACTAAATTGCGCAGCTGCAGACAGGGCCAGTTTTTTCAAAAAAAGGGGTGGGGCCGGAATGGAGAAGTACCTACAGTCGTTTTTTGAAATTGAGAGGAAATGTTCTCCTGGAAATTCCGTAACATTTGGTCAAATCCATTTTGTGGGAGGCTATTTGTATTTCGATCTTACGGGAGGGAAGGAATTCTTGGGTGAGGGGGGGGGGGGGGTGCGTTCCATCTTAAAAAAGTGCTGGTAATAACTCAGCCACTTGACTTCCGGGTATAGGATGTATATACTCAAACTTCTTCTCAGAGACCGGGTTTAAGAGTTTTTTTTTTCGAGATCTCTCGATCCTCATACTCACTTTTCTAGTACTTCCTCTTTGCTATTCGTACTGAGGTACTAGATTTTTCGCATGATTGATCCGAAATTATTCAGTGAGGTTATAACACAGATCGGAAAACGTTTTCTGCGTTCGGCGCATCCAAGTGCCAGCTATAATTCGTAGAGGAAAACTGTTTCACCTGGGCTACTTTTCGAATGCGGGTTACAAACCGATGGAGGGAGTGAACCTCCAATATATGTATGTTATGTTGTATATCAAATTAAAGCTCTCGGTGAGTACAATCGAGTGGTGTATCTTTTCTATCCAATTCGAGAAATATGATCTCAGACTTTTTTTGCATGTCCTTCACCTCATTAGGTCATAGGCGATTTTTTACCAGATTCAAATCAATTTTGTGGGAAAAATTGTACTAACGACTTCTAACTGGGTAAGCTTAAATTCAACCACTATTTATTTAGAAAAAATTATTTGTAGAAATTTCGCTTAGATTCTTTCTTATTAGCAAATTTGTGATGATTTCCGTAACATATTATTTTTGACCGTGTTTTCAGTTCAGATCCATTCCAACTCCTTCGCGGGTCTTGCGGGGGAGCGATGAAAAATCATATTTTACCAAGTTTTTTTCATATTTCATTCTTCGCAGAATTTCTCGGCTATTTCTTCTCCGATTTTCTTCATTTTTTTTTAATTATAGCTACTACCTATGAGATTCACACACGTTGCCACACCGCAGCATATACCCCCCACCCCCTTTCTACCGGGAGATTGAAAATGGAAAAATCTAAAGAAAGTGCAGATATGACTCCACTCTTTTTTTGATAACTTCACTCCCTCTAATTCGTTTCTCCTCATTCTTCTTTCAAATCATAGTCAACCCTTACCTTAACCCCTACCAACCCCCACCGATTTTTAGATCAGAATGGGAATATTCCTATATTAGGCACGACATTAAAGAAGAAGATATACAACAAATCTTTCTTCCAGATGATTTGTCTTTTTACAGTATGCTTAGTGCAACTAGTTATTTAAATAAGGTTTTGGCGTAGATAAAACCAAAATTTTTTTTCTGAGCATTTACTTGACATCCTTTCTGCAATATTAGTGCGTAACAGACCTTTTTTCGTTTAGGTTGATTATAAATATAAATTATTTTTTGTTTTGTCTAATTTTTAAAGTTTTATACATTTTTATATGTATATTTATGACTAAATTATTTGTGGGATAAAAGAAGTATCGCAAAAGTTTGCTGCTTATTGTACGCAAACTCATACAATTGGCCCTGGACTAGATGTTCAGTAACTGTTCATTGAAATAGACGCACTTTCAATACTTAGAAAATGTATGGCTTGTCTAATAATTTGTAACACTTCCCTTTAAATTAATCACACTTTCTATGCGTACCGGAATACTATAAATACAGAAATTTATAATTTTTTTTCAAATCTCCACAATTATTCCAATTGTTTTCTATATTTTTTTAAGAATATCAGCTATGGGATTAGGAACACTATAAACTTTCGGTTTGAGGTAAGCCCAGCAATTTTCGGTTGGGTTTAAGCCAACAAAATTGCCGGGCCAAGGAAGGATAGGATATTAAGGTTTTTGTTTGTGACGAGGTTTAGAATAGATTTTGCTGTACCTACAGCAGAGAAATCCATCTTGCATAAAAGTGTAATAAGATTCAGTAAAGTGTAGAGACATAATATACAGGGTGTCCCGTCGAGATGGTAAAAAATTTTAAGGGTCGAAAGTACAGCCTATTTGTGATCGAAAATGTTATATAAATTTTTTTCGAGTTCGCACTATTTTCGAAGTTATAGGCGATTTTCGATTTTTTCGAAATTTTGAACCTTAAGTAACATTTTTGACCATAACTCAGTTCAGGTTGCTCACAGGACGACCCTTTTTCTTGTGTTTTACTCGTAATATTGCAGGCTCTCATTCGGTGTAACTCGGTTTTGACAACGTTCACACATAATGGAAAAATTGGCGATTTTTGCCAAAACATTTTTTTCGTCTGAAAATTCATTTGTCTTCAAAGTCATAAATCTCGAAAAGAAACCATGCCAACAGATGATCCGGTTCTCATATAAAACATCCCTCATTAATTATTTTTTATAAAAGTCCAACACGATTAGTCCACCTGAAGTATTGCCAGAGTTACAGTAAAAACTTGCCTGCAAATACCTCTCATAACTTGAAGAAAATTAATTCGAATTGCTATAAAATCCGGAAACGCGTTTTGCGGGAACTCTATCTGCTCCGAACCTGAATTTTTGGCCATACTTTTTGAAGATTTTTTTTTATTTTCATATAGACTAAGGATGTAGAAATTTTTTTCGATTTGCCCTCTGAGACTGGCAAATTGCGTTCGAAAATGCCCAATTTCGAACATATTTTTCGTTATAGCTCGAGCAGTTTTGAGTAGATTTTAATAAAATTCTGTGTGTATGCCGGATTTATAAATACACAACTTTTGGCATTTTTCGATTTTCGAAATTCGAAATTCTCATTAAGTAACTATTCGAAATTTGAAAATGTTCAACATTTTTTTTTTATTTTTTCGAAATTTCATATCTAATTACATTTAAGGCGATTTTCTTTCCCCTATTCTCTAGATCCTTTTAATCTGCAACTTTTTTACACTGCATGTTATCAGCCAAAGTCTCATCGAAAAAAGTTACAAGCGGTTGAAATTCGAAAATTCAAAATCACAAAATTCTGTATTGCATTTTGGATTCTATGCTGGGAGACTTGCAACTTTGTAGTGATATGCTCATTTATACTGCGCAACTTTCTGCATACCAAAACTATCAATTTTCGAAAATTTTCACTACTAAATCTACGATTTTCGAAAAAATTTCACTTTTTTTCACCCTTCAATATTAGTACTTTCCTTCCACAGAGTGTAGACATGTGGGTACTCTATGGAAAGCTTACAATCGCTACTTTCAGAATCTTGAAAAAAATTCCACATTTGCCAACTTTGGGTGCATTGTTTCTTCCATCCTTGCAATTCGATTTAATTTTGTTCAAGTTATGAGAGGTATGTAGCAGGCAAATTTTTACTGTAACTCTGACAATACTTAAGGCGAATTAATCGTATTGTACTTTTATAAAAGATAATAAATGAGGGGTGTTTTCTATGAGAACCGGATCATCTGTTGGCATGGTTACTTTTCGAGATTTATGACTTTGAAGACAAATGAATTTTGAAAAAAATGTTTTGGCAACAAATCGCCAATTTTTCCATTATGTGTGAACGTTTTCAAAACCGAGTTACACCGAACGAGAGCCCGTAATATTACGAATAAAACACAAAAAACGTTCGTCCTGTGAACAGTCTGAACTGACTTAGGGTTCAAAATTTCGAAAAAATCGAAAATCGCCTATAACTTCGAAAATAGTACGAACTCGAAAAAATGTTATATAACATTTTCGATCGCAAATAGGCTATACTTTCGACCCTTAAAATTTTTTACCATCTTGACAGAACACCCTGTATAGAAGTAGATCATCAGACATGACCAATTTATATTGGTTCTGGCATATTGTTGCTTCAACAAAATATATGGGATGGGACCATGACCATCTCCGATGATGCAGTCTCAAATCATTATCGCCGATGGATGTTTGACAGTTTGTAGTATGCAGTCATCTTTGTATCTTTCTCTGGATTTTCTTCACACAAATTTGGCAGATTCTGTCACTGCCTCCATACGGCATTCATCAATGAATATCCCATATTGGTTTGGAAAATTTTGCTTAGTTCTATAAACGTGTTACTTTTTTCCAGTCATCAACTGTAAGATATCGGTGAAGTTGAGCCCATAACAATCGCCTTTTATTCATTCGATTCGTAAGCTTACACTTTTTTGAGGAACGCTTACACTTTAAATATTCCTCGTACAATTTTCGCAGCACGCAATGTCATGACGGATATGCTCTCCGTTGAACCACAGCATTATTAATAATTTTCCTATCTGTTCTGCCCGTCGTATTCCTAATTCTACCGCAATTTAACCGCTTATTTACTAGCGGTGAGACCTCTGACCGAAAATCTCTTACCGCTGTGTCGATTGTGGAAGCTGAAATATTTTCCCACTTTGCTATATCCCGGTTAGAATACATCTTAGTTTCCAATACGGCCAACATCACTTTTTCACGGCTAACGATTTTTACACGGTTCATGTTAAAAAAAAAGTTATTTTTAGATGTTATCCGTTTTCAACACTTAAAAAACTACAGACGCTGGCTGTATAAAATTTAATAATTTTTCTATTTTAATAAATCACTTGAATTATGTATGTTCGATTTTTAAGGCACTTATTGGTTCAAACTCGAAAATACAATTTACGCTGCTTTACTCACTACTGATTCAATACAAAATGAAAAGTACAAATAAGGATATAATTCTTATATCTACCGGGCCTCTACCTCTTCACAGGTAAAAATTGCTTATTTTCCCGATTAACAGATCTTTTAGGAAGGTGTTTAGACTACCTTTCGCAAAGTAAAATTAATACAAAGAAATCTTTGTCAGAAATTATTTGATTGTGCGTCTCTAATTCATTGAACATGTACTGTATGTGTCCTGTGAGATTCAATATGGTCAAGCGCAATATGTATCAGCAAGAATTGACAATTCAGTATCCGAAAGAGATGTTGCCATTGTTCCTCTGATCCATTTATAGCTAAATTAATATATTATAATTTATAATAATGACTTTTTCTTATAAACGTTAAGACTCTAACATAGAAGTTACGGAAATATGTCAGGGATTCCAACCTTCGTGTATCAGAGATTTAAATTTCTCATCAAGTCGAAGTAGTACGATCCCCTCAGGTATTTGCTTATTGCAGACGATTCAGCCAATAATAAATATGCATTTTTCTTAAGTAAGTGTTTCTTATTTATACATAAAAGTAAATTTTAATAAAAAAATAAAATAAATAAAAAAATTGGGACCAACATAATAAATTTGGATAATTATCACCCACGTTTGTGCGGCGATCTGCCGCCACACCACGTTTTTCTCAATTCCATGGACGTAAATTTTATTAAAATGTAAATTTCGAGCACATTGTTACTTTTCAGCGAACACCGATTATGTTACTTTTATTACATATTAAGAGTCAATCTAGTATTTTGGGCAATACAACGCAACAAAGAGAGTAGGCAGGGTGTAGTTATATTGCTGTCCGGCCCAATACAGAAACATCAAGGTTAACGTGCTTAACTGTCCAGTCAGTAATTTGCGCATGGCAAAACATTGAATCATTCTTGAAAAATATATTAAATTAATATTTGTGTACATAGGTAGGTACCTCACCTATATACATAAATATGTATAGGTACCTTCTGTTTTTTTTCTTTTTCTCCGACCTTTCCATTTGCTGAGATTTAGATTGATGCTAACCAACTCAACGGGGAGATTTTAAAGATTTTCGTGTGAATGGCAAAAGCTCGTTACCCATAAAGACGTAAGTAAGCAACCAAAAAAGATGCAACTTACTTTCACTCAACACGCAAAAGAAATTTTCTGGGCTATTTGTTGAAATTTGTGAGATGTTTTCCTCGTTTGTTTTTTTTTTTTAAGGAAAGCATTAAATGTTAAAGGCCCATTTGTCCGAAGCCGGTCTAACTAAATAACTTAGTCGCCCATACCAAGGCCAAAGCTCTATGCTAGTCTGAAGGTTGAATATGAAATTGGATTCCTCAGCAGCCGCTGGAACTGATTACGGTGTGGTCAATGGCGTAAGTTGATGATGGACCTGTGTCCGGCATTGCAATATCACTGTGAATACAAATTAAGTGCTTTAGTGACACCAAACAAAGACGCTCTTATCTCTTTGGAATTAATAGCATCTCTCCAAGAAGAAAAATTATAGATTCTGCATCTGTCTGACTCTGACGTTTTTTCTCTTTTTTGTTTTTTTGTTTTTTTTTTTCACGTATCACAATCAATTAGAGGTTTTCTGGGGTGAAAGGTATCAGAGGAATTCATGACGCCGGATGAGAAATTCAAAAGATTTTCGAGAAAGTTGTTTTGTGCTGCAGTGCTGGCGTAGATAGTACTACACTTGAAGCTCATTGTATTTTACGTGACCTGTTCAGATTTCAGAAGTGTAAAAAGAATAAAGAGAGCTTAAACTTGATGCTATATATGAATTCACCGAAATGCGAGTAAAAATGCGGCATAACATTGGTAGGTGGTCTCTGGTACCCGGATGGTAATGTTTGTATGTATTGTATACTGGATTGGATATATATTTATATATACATATATGTAGTTTACGTCAGTAATGCCGCCGAAGGCATGTAGCTTGCGTGAAATATATATTTCCACCAAGAACAGAACGCAGCCTTGTCATGAAACATTGATTTTGCTATGGCTGCTGTTCTGACGTAACACTTTATGCCGTGAGTCACATTACAGCACCAGCAATCTGGTTGTGACAGCTTTTTATGCATGAAAGCATAAAAATATTTTTGTGTTGCTTTTTATTATAAAAATGTTTTTTCATTTTTTCATTTCGTTCTTTCGCCTCTCATTCCCCAGAATGACAAAGCCTATGTAGATAGGTAGGTATGTATAACAGTATTGAATAATGTAATGTGCAGCTATGAAAAGTTGCTGGCAAACTACATACATACATGCTACATAGCACTATGGCATTCGCAAAATTCTTGTAAAAAAAATCTATAGATGGCTTCACGAAACGTGATTTTTTGATGACCGCTTCATGTTTGGGTATATATAAATACACAAAAATATGTTGAGTCAATTCAAGTCTTGAAGCTGTGAAGATTTCTAGAAATTTTTCTTTGTACCATACTACCTACTTTTTTTTAAATATAGGTACTTAATTATAAGCTATTGTTTTGGTAAATTTTTTTTTTAATCATACTACAGAGACAAAGCAGTGAAACCCGCTGACATATTTTATGCTTAAACTAGGCAGTTTTCAATGAGAAAATAGATAAAAGGTTAACGCTTACAATGATCTTTGAATTGGAATTTCTAAATAAAAGAATTCTTTCAATACTTCAGTAGACTTTTAGATAAGTGAAAATCAATCCAGTGAAAATGCTGATTGAAGGGAAGTTGCGATTTCATTAGACTTGGGATGTAAGACTTTGAAGACTGACCGAATACCAACTGATCCAGCAGCTACAACTTGGCCGGTCAACATCACGAACCAATCCCACAATCCCCATCTAAATCTTCAGAGAAGATGTTATTGGCTGAGTCGTGTTTTACAATTTTTGTTTTTTAATGATAATGCCAAACTCTTAAGAGATACCATATGATGATGCCCAGTCTTGGCAGGAAGACAAGAAAGTATAGGAAATTGAGGATTTTTGGGTTGTGTTAAGACCCTTGAGAATACTTCCCAAGCCTTGAAACAGAAATCGATATGGGAGTCTGTTCCACTAACTTATAACAATGGACTGAGCGATTTGCTATTTCATGTGGTACAAAAAATATTGTGTTTCTGTCTATCAGAGTTTGAGCACCATTTAAAACGTTTACTACATAAAAACATGTAAAACTCAACCAATCAGATGAAATTTTACACCCGAAAATCGAATTAAACTAAAAAAATATCTTTCTTGTGTTTCATTCCGACTTTAATTTTCAAAAGGTTATTTTTACCTGAGCTCCGTCCCAAACATCAAGGTATATAGAAGACAAGATATTCCCATTAAAACTTTGACACATTGCAGCTGAGAGCTTGTAACGTAATTCTGTGACTAATGTATATACATTTTTATAGGAAAGACAGAAAGAGCGCAAAGAGTATTGTGTTCTCTGTACCGTGCTTTCTTATACATTTTCTATATACCTTGGGTAAACATTATCTTTACCTTATTCTTCCTGCGGTGATTGCATCTGCAACCAACATAAAAACATCAAATGGCATAAGAAAACGTTAAGTAAACGATATTTTGTGTTGGTAGCTCCAACTCTGCCGTAGCGCGAAAGAGAAAACTATAAAACTTGTGCCATTCTTTCCTATAGGAAAATGACAATACGCTCAGTCCATTGTTATAAGTCAGTGTTCCGTTTTCCAAAATGTTCTATATTGATAGTTATGGAATAGTGCCAACCATTGCCTTTATTTATGCTATAGAGCCTAAACTACTATCCATACAGGAAAATATTCTTCTAGTAATTTACAGCTTGGTTCCTTATCTTCCCAAAGGCTACACTTACTCTATACCTATAACTTAACACTTACTCTATAACTATAACAAAATAATAAAATTACTTTGATTACAAAGTAACGTTAGCATTTTACCTCACTAACTCCCAGCTGAGTAATAATTACATTTGTGTATGTCCAGCCGAAGTCCGAATCTGTAGGCAGCTACATTCGATATCATCAGCATCAGCTCACGGTCTGTCATGACGGCTACAATGATTACTCAGCTGAGAATTTTTGTTTGAGGAATCGTAGTCATTTGGTTAAGAAATTTTTTTTTAAATAGTTTTGTTAGGAAAGGTATGGAAATTTTATTATTGTTCGGAAGATAAGAAAGCAAGCTTAAGATTATCAGAACACCATTTGAATATGAATAGTAGATTAGGGCGGGGGGGGGGGGGGGGGGGCTATTCAAATCAAACTTTTATCCGTTTTACATAAGAACACTGCAAATATTTTAGAATGTTAGGACTCCGTTGGGGCTCTCATGTGGTAGTGAGGGAGTCTGTTTGATATTCTCGTATTCTCGAAGGTTTTGGTTGTGTCAAAGAGGTGACGATGTGTATTACGCTTCGCGGCTTATAGCTGTGGATGAAAACAGAGGGTGTAAAACTGTTCCACATTCGTACTGTTTGCTTATGAAGGATTTGCAGAATTGCATGATAGAAGTAGCGATAAAAGAGATATATATAACCGACATTAAGCCGGTGCATAGAAATAAGCACTGGAAGTTGGAACTCTTGCCTCAATGGCAAGGGTAATTAAAGCTACAAGCAATTAACCTTTTCAAATTCGAAGATGTCAAACACTCTCACCACCCAGCTATATGTCCCCATCTTAATGGTTTTGATGCGAATACACAAGGAGTAACAGAGATACTAAAAGGCGAGTTGAACACCATCTCCAAAATATAGTCAAAATCAATATGGGCAGTGCTAATAAAGGAATTGAATCTACTTTCCATAATGCAATTCGTCAAGAAGTTTTAGACTACACCTTGGTAAGAACAAATATAAAAATCTAGATTAATTATTAGCATGTTTCAAACGGGGCTTCAGTAATAGACTGCAATTACATCAGATTCGATATTAATGCCTTTTTTGCACAAAGGATATGAGTGTTCTACGGTAATTATAGAGAATACACAGAATAGTGGGTATAAAGGTCAGTGGTCAATAGAGAACTGGAAGGATCTAGTCTTGATTTCATCCAAACTATGTACAGCTGAACATTCGTGCTCTATCTGAAATGCTATCTGTTCATGACAATCTATGCGTTTTAGGTGATTTTAATCTGTCTGATATCATGTGGTCGATTACGGGTGATGAAGATTCGTTAATTCCATCAAATGTTACCTCCGACATAGAATGTTTAGTGATTGATACATTAAGTAGCCTGAACCTTGTTCAAATTAATGATATATGTAATCTTCTTGGTAAATTTTTAGACTTAATTTTTTTAAGTGACAACTGCTCGGCTATATTAGTTGAATCAAGTTTTCCATTAGTGAAGTGTGATATCCACCATAAAGCTTTGATTATGTATATAAAAATTTATAATTTTGACAAAATAATTAGTAACAATTCTGTAGTAGAGTATAACTATAGGAAAGCTGATTTCGTAGCTATAAATGAATATTTAGATATTTTTAATTGGCTTGATATCTTTTGTGATTCTTCTGTAGAGGAAGCATACAGTAAATTTTTAAATATTGTTCAAAAGGATGTGCATAGATATGTTCCTCTTAGATATAGATATAAATCTTCACACCCAGCATGGTTTCATAAGTCGCTATTACGTTTAAAAAACGCCAAAAATAAATCACATAAACAATTTAGATTGTCTGGTGATCGGGTTTATTTTGAAAAGTTCAAAAGATTAAGTAAGGAATTTGCTTTTCTAAATAGATTTCTTTACAATCAATATCTTTGGTCAATGGAATGTAATATTAAAAAGAGCAGCCGTGCATTTTGGTCATACATTAATGATAAGAAAAAATGCATCATTCTTTCCAAATGTAATGGAATATGATGGTATTAAAGCTTACAATATCCAAAGTACCTGTAATCTGTTTGCAGACTACTTCGAATCTGTGTATATCAATAATGCAGATATAAATAACATTATTCTCCCGGTTACACTTTATTCCCAACTAAACCTAGGCTCAATATGCTTAGAGGAGGATGACTTGAATAAAGCTATTATGGAAATGAAGCTAGATTATAACCATGACTCAGATCTTATTTCAGCCATTTTAATTAAATCATGCATGAAAGCACTAGTGCCTGGTCTAAATTATTTGTTCAATTTATCTTTAAATACTGGAGTATTTACAGACTCATGGAAAACCTCAATTATTAAGCCCATTTTTAAAAGTGGTGCTAAACACAACATTGAAAATTATAGACCTGTAGCTCTTATGAATATCATTCCAAAAATATTGGATAGCATTATAGCTGTAAAAATTACCTTTTTATGCAAGGAGCTCGTTTGTGCAGAACAGCATGGTTTTCAAAAAGGAAAATCTACAGTAACAAATCTGTCATTGTTTTCTAATTTTTGCATTAATACCATTGAGGAAGGGTGTCAGGTTGACTGTATCTACACAGACTTTTCTAAAGCCTTTGATCGGGTCTGCATTCAGACCTTAATAATGAAACTAAGTGCCTTAGGTTTTCACTCAAACTTTCTGAAGTGGATAGTATCTTACTTGTCGAACCGTAAGCAAATAGTAAAAATGGAAAACACTTTATCTAGAGTGATCAATGCATCCTCGGGTGTTCCACAAGGAAGTCACTGTGGTCCAATTTTCTTTATTCTATTTGTGAACGATGTAACGTTGAATTTTTCATTTGCTCGTTGTCTTATATATGCGGATGATTTGAAATTATTCTTGAAAGTTTCGGGTATAAGCTCTTGTGCCCAAATACAAAACGATATTGATAAGCTAATAATTTGGTGCTCCACAAACAACATAATTTTAAATTCAGCTAAGTGCAAAGTTATGTCTTTTTCTAGGTCTGTTAACCACATTCTCTTCAATTACTCAATTAATAATGTCAGTTTAGTTCGAGTCGATGAAATTACTGATTTGGGAGTAATTTTTGATAGCAAATTAGCATTTATCAGACATATTGAATATACTTGCCATAAAGCCTTTAAGTTAATGGGTTTTATTAAAAGAAATTCGAAAGAATTTAGGGACACAAGCACACTTAAACTCTTATTTACAAGTTTTGTTAGACCTGTTTTAGAGTATGCATGTGTAATTTGGTCTCCTTATTATAGAAGCCATATTAATAGGCTTGAGTCAGTGCAAAGAGCATTTACTCGCTTTGTATGTTATAAGATTAATATCTGGGGTATTAATATACCTAGTTATGAGTCAAGACGTTTATTGATAGGTTTGCCTAAACTTTGCTACAGGCGTGACGTTCAATGTACTTTATTCATTAAAGATATTCTCTCTTCATCTATAAATTGTCCCAACCTTCTCTTACTGTTGAACATATATGCCACACCAAGGTCCTTAAGATCACGTGATTTACTTTATGCTTCCTCTCATAGAACCAACTATGGTTCAAATGAATGTATTAATAAATGTGTACGAATTTTTAATATATTTAACAAACATGTTGATTTTTCATTGCCTCGTCAAGAATTCAAAGCATCATTATTTATGATTGAAAATAGTATAGATCATTCCTAACTTATATTAAGCTTAATTAAATTTAAATCTGTATATCTAAGTCAACCTTACTAGTCTGTTGGATATTATTCTGTAGACTGAAATGAAATAAATAAATATGTACTTTGGAGCAAAACTTTTCTATGAAGCCAAGTTTAGACGGCTTAATAGCGGATACGAAAGAACAGGAGCTTAAGAAGAATATAAGTTGGATTTTAACGGAATATAACTGAAAACTAAGTAGATCTCTGAAAAAAACATGGAGCTGTTTTTGGGAAGATGATCTACTTAAAAACGCGAGAATTTACGACATTTTCTCTGTAACTAGAGCCAGCGGTAGTTAAATTAGTTGTCGGTAAGAGACGGTGAGGCTATTACTACAAACACACATTTTCGAATCCATAATAATAGCAGAGTTAGGTTGTGAGCTTAGACCTTCGAATAGTCAGGCCAAAAAAGCCTAAGAATGAAATCAATGGGAAATAAATTTTTTAAGTACTTATGTCACCCGAAGCTGAAGGCATCATCCCGGATTTCTATTGCAATAATGATTAGAAGAACCATTACCGAAGTTGTAATAAATGTATCCTCAAGGAAGCTATAGATTTTATTAAGGATTTTAATTAAGCTCACTACCAAATTAATTGGTCGCGACAATTACAAGACGCGGGATATTTTGCCTGTTAACTCATTCCTTATAATAATAACATTTGGATTAAGAAATGCAGTTCTATTCTATATACACATTTTGCAATTATCATGGATCTGAGGTTTGATGGAGGAGCAAATAGCAGTAAAAAATGAATAGAAAAGATGTCCGCTTTAAAATACCTTGTAAGTTCTACATGAAAAAGCGAATTTTATGTACATATAGCCCGTGAGTATCGAGTGCGGAAAATTCAAATTCATAAAAACGTTAAGTATGCACACAGTGTACGATAATCTGCCGAATCGTCAGTCAGACAATTAATTAAGGAGGTAGGAAAGGTAAAATAAGATAATAGTATCAAATCATTAGAAGGGCGATACGGATATATGAAGTAGCAATCATGAAAGGACATGCAAAGTCATATCATATGTCATCGCTGTATACCCCACTCAAATCGTACGCAGAAGAGATCCTAGGCAAATAGCAGTGCGACTATACAGCGACGAAAGATCAACCGTTAAAAAGATCTTCACTGTACACCAAATTATGTACAAATTCTGAGAGTGTAACACCGAACTAACCTTCATGTGCTGATGACAGACGAAAGCAATGACAGACGGCTCCGGGAAATAACGCCCGAAAGTGATAAGTGAAATAAGGACCCGAAAATTCTATATAAATTTTAAAGTGTCAAATGTGAAGTAATGTCCAAAATTTTTGGGTGTTATTTCATACTTTGGGGTTTTATTTCACTTTTCGGTTTTGGGCGTTAATTCATAATGATAAATAATCCAAAATTCGTAAATGAAATAAAGCTTAAGAAACAAAATTGATCCTGATGTAATAATGCCCAAAAATCATTTCAGAAAATGAAGGAAATATTTCCCAAGGATGCACATAGGGGTATTTGTATGAAAAAGCTAGTCAAAATTATTTTTTTGTTTTTATTGGTGCGTAATGAATATTTATATATATTTCAACCATTTTCACTGATAACAATTACTTTTTATAATTTTTATGAGGTAAATCTCAATATAAAATGCAAGGAAAGTGCAATGCAAGAAAAAGTCGGTTGAAAATAAAAGAATTAATAATGCCATTTTATTAATTAAATTAAAAAAATTTAAAATACTATATTCCGCCATCAGAAATATCCCAATCCTCTTCTTCGGTTTGTTCTGCTTCTGAATCTACCACGTCTGTTGTTGGTAACAGGAATTGAAGTGCTTCTTTTGAAAATGGTCTACTATTTTTTTTAGGCACTGTTGGGCAAGAACATGAGAGTAGTGGGTCTGAGCTCAGTAATAATCTATTTATTATGTCCATATTACAAAATGCCCTTGAAAATTTCCTTGCGAAATCTTGACGGTATCGCCGAAAATGCTTATTACGAGCTTCAGCCGCTTCTTCAGAAAGTTGGCCAATGGGTAAGAGGGCATGTTCTATAACTATAGGACCGTGAATAAATATTTTGTGAAGCGTGGGTGTCATCGGATACCAACCGTATAATTTCACGTATAGCTGTGCTGTTTCCCATAAAAATTTAGAAAATTTATCAACGTCTATCTTTTGTGCACTTGAGATCACCTTTAATATAATTCTCAACTAACATATGTATGAGATCCTGGGCAATACTAGTAATTCGCGAAGCTGTTTCGGGATCAGAAAAAAATCTTCGAGAAGTATTGCCATCATTTGTATTCCCGAATCCGGATTTTGGCACGTCTACTAAATAAATAAATGATGCACTGTGAACAAATACGTGTGTTGCACACAACAACTGGATTCCGAATGATCTTGCAAGGAGATTAGTCATCAAATGCTTGAAGGATGACCTCCACGTGACGTCATGGGTACTTAACTTAAAAGAATAATTGTTATCTTTACCGTCGGGAAATATTTTACATTTGGACTTTTGGCCAGGTTTTTAATACAAATACCCCTATGTGCGATGTGTGTAAAATAGGAACGCGTCGCGGGTGGGGGCCGGGGAGATATTGTCGCAAAGGGGTGCAGGGAGCCCGTGCGTTAATTATCGATTTCAAGTTAGAACGCGTCGCGCAACCCTGCCGCCCAACGCGAGAAAGCGCCGCTCAAATGCTCCTCCCCCACCCGCGCGACACTTTATTTCTTTCATTATCAATATTTTGGGCTTTATTTCATTTGCTTGTTTCTTGATCTGAATTTTGGGCTTTGGTTGACTTTTTTGTTGGCCCTTTTGCACCCTACTTTGGGTCAAAGCTAACTTGACAACAAGTTAAGAAACAGGCGAGATTTCCGAGTGTTTTACATTTAAAATCCACACGGCAAGAAAAGGCAGAAAGAAAGAAAAAAAAATCGAATAGAAAGTCAAACTCTTTTTAAAACTTTTATGAACAGAGATAAAAAATATAAAAGCGCAGATTGCATGCAACGAAACAGAACGACAAATGCTTCATTTTCGTAAATGAGAAGGGGCGGAGTTTTCAGATTTTACTTTCATAAAACGTTCCCGCTCCTTTGTAAAAACGGGTTTTCATGAAACATTGACACAGTTTGGTCACATGTTATTGCTGTAATGGTCACATGTTGTTGCTGTAATGGACATGTAATGCTGCTATAGTCCTATCATATTTGAACAACACGTGCTTTTGTTTACATTTGTTTTGCTCTGAAGAGATTAAGTGGGAGAACTCATGCTGGATTCTCTGATATTTTCGGGAAAAATGAGAATTTTATTTCAGAAGAATTTTACATCTCCTTTCAGCATCGTGGCCAAACTGAAATTTATCTTTTTCTTAAAAAAGTGAGGTAGGTATATGAATAGTTTTCTAGGATTTTGATGGTATTCAATAAGATTTTGTCGTTCGGGTAATCCTACGTTCTCTCGATTTTTGTTTTTAACTCGTTGTCTCAGTTACATTACAATAGTGCATAGCCAAATTCTTTTCCCCCATTTATGCAAAAGACGAAAGTATATGAAATTACTTGTTTCATTCTAAAGAAACACCAAACATTTCCCAATTTTGCTCTACGGTTTCCTAACTTGTCATTAAGTTAACTTTGCTTTGGGTTTTATTTCACATTTGGTTTCGGCCTTATTTCATTTGGAAATAAGACCGAAACTTCTTGGGTCTTATTTCACCTATCCAACTCACCTTTGGGACATCTGCGACAGTGATTGGCAAAAAGGTAATAAATAAATCAGAGAAGTAGGTACCTGATCAACGAAGTTTTGAAGCACGGCGATGCGCTATCAGTTATATCATTCTGTACGCAATATTGAATTCTAAGTCATAAATAAAAGACAAAGTAACTTCATGATTTCAATCAGACATGGAGCCAGACAAAATTTTACGATATGGGATTTGGGCTCTGAATGCGTGAATTTCTGGAACCAACGATATATTACCACGCCTCTTTTTAGCCAAAGTTAAATGCCTGTTTTATCGGATATATGGTAATGATAGCAACAAAAATGACCTATGAAGGATCCCGTGAATAGACATAAGACCATTAGGGTGCAAATTTTTACACACTAATATCTGTACGCAAAATTGCGTTGAAGTTATCAATCTATTCAGAAAAGTCGGAAAGCAGAAGGAAAACTGCTTTACCTGTGCGAATATAATGAACTATTTTTAGTAGAGCAGTAGCTCTTCTATGTTAAGATCACAGAAAGGACTAAATTTAAGTTAAGGATTTTTTTTGGGGAAAACTTTAACTTTAGAAAATTTTAACGAAAATAAAAATGCCAGAATTATGGTATTTACTTAAAATATTAAATAATATGGAAAAGCGGACCAACTGAGAATATAAAATTGATTAATTTGCAAAAGCAAGATGCTCTATTTTTCTAGTGTTGAGGAGATGTAGATTGAAGTTTAGAGATATATTACCTAATTGGACTTATGTAGCCCATTTTTGACACATACCAATCTACCCTTTATATGCGTAGAACACTTGTCTCGTTTTGAGACAGTATACATAATAAGATATAATATGTCAAGCACAGAGGCAACAGAGGCGCGCATGACTCAAAAATACAGAAAATGAAGTTATCTTGTTTTTGCAGTAAGATGACGATATTATCTAAACTCTAGACCAAATGGCATTAGATCTGATAGAAAACACTGCAAAAGAAGTACCAATCTCCTCAAGGCATAGATTATCGCGTAAATGATAAAAAATTGCGTCAATCATGAGCGTACATATAACGTAGGGAAACACAGTTATTTCAAAGAGCTCCTTCGAGTGTAATTAAAACCAACGAATTTTTGGAGAACTTGTTCTAATCACAAAAGCATATTTAACTGTAGATCTACAGATCATTGAGCCTTGAAGGACCCGAATATCGGATCCATTGCTGTCGGTTGTAGGCGAAGATTTTTAAAGACACCTAAATCATCTGAGGAAGAGGAGGAGTAAGTCATAGTAAGATACGTTCAGCACAACAGAAAATCGAATATTTTTACTTCAATATCATCTGTATTCACTTGATTTGGCTCCCTGCTATTTCCAAAGCTGCATTTGGCGATAAAAGGAAACAGTTTTGCATTAATTAAAGATATTCAATGGTCAACGATATGAGCCATTCCTATCAATGGGCAATGGCGAATGGAAAATCTACAGAAATAGGTAACATTCCGTGAAAGCTTCTGAAAATAAATCCAATTCTACAATATTCTTAACAGACCAATACCATAGACACAGTAATAACAGACAATTGGGCAAGTAGAACAAAAAGCTGCTTCGTTCGGGGATGCCTCGACGATGCCTAGAATTGCTGACGTAACCAAAGGGTAAGCCAGAAATGCCTCCCTCCAATATAAGATCAAGGACACCTTGCCCTGATGTAGGGAAATCCCTTTTTTTTCTAGAAATATTTACTGAACATTTTTGTTTTAGAATTTGTATGCATTATTAGAGGCCGATAGCAATTCCTCGCTCCAATATAAAATCAACGATGCTACGTCCTGATGTAGGGAAGCTTAAATTTTTTCTTAGAAATTTGCTGGAAATTTTTTCTTAGAAATTTACTGGAAATTTTTTCTTTAGAATTTTATACATTTTTGGAGGCCAACCAACGGCACACATGAAAGTGTTGTTTCTGAAAACATTTTGTGTAAATTTCTAAGAAGAAAAGCAACCGTTGTGGCCTCTAACCAAAAATGCATACAAATTCTAAAGAAAAAATTTCCAGTAAATTTCTAATAGCGAATTCATTTCTACGGTTCGGTGCACTGACTTAAAACAATGGACTGAGCGATTTGCTATTTCATGTGGCACAAAAAATATTGTGTTTCTGTATATCACCGTTAGAGCACCCTTTAAAACGATTACATAAAAAAAATGTAAAACTCGACCAATCAGATGAAATTTTACATCCGAAAATCGAATTAAATTAAAAAAATATATTTTCTTGTGCCCAAGTGATATTTTAATCGCTTATAAGGAATCAAACTCATTCCGGCTTTAATTTTCAAAAGTTATTCTTAACTGAATCCTGCTTATGGGCAAGAGAGACCGAGCATGGTAAACACTATATTTACCTTATTCCTTCTGCGGTGATTGCATCTGTAACCAACATAACAACATCAAATGGCATAAGCAAACGTTCCTGAATGCAATTTTTTGTGTTGGTAGCTCCAACTCTGCCATAGGGCGAAAGAGAGAACTATAAAACTTGTGCCATGCTTTCCTATAGGAAAATGACAATACGCTCAGTCCATTGTTATAAGTCAGTGGGTTCGGTGTTAACACTGCCACCGAATCTGTCATTCTCGTGCTCTTTTCTTCCCTACTGGTATGGTGGGAAGAAAAGAGTCGGGAAATGACAGATTTGGTGGCGGTGGATACACCGAGTCGCAGAAAATAACTCACTATAAGTCTAATGTCACACGAGCGTCGAGATGACCGCGCGTCCAAAAAAGGAAAGAACTTTTGTGTGTAACCATTGCGGATGATATTTGACCACCAGGTATTTTTCTTTGAAACATCCTAAATTGAAAGAAACAAAATTCAACTATCGTATGTTTTATTATGATTTTTGCATATTTGGATGGTAGTCTCCCAAAGATCTGGTCTCTGGCGTATCTCATCTATCAACATCAATTTTCCTATTCATAATTTAAAAGTTTTGCACCATATCAAAAACACTATGCCGCTAATTTCAAATGACGCGCCACCATTTGGCAGCTCGTTTGACAATGTAGATGACTAGCAGTAGTTCTGATGACGCCCCACAGTTCGCGCGTCATGTGGGGAGAACGCCAGACCAAATTTGGTCGCACGACCACAGCGTGTGGAGCTCGTGTGTACACTTTCATTATATGTACATACTTCCATGGCGCGCGGCCATAAAGGGAGCGCGCCATATGGCGCTCGTGTGACATTGGCCTAAGGGTATAGACGCGGCGCGGACTTGCGTGAGCTCGTCCCCAGAAAATGGCTTGGTGAAACCACACGCCAGGTGTAGCAAGCTTAAGAAAAAATTGAGGGCTTGGCTAGTTGAGGCATCGTCGATTTTAGATTCGAGCAAGGCGTTACAGATTTTTGTTCCACTTGCTCAGTCTTTCTAATATGTTTTTATTAGTTTGTATGTGCCAATACTTTTAACGTCTAGAAATCTTAAACTGATTGTATGATTATATTGCTTTCGATTTCTTAATGAGTATTTAAGTCTTTTTGTTACTAACTTTTGTTGATTATGCGGAGACGACCTAGGTATTAGAATTTATTAAGACGAACAACTCGAAATATCGAATTCTTTACAATATAGACTATTCGACAGAGCTGACAACTACGATTTAAATTCCGCAGCTCATCAAGGAAATATATTATTGCTGCGAATAATCGTTTGGGATTCAATGCAACCAAATTAAAAACAAAATCGAGATAACTCTACCTAAATAACTAGAAATGCCCAACATTATTAATGGTTGCCAGCCAAAATGGAAAGCAAATAGGTAAAATAGGTAAATTGGATTAGTAATATAGGTATGATAATTATAATAAAAAAAGGAAACCGTAGATTGGAAAGAGAAACGAACATAATGTACAGACTCAGTTCTGGTAGAGCCGCATCAACTGAAAGATTAGCAGTTGGATAAAAATAGTATTGAAGGAGAGGTATAATTTGTCATTTATATCGTTAAATATCAAAGTAACAGTTGTATGATAGGATAAAATAAAAAATAACAAAATATAAATAAACCTACGTTCGTTATCGACTTATACTGCCCTTAACACACTGATATAGGCTAAGAAATTATTATTAGTTTTTAAAGTGACGTCTGATCTTAATTCAAGATTTCATTTCCACCTTGATTTAGTAGCTATGAATTCTTACGTTAAACATATAGCACATTAATAGCCTTGATACAAAGAATAACCAGTGGGCGCCAGGACAGTTGGGTATTAATGGAAACGAGGAGCATTTCGAACGAGCATTTCGGACCCGAACCATTTTTTTGGAATCTTCTATAACATCGTGAAAATTACTCAGATATGGACTTCAGCGATAGGATCGAGACAAGAAAAAAGATTCATCAAAGGATCTTCACAAAGCCTGGATGAGATTGTCAAGTAATCAGCTTAGAATTATTACAGGAGTTTTATCTGGAAATTGAAATATTAACAAACACCTGCACTTGATTAGCACATCATCATCACACACTGATATACAGGGTGTTTCGCCTTAGGAGGTCCATAGAGCGGGAGGTGATAGTACTCACCTAGACGAACCAAAAATTGTATGGCAGGGGGGGGGGGCAATATCAACCGTTTAGGAGTTACAGGGTGATTCATAAAAAAGCTAGGTTTCCACAAAACACCCTGTATATTAAAAACTACAGAGCATATGGTCACAGTTAAGGGCTCGCTGTATGCAGAACTTCATGGCCTTTCCAACGACAGCTCAACCAGCCCCATACCCCTCTCCCCTCAGAAGTTATGAAGGTCTAAGCTAAAAATTTCGGATTTTCTTTCCTTTTTTTTACTTTGACCTCTATTATTTTTGCAAAAAGGTCGTTAACATAACTTTTTTTTATAAGAACTGTAAACTGTAGACTCTCCTCTTTAAGTTGATCTATTACATCCTATGTGTTAACTGTAGCCGTTAAACAGTTATTAACTCATAACTTATTCAGGTCACACCGAAAAAAGACGATATTTTTTAAAATGAAGTGCTAAGGGAACAAATTATCGTTGAGAATAGGTTTGAAAATAGGTTTGAGAATAGGTTTAGAGCTAATAACTCTTAAAGGGCTTCAGATAGCACATTGGGTGTAATAGATCATATTAAAGAAGAGACAGTTTTTATAAAACAAAGTTATGTTAATGACCATTTTGCAAAAATAATAGAGGTCAAAGTAAAACAAAAGGAAAGAAAATCCGAAATTTTTAGTTTAGACCTTCATAACTTCTGAGGGGAGAGGGGTACGGGGCTGGTTGAGCTGTCGTTGGAAAAGCCATGAAGTTCTGCTTACAGTGAGCCCTTAACTATGACCATACACCCTGTAGTTTTTAATATACAGGGTGTTTTGTGAAAACCTAGCTTTTTTTATGAATCACCCTGTAACTCCTAAACGGTTAATATTGCCCCCCCCCTGCCATACAATTTTTGGTTCGTCTAGGTGAGTACTATCATCTCCCGCTCTATGAACCTCCTAAGGGGAAACACCCTGTATATAGACTATGTCTCGAAGTCAACTTCAAGGAAATTCTATTCAAAAGGATACTGGTCTTCTTTTGGGGAGAAAGCGGTATACAAGTCAATAAATGTCTGAAGAAGTGCAAGGGCCATTCGCCCCGCTTAAATAATCTAAATCTACAATGATGTTGAGAAATTACAATAAGACGCAGGAGAAGACTTGAATTGGAATCGACAATTTATTAATTACTTATTCAACTTATTAAGGTCTTATTTAATGAAATTTAATGCGAGAATGAAAATTAAGATCTGCACCATAACAAATTGCCTCAAGTTAGTTTAATTTTCATATAAATTGTTATACTAGCTGTGATGTCACCACTAAAAGATAGGTATAAGAAAACAAAATCAACGATAAGACATGGATTGGGATAAGCCATTTGTCCAATAAGAATTTCCTTCTAATATTGAAGCATATATACTTCAGTGTACTACATAAATACACACAGGCAAAAACATGCCAATAGGCTTCCGTAAGTCTAATTAAATTTCAAGAGCAAACATAACTTCAAAATTTAATCTAACATCAATGGCAATTTCATATGTGGGCTCTCAATAAGGCTTTAGAAGTCGTAAAATCCTCTTATATGGAGGTTGCGTTCAAATAAATTTTGCTATAAATCTAAATCTGCAAAATTTTCCATTCAACTAGAGCGTTAAAGAGCTGCTATAGCAACAGAAATTCTCGCGCAAATCAATCAAACCTTTAGTATAATTCTACATGTGTTAATGCTGCCGTGATATCATAAACTTTGCCAGTACTGCCACATAAAATGTGCTTTTATAGTTTTAAAAGCCCGTTTGCATTACAGATAGGGTGGAAATAAAATAAATTTTATTTCAATGTGGTTGTATATATTGGGAATGGACTTGTACGAGTTCCATTATGTGGCCACCATTGAAAAGATGGCACTGAGTAGATTGTGGAATACATACAATTAGAACCATGACTGAGACCTTTACAGGTCAAGTTTCTGTTGTATTTATAGAAAAAAAATAATCCTCCCTAATCCAATTTAAATAAAAGTTTCAAAAGGGTAAAAATAAAATAAAAATTCTAATGCTCACCATTGCCGAGTAGATGTATCCTCCTTCGGGCATCTCGTTTTGTATAGATCAACTGTTGCAGTCCAGGTGTAGATGCAGCTTTTTTAGGAACAGAGTTGGGACGACCACTACTAAATCCTGGTGGTCGATAACGAGCACTTTTTACACTATTTGGTAGGAAATGATAAACACTTTGTGACTTCTGCATTGGAGTCGATAATCCGGATGTCGGTAAGCGAGGTAAAGAGTTTGTACTAGCTGAAGAGGTTGCTTGTAGGCTTCGTGGTAGTGTTGAACGTGTAGGGAAATTATGACCGTCATCACCTTCATGGTCATCGTCTGACGTACCAGATTCACAAATTGCATCTGGAACACTGGATCTTCGTCGACTTGTACTTTGACTTGTTGCTGATCCCCAAAGTTTTGACGATTCTAAATCATTTTCAGGGGCATTACCGCCAATACTGCCACACGATCGTACACGATCTAATTGTTCTCGGCTCAGACTCTTGTGATTGAATAATAGATCACCTGCAGATCGTCGCTTTGCAGCCAAAGCGGATGCAGATGATGAATTATCTCGATCAAGAAGGGAAAGCTTAGTTCTGGAATCACCATTAGCTAGTAATGCTGATTCAAAGCTGCCGCGCCATGAAAAACGCTCGTAATCGCTAGCCTCCTTTTCCTCGCCAGCTGTATCACTGACGCCACTGCTCGACTGATGATGTTGGGGACGAACTTCACTGAGCAAAATATCATGAGATTTACTGCGTGGTAAATTATTATTGCTGTTGTTGCCGAAACATAAATCATGAGATTTTTCTATATTACTATCCGAAGTGCTGTCATCATCATCTTCTGTTGTTGTAGCTGAGATTTTTTGATGTAATTTTCTATGGTGGTGATGATGATGATGATGATGGTGATGATGCCGTTGTGATGAAACAGGACTATTACTAGCATGAGATTCACCGCTGCTCACTTCATGCATGAGAGCAACCAAACGTGTTCCTATGTGATGCATTACTTTCGCTAGAAGTTGTGGTGATTTATTTGGTGCATCACTATCAATTTCTACTTTATTTGCCTCAGCAGTATTTGAGCCTCCTGTTGCTATTTTAGAGAATGAAGCAACTAATTTTTGATAGACTAGAGCAGTTTCAGGATTAAGACCATGACTTTCATCAATTAGACCGCCATCACCGCGATCACCTTCTTCATCATTTACCGCGATATCAAATTTATTAATTATTTGCTGGCAGCTTGCTGATATTTGTTCTTTAAGTTCAGCCTTTTTAGATTTACTTACAGCTCCTTCAAGATCCGAGCTTGTATAATCAGAGGAATCATATGAATCAGACCAAGTATCTTCACTGCTTAGATATTCAACAATTTCGCGTACCTGTTCGTCATTAATACCTGGAACAGTTTTCATTAAACGTGTCAATTCACTTTCAAAGTACGCCAATTGTGCTGGTTTACTCTTATTTCTAGGCCTGGGAATCGGAGTTGTTTGCTTTGGAGTATTAGTTCCACTCACAATTGGAGTGGAATTTCTAGAATTGTTTGACAAATTTTGGGCATTTGCACTCGCCGCAACGAGTGTTTTAAAGAATTGACGCATTTTCGACATCATTAAATTCGTTTCTTCATCCGAACTCCAATTATTAAAACTATCTTTTCGCGTAAGACTTTGACAAGACTGAGTATTTTGAGCTGTAGATGATGTAGTCGAGGATGTTGGTGTAGAAGATGATGTTGCAACTACTTGTTCAATTTCAATATTCAAATGGTCGGCATCTTTGGCCTCTTGGGAATCTTCTTTGATTTCTTCAAGCTCAATTCGAAGATCTGGTGATTTGATAGTGTCATCGCTTTTAAGTAGATCATCATTACTGCCAATAAAACCACTGTCACGACTATGCTGTTTCTTAGACTGAGCTAAATTATTATAAGCCGGAAGAAGAAATTCAGGTTGAGGTGTTTTACATTCATTCTTGTCCGATCCATCATCATGAGACATATCAATTGATTTTTTCTCATCCGAATCGTGACGTTTACGGCTTTGTTTTTTCCGTTTAATTGTATCATTTGCATTTTCACCTTTTTCCATTTGTATAACTGTTTCATCAAGATCAGTTTCTGATTCTGATGAATCAAGAGTCTCATTATTGTGATTTTCTCCAGGTAAAAGATCATTACCACTACCATCCTCTTTAGCTAAAAGATTATCAAGAGATGAACTATGTGATCTGGGAGTTCCTCTGGCGCGTACAAGACGTTTTCGACGCTGTCCAGGACTTGGATGTCCTTCACTATCACTGCCAACACTTCCACTTTCATCTGACTCATTACGTTCAGCAGAAAATCCCATAAAACCGGTCAGAAAATATTTTTCCAATCTTGATGATGCTAGCTCAGCTGCACTGCTTATGTCATTCATAGGCTCTTCAGAAACACCAAGCGAATCTAATCCTTCACTACATACACTGCTTACTTCTGATGTACTATCATCTTTTGTATCTATTGAGCTCATCGGTTTACCATCTCCAAGGCCATAGAAAAAGTATTTTTCTAGCTCGGAGGCTGACATTCGATTTTTTCTCTTGTCATTCTGTTCCACTTCGCTATCTTCACAACTTTCTTCAACAATAGTGTGCAGAGTGAAATCGATTGCTGTTCGATTATACCCTCGCAATTCTTCTTCACGATCAATTAGACTAGATAGTGACATATCTTCACCGGCTGAATCTAGGTCAGAATCAGTCGGTGTATTTGTAGCGAATTCTTCTTCATCATGGCTTATCTCTTCAACCCATGAATCGTCATCAGCTAGGCCATCTTCAAGACAAACAACAGCTGATAAAGTATTTGCACCTGTTACAACTGTGACATCGTCATTTCTGCTGCTGCTACTTAGACTAGAACAGCGACTTTTACTCTCAGTGGAATTTTGTCGGATATCGTTAATATCACCGCTATCATAACTTTCACCGCCGATCTGATCGGAATGATCTTCAATAGTTTCGTATTTTTGTAGTTGTAGTATTGTACTGTTACCACCACTACTACTATTATTATTACTACTACTACTACTACTACTATTACTGCTATTAGACATATTATTCACTTTTTTGCTATCTAATGACGTTGCATAGTAACCACTTGCAGACGAGAAACTATTTAGGTCAATATCACTATTTTCGTCACCATTTGTGTGTTGTACTGTAATCGAGGAGTGATCTTCACTATCCGATGATGCTGATATCACATGTGTTGTTCGCGTTGTAATCACACTTACTTGCGCGTGTACAGGTGATTTTCTACCCGAATTAGAATCTTGATTTTGTCTTATCATGACTAAGCTACGATATTTGGCCGATAAACTCGTTCCGAACACGCCGCAATTATCTTCCGCGCCATACGACAGTTCATTCTCAACTGATTTTGTTTTATTTTGCTGCTGCTGCTGTTGTTTTTGTTGTTGTTTTTGGTGTTTTACAACAGTGGTAGGGTCACCATCAGTACAAGAAGAGCTCTGATGGTAATGTAAACTACAACTACTGGTGCTGCTGCTGCTATTTCTGCTGGAGTTGCTTTCAATGCTGTTCATATCCATAGCCATTGTAGGCGATTTATCATAGTTCTGTTTCTGTATTTCTGTGCATGTAGTTTTTTTTACACCTGGTCGCATGGTTTCTAGCAGCGGAGAGTGGTTGTGGTGGTGGTGATCGTCAGACCGTATCGTACATTGTCTTTTCACTATTTCACTGTATTCGTTGATTTTTTCCTGTTTATCTGTTTGCTCAACATTCACAGTACAGTCCGAAGCGAAATTTTCGCATCTTTTATCTTCCAGCTTTTGGTTTTGTTGATGTATTTGTTGCTCTGGTACATCACTTACCATACTTAGAAAATCAAGTTGCTGTTGTCGTGATAGTACGCCCTCACGATTGCTATTTTTGCAGTCTGTGTTTATGTTTCTCTTATTATTATCTTCATCTATGGGAAAACCAGTTTTATTATTATTATTACCGTGGCGATTATCAACAATATCAAAATCAGTATTTTGTGAATCATTCGTTATTACTGGCGCTAGTTGCAGCATTGTTGCTTCAATTGATTCTACTTCTGGTTCTTGTGTCTCCAACAGTAGAATTGGCATGATGACTTTCGCTTCATTCAAGTGATCTGTTAGAACATTTATTAATAAATCTTGTTTCTGATCCACCTTTTCAGTTTTTCCATTTAAATCCGGTTTCTTGGTGTAACCATTTCCGTATTTTATAATACTCTTATCATCATTGTATGCGACGATTGTCTTTTTCAAATGATCTTCATTGATCGATTGAACGTCTTTAATTAATTTTTCAACAAGATGATCTGTTTCTTCCTTTGGTATCTCTAAGATACTGTTAACATCTTTTGCAATTGTATCTAATTCAGCAACTTTTCTCAGAATCACATGGTTGCTATTATCATTACTACTACTACTACTACTATTATTACTACTAATACTATGGTAACAATTATTCTTGTCGGAATCTAAATTTTTCTCAATTTTAACATTTTCGTAATTTCGCTTCACTTGAGGAATCTTTATTTGATCTTCCGCTTCGCTAGCAGTAATATTAGGCATGGCCAACTCGTCTTTTTGGTTAATTATCAAGTGATCTTCATCATCATCATCAGTCAAGAGAGTCTTAAGGTTGACTTGTTTCATGGCAGAGTTGTGATGTTCATTATTTTTACAGTTATTCTGTATAAAACCTTCTTTACTAGAATTCGTTGTTATTTCGTTTTTGTTTTCGTTATTCATTACATTGTATATGCTGTCGTTGTATTTCTGACCAGTCATTTCGGATAAAATAAGGTCATTGAACGATGAAATATCATTGAAAAGCTCTACAGAATAATCAAAGTGCTTAGGTAATTTATTAGTGTTAGAGTTATCACAAAAAGTATCAGTTTTATGGGAAATTTTCAATGCATTATCATTTTCAACAACCACATTGAGGTGATGTTGTTTTTCAGGGCTATCAATGTTATCAGGTTTTTTCAATATCTTATCCGCAGTTATTGTTTTATTCGCTTTTACGGCGAAGTGATCATGAATTGACTGATCGTTATTAATAAGTTTTTCTTGATTAGAACCATATTTATGCTTTCTACGAGGCATTGGACTTATAACTTTTGATCTATTGGAATTTTGAATATTTCGATCTTCATTGATCTTTTCTGTATGCATTTCTGTTATACATATGAGATTTTCTTCAATCCCACTACCAATATTTAGTATATGATTTGATTCCTGTAAATTATTTTTATCATTATTTCCATTGGCAATCTTGATTGTATCAAGTTCATGATCTTCAAAAATTATCTGACCTTTTGTTAGTTCATTGCTCTCATTATTTGAAATTGAATTTTTCACGGTGTTGATTTTATGATTTCGCGGAGGTCGACGATAATTCATTGCAACAAAATCTCTATTTTTAAAATCTGTTATATTAATATCGTCCATTTCATTTCCCATAGTATGTCTGAACATCATTTCCGACCAATGATAATTTCTTGGTGTTTTATATTCGAATTCGGATGAAATATCCGAATCACTTACAGAACTTTGATCCAAATGATCAACAGCATTGCAACGAATTTTACTTAATTTATTGTCGAAATCATCACTTTTGGGACGATTGCTGAATTTTGTTGAAACTATTTTTTCTTGTTGTAATATGTCCGTTTCGATTTTACGATTATCATTACGATTAGTTGCCATTTTGCCGACCAATATTATTGGATTGTCATAATGTTCAGATTTAATGTTAGACAAATTATTTGTGTCAATTTTTTGATAATTCGATTCTGGATTTTCATTGATAGAATTATTTTCTAAAAATAATAATTTTATTGATTCTTCTTTGTCTTCTTCTTTTTCATAATGGCACATTATTGCGTCTTTGTCAGTCTTTAAAAATTTCACATCGTTAATGGACGATAGATTTATTGATTCAGCAGCTTCCTCACTGACTTTCGTTGTTACTTTCTTGAGATCTTTTGTGATAATATCATTTTTTAATGATTCATTTTCAGCATATTCGCTTGTTTCATCTAATTCCAGAACAATTTCTAACAATTCATTTGTATTACGATTATTTTGGTCTTTTATCGAAATAATCTGCGTACTAATTTCTGTTTTAGCAGATATGTTGAAGTTATCTTTTCCCCTCGGATCACACGTAATTCTATCATCCTGATTATGTTGATCTCTATATTTCTCCATATTTTTGAGATCATCATTATCATTTTGAACTAATTTCACGTCATTAGATTGCTTGTTGGTATTCTTTTTATTTTTATGTCGTGCAATTTTTTGTGGACATACATTTTTTGGCACAGGATCAAGATCAAGCGTTTTATTATTTTGTATTTGACTTTTAACGTTAGATTTCGCCAGATGATCTGTTACAATAGATTCCCTTCCTGATGCTTCACTCTCTAGTCTATCTTTACTATTAACAACAACAATATCATTTTGATACTTACATTTCCCAGTATTATCTGTATCACCATCACCATCATCATTACCATCAATCTCTTCCAGAACTACTTCCATTCTTCCATAGAATTTATCAGCCATTGTTAATCCAGATAAGCGAATTAAATCGATTTTTTCATTATTTTTTTTATATTGATTTTGATTGTTTTCATTTTGATTATCGATATTATCATAATCAATTGGTCGCACTGAATTTAAAATAACACCATCATCTTCACCACTGCCACCACCATTTTGTTTATTTTGTTCACAATCATTTTCGAATTCGTCAACCAAATCAATTTCGTCAGTTGTTATCGACGTAACACTATCATCAGAATCATAAGAATCATTTTTTTCACAATTCTCTGATAAAGATTTAACATAATTTAGAACAATACCACAATCCGATTGGTCAATATCAGTGTCATTATCTGATGAATCTTCTAAATTGGCATCTGAACTTTGTGAGTCGGTGTCGGATGATGAATTATTTCGATTCACAACGAAAACTTTTGAGAATTGTTTGCATTTTGGTCGACGATCTGCAATGGTACCGGTATCATCGCTGTCAACAGATTCAGATGACGATGTTGTATCTTCATTTGAACTACTATCATCATCACTATAATCGGCATCATCAACATCAACAACATCGTCAAGATCATCAATATCATCACTATGTTGTCGTATCGTAACCGCACACGATCGATCTAATTGATCAAACTGATTCACTGATTCAACATTCGATTCTCTAACTAAAAGAGCATTATGCTCTGAAGCACTCGCCACATCATAACTTCGTTGACATGATTTTTTACTATTTATTTTCGGCACATTTATTTCATTTCTATCATTTTCATCATCACTGTCACCGTTATCACTGCTAACACTTGATTCATCAGACTCATCGTCGGATGTAAAAACACTTTCGGACACTAAATACCCGCCACTTTGCCCTAAAGTGTTGGGCGATTTTATCTTGCCGACTGAAATCATTTCGCTGCTCGATTTTATTTTTAATTTTCTTGGTCGCGGCGTTACATTTACTTCACCGCCACGAACATAATCGATATCGATCGTTTTTGTCGATGGTGGTGGTGGTGGTGGTTTTTCAGTGCTGTTGTTGTTGCTGCAACTATTATTATTATTATTCACCACTGCAGATAATACCAGAGGAGGCGGTTCTGTAAGATTTGCGGTTTTATTTTTAATTGAATTAAAATCAACAACACTGAACAACAACTGTCTGTCGTGGTTGTCGACGACAGCATGAACGTTTTCGTGGTCGTAATCGTTGTTTCTTTCTTCTTTGCAAGACCTGCTGAGCTTAAGTGTCGATTTAACACACACACTACTGCAAATGTCAATGTCCTCCACAAGATTATTTTTTTCTTCAATTGTTGTATTATGTTGACGAGAATGATTCTTTGCTTTTGCGGATTCTCTTTCTACCACCGTTGTCGTTGCAGTCCTTACCCGTTCCTTACTACTAGCTGCTGCAGCAAATGAATTCGTTTTGGCTTTGCCAGTTGTCGTTCCTATCTTCGTTGTTTGTTGCGTTGTCGTCGTATCTAAAATTTTATCACTAATTGATAATTTATTATCACTATCTAACACGTAATTAGTCGATTGTCTCACAAATGGCTCATTTAGTTCTAGCAATGATGAATTCACTGTGACGCCGATGTTATGATGATATTTAGCCGTTGTAGTTGTATTAATTGTACCTCGACTAACGACTATCGCGTTCACGGGAGCAGCAGCGGCGGCGACGGCGTCTTGATCATTGATCTGCGGCAATACCACTAACTCACTCGCCGGATTATTTACAGCCGCTACCGATGATGATGGTGCTGTTGTTGGTACTGTCGTCGCTCTCAGTCCCAGTTGTATAGTGGTAGTGTTGTTAGCCGCTGATGAAGCCGCCGGTAGACCATTGCGAAATGTTGCTTCTATTGCATGACCAGACATCGTCGTCGTATTACTACTAGAACTTGTTTGTGTTGTTGCTGCTTGCTGTTTTACCTGCGGGACAGGTAATGGGTTAAACAGCTGCTGCTCTTGTATTTGTTGATGTAGCAGAGTCGGTGCTGCACTGTTCCACAACTGAAGTATATCTGCGGCACGTTTTTGCTGTATGGCACATATAGCATCACTAGAATTACTAATAATTTGGTCACCGTGACCATCTGTTGTTTTTGTTCCGGTATTTAATATCAAATTATTTGCATTCCAGTTATGAAAAGCTGAAATCGGTACAGGAATTGGTACTGGAACTGGTATTGGAACATATTGTGGCTGCAGAATGTTGCCATTTCCACCGCATGAACATCCACCAGTATTTGAACCAATACTATTACCAGTAAAATTTGCACCGCCACCTATACTCTTCAAATCTTTATTAGACTTTGTCGTCTCATTGCCACTCTTATTATTACTATTATTTGCACAAGTTAATGATGACGATTTAATAACATCATTACCAAGGCTGGTGGTGTTGCCGCTGCTACCTCCGCTACTGCTACTACTGCTATTATTTCGTAAGTTTTGCTGTTTATTTGAATGCCGCAAAAATTTCGTTTTCATTCTATTTCGTATACAGATGTCATGGCTGCTGCTGCTATTCAAAAAACCATCCGAACTTGTAGGCGATGAACTTTCGGCTTGCATAAGCATTTCTTCATCTGTACCAGTATCGCTCTCACGCATTCGATGACGAAATAGCGATGAGCTAGATGAGTCAGATATTGCACGTCTATAGAATAAGGGAGATTCTAGTGGTGATATCAATTGATGGTTACTTAATCCTCGTCGGCGAACAATTGGAGATTCATATGGTGACCGCAAGATTTGTCTAGTTAATCCGGCACCCGGTTCAAAATAATCCCAATCACAATCATCTAATGTAATACTGTTTCGGTTGTAAATTGAAGATGTCGATGAACTGCTATCCTCTTCGAATTCCTCTTCCTTGCTAGACGAATCAGAGCTTATAAAAACCAATTTGTATTCATCACTTTGGGGATCGTTCATTTTTAATCCTGATATTGTTTCGCAATCAGATATTATTTCGTCATGGATAGATGGTGGTCGTTGGCGACGATTGAAGTTTCCAGCTTCACCTAATTTTATAACGAGGTTAAGAGGAGTTTTTGGTTTTTTAAGTGATTTTTTTGGCAAACATGATGATTATCACTAATCTCCCAATTTCCTACTAAAGCTATACCAAAAGCATTTCGAGGCAAATGTTAATTAGATGTAACTACAGATACCAATAAGCTTTTTATATAATTTATATATGTATATAGAAGGGGGTTAGTATTAGAAGCTTTTTTTTTTTTATTATTATTAGTTATCTTAGAGTTAGGCGATAAGATGTTAAGTATTATAGAAGCAAATGATGTAGCCAGCTTTAAATGCAATTACATGACTTTTAATATTCTTAATTACTACGATTTATCATAAGAAATTAGAAATAATATCTACAGGTTTGTGTTTTGTAGCAATAAATTATTCTATTCTGGTTTTACTAACCATATGTACATATTAAAATAAGGGAGACCAGCGCATAATTGAAAACGCTGGATATGTTAAGTCATTGGAAATATTTAGTAGTAGGTATTTGAAATTTTAACATTTCATTCAGTGCTTATACTTTTAGCTAAACCATTTTCAAATCTAAGCTGAAAATGTTGCAAAAAATTGGACATCGACCGCTAAGGTTCTAATTTAGCTTTGGTATTATATCAATACATATATAGAAAATCGCTCTTGTTATGATTGTATCCATTTTTTTTAAATTTCTTATGGAATTTTGATATCTGTAAAATATTTGTTTGAATCTTTTGGTCCGTACATTATAGTTAAGCCTGCATGAATAGTAATTCATAATTAGATCAGGGAAAAGTTAACAAATTTAATGAAATGTCGGGTTTTGAAACTTTGAAACAAAAGTGACATAATTAAGAAAATTTCAGACTCTCGACAGACACTGGCCGAGGAAGAAGAACTACAGATGTTTAGAATTCATATGGGGAACAAGAACCATTGCCCTCAATATAGTGGTGATAATGAATATTCCGACAATTTGGAAATAAAAATACACCAAATTGCTATCTTTATATCCTAGATGACGTCTATAGGGTATGGATGAATGGATTGAAGAGATTAAGACCAAATGGCGGGATTCCTGAAACTCAGGCCACAACAAGGCCTATTGTTCACTGTCTAGACTTCATAAGTCCCTACCGGACGCTCTTATGAAGTTCAATATTGGCCCCCAACCCTGCTTGCCAGCTGCATGCAGTTCGTACAGGATGTGCGAGCCAAGAAATCTGTATCGCTTTCCTAAGAGGGCCGGATAGTAACAAAGAAAGTAAGTCACCATTTCGGGTATTTCTCCGCATACTCTACATGTAAGATCATCACCAAGCCCCATCCTGTGTAGTTTACCCCAGAGAAAAGAGTGCCCAGTGAAAATTGACACCAGAGCTCTCAATATTGGGTGTTTTGGTTCGATCCCGATCGTGGAGGAGGATGCCTTCGAGACTGCACTAAGACGAGAAAGCACGTCCGCCTTTTCATTCCTGCCGATATCGCTGTGACTTGGCACCCAAAGAACAAGTATCCTGCTATTCCGAGAGAGGGATAGTTTTACAATCCAAAACGAGTTTGGAGGCTGTAAATAGTTTTGGATGATAGGCCTTGAGGGTGTCCGTCTGGACTCTGCTTACTCTGCTTATCCCGCCCAGATCGGCGAAGACAGTTCTGTTGTTCAACATGTGTGCGATTCAGTATTTTAGGGACTGGTTCATTCCATGCCATGTTAGCGTTTCAGTTAACTTATATAGATGGACTTTATTATTACACGCGTGTACTTAGAGAGTACGTGCTTTAAAAAAGAAAAAGTAAATTTAAGATTGAAAAGGGTACAAATCGGGTAACTCCTTCGTAGGGTTGCCATACAAAAATTTCGTTTTTCACTACATATTTGGACACTACCTGAGAACGCATCAACGTTGAGAGCTGAAATTTTGTCCATAGTATTTTCATAAAAATAGTAAATATAATTTAAAAAATGGACTAAATCGGGCAACCCCTTCTTGTTGTTGCCATATAAAAATTTGGTTTTTTTTTCGTATACTGTGAAAACGATCAGTCTTAGACGTTTTTATTGTTCTTCACAATATCAAATCCTATGAAATTGGTCATCATCATTTTCAGTGTGCGAAGAACCGTTCTAGAAATATGTGCGTAAAACCACTTCCCCAATAAAAATTGGACAGATACGAAATTACATAAGGACATTCATCTAGGGTAT
The DNA here is from genome assembly GCA_963930735.1 of Dioctria linearis. NCBI lineage: Eukaryota > Metazoa > Arthropoda > Insecta > Diptera > Asilidae > Dioctria > Dioctria linearis. The sequence continues at coordinate 258,932,225 of OZ005741.1, forward strand.
CATAAGAATTGGTCCTAGTCCAATTCCAGTTTTTCTTACTTGTTTTTCTCTTAATTTCAATTACAAAATGTACACAAAATAACTTATATAATAAAAAATTTCAGCACAAACTTTATAATTTCATGCTTATGGTTATTTTTATCCCAATTGTTCTATTTTGTGCGACGGACTCTTTTGTTAAAGTGAGGGGCACTCAACCTCTCTTACACAGTCGTCAGCAATCAGTTTTTTTACTGATAAATTTGAAAAAGTACCGTACATTTCGAAAAAAAAGCAAATGTTTTAGTTTTTCGGGCAAAAGAACTCTGAAAAACTTTGAAACGTATATTTTGCCGCATTTCGTCCTAAAATTGTACACCACATCACTGAAGTTATTTTTATGCATCAATTTAGAATATTCGGAAGGAAGGTGTTATTTCAAAGCGATATTCGACTTCTTCGATTTATGACTTTCAAAAATGAAATTTGATGTGGTTCGCACTTTAAGTAACTGAAAGAGTGCGGAAGTAAAAATTTATAGGAAATTTTTTTAAATGAAGTTTTATGTTTCAGTCTGTCTAATGAAGAAGATAGGTATTAAAATTCAATGTAATTCTATTTCCTGTTGTTACGTACATTTTGTGATATTAAAAAATGAATCTTTCCTGCAGATTTTTTAGTCTTTCATTTCAAAATTTAAACTTTTCTTCACAGAAAAAGTTTACATATCAGGCGTGAAGGAAAGATGAACAGCCGAGCTTAAAACATTTCCAAGGTGAGGTTAATCGTCCACGTTATGATCTCAAGTTTTCTAGAACAACCGTTGCCACTGGTCGTCATCACTATATTTTACTATATCAATATTTCTCATATTTTCCATCGCAATTCAATCAATTCAATTCAATTCAATTTATTTTATATTGGTTGACTGTACAACAAAACTTTTTTCAATTTTTTGCTTGCACAATTAATTTTAATAACTACAAAATATTAAATCAAATTTTTAGTTTCTATCAAAATATAATTAAAGGTAAGTGACTGAGTTACTAATTAATAAACAAAATAGTTATAACAATTCAGTGGTAAATAACGAGAGCCGGAAATGGAAGGATGTTAAGAAACCGTGAAGAAAAAGTATAAGAGCAGCAGCATACGAGGAAACTATTATCATTGGAATATATTTAAAAACGTTTTTAAACTATTTCTGAATCGGCTAGGTGAGGTCGTCCGTTGAATGTCCGCCGGTAGAGAATTTCAGATATATGTTGCATGTATAAAGTAAGAACGCTGCCCAAGTACAGAGCAAAACCGAGGAATAAGAAGCTGACGGTATCTTTCAGAACGAAGAAAATTTAAATATTCATAAAGATACTCGTAACGAGGTTCTTTCGTATATATATAATTTTTTGAATGAAAATTAAACATCTAAATATTTTGTATTGATACGGACCGATATGGTCAAAACGTTGCAATCCATAGATAAAACGTAAATAATCGTTATAGGCTACGTCGAGTTTATGACTGCAGACAGAGTCTAATGACGGAAAAATTAGACTGTACCATAACTAACATGTGGAATAACCAAAGTTTTTATGAGCGTAAGTCTGGTTTCTATGGATAAGAACGCTGTAGTTAACCATAACTGCCGAAGTCAACCATAGATTTTTCTGATAAGAGTCTTGATAAAGTCGCAACAGGTCATTCGATCATTTAATATGATTCCAAGGTTCCTGACTGTTCTCATATATGGCAAACGAGAACTGTTTAAAGTTATCAGAGGAACATAATTTACATCAATGTCATTTCTATATCGCAACAACATACATTAAGATTTACTGGCATTAAGTGCCAGATTATTTACGACTGACGTATGAGTAAACTCGCTTAAGATCGTTATTCATGCGTTACCTCATCCTCAATCAAAGCAATCAGTCTATTAAGATATATTTGAACGTCGCCGGCATACATATGTATTTTTAAAAACGCTAGCGAGATCATTTACGTATAAGCTAAATAGCAGTGGTTCCAATATGCAGCCTTGAAGGACTTCACAGACCATTGGTAGAAAATAAAAATAAAATTATGAATAATTGTTAGAAATAACAGGAGAGACAGAAATGGTTATGAAATTGCTAACGGCCTAGCCAAAAGAGGAGCGGAAGCTTTCTTTTTTCGACTAGACCCATTTTGTGGTACTTCAAAGTGTTACCTTAGAGCTACCCTAAATAGCTGGGAGAACAAACAAAAATCTCTTTATTGGGAAAGGCTACAAGGATTTGGTCAGACGAAAAAGTTAATCGAGACCTCTGACAGAAAAACAAAAGAACTCCTACTCCTTAGGAGAACAGAGCAAAAATAATTACAGAGCTCTTCTCAGGCCATTGCCCATTGTGGTATTACGTATACAAAATGGGCTTGGTTAAGACTTAATCCTGTTACTTCTGTCGGGATGCCCATGAAACCGCGGAGCGCCTTCTTTGCAACTGTGAAGCATTGGCCAGATAGAGATTACTCCACCTCGGTTTTCCTTCACCAAACTACATGTGGAACGCAAGTCGCAGAATGGTTCTTGACTTTATTAACAGTCTAAGCCTAGAAAGGCAGTAGATTGAACGTGGACTCACAATAAACAGGTCGCAGTAAATGCGAGGCAAACACCTGTACACCCCTCCACAAATCTAATCTAATCTAATCTAACAGGAAATTCAAAGTATTTCAATATATGCATTTTCACTCCTTCATACTTTGAAATTTTTAATATTTGATTGCTCTTTTGGTGTTCTAATTATGTAAGTGTGGTGAAGCTGGCTATAGCAAAATTATTTCATTATTGACTTTTGAAGCTCACTCTACGTATTCCGATACGGTATGGAAAAACATGTTGGGAATTGTTTTTTCACACCTCGAGTACGTGTGTATTCTTATTCAATTTTATTCGGAGTAGCTAGCTGCGCATGCTTATTTACAAACAAAACTTTTATTTTTTTCTTCTTGTTCAAACATTCTGTTATCGTCGAGATACGATTGAGCGAATAAGAAAAGTAATCGGAATTTTTTACTTGCTTTATCAAAATGTGGAAATTTCGCCCGGTATTAAAGTATATATCGGAGGCACAAGCAAGCTATCAGAGTAATTTTAAGCGAAATCTTTTTTAATATTTTATCAAGACATAATCGTGCAAATTTTCATTGTTTGTAGAAAGTAGGAACACTTGCTGTTGTTTTTTCTATATCTTTTATAAAAGTTATCAGTTTCCCCTTTTTTTATTTGTGTGACTGTATAAATAGTGCAATGGACCGATTACAGCGTCCTCACTCACAGAGCAGTTTTTGTGTTATTTTTGCTTTAGTTAGTCCAAATTGCAAAATATTGTTTACATTGTTCCTGAGAAATGGGGTGGATTGTAGAATTCACGTTTCTTAATAAATGTTGTATAATTTTATCTTGAATTTAAGATAGGCTCCAAGTCAACGAGTGAAGTATCCTCACTCGGGCTTTACTATATTTCACAAAAATGTTATTGCATAATCTGTAATCTGCAGAAAGTCTGAACCAGATTGGTGTGCATTGGCGGGTTATGACTCACACCGATAGGTTGCTGAGCCATTGTGCTGATTTAATGAAGTTGAAGGCCAGGATCAATGTAGCTTCAAAGACTATGGAAATTCTACTAGTGATAAAATACATATCCAAATAATACAGAAAAGTTGAGTGGTACGACGTCTGTCCCCAGCATATATTTATCATATACCACCATAACTCCTGAGGGGAGAGGAGTACGGGGCTGGTCGAGCAGTCATTGGAAAGGCCATAAAATTCTGCATACAATCAGTTCTCTACGTGACCGTAGTACACTCTGTACTTTTTAAAATACAGGGTATTTTGTCAAAAACTGCCAAACTTGTTAATCACCTTGTAACTCCGAAACAGTTGAGATGCCCTATAGTTTTTTGTTTGACTAGGTGATTACTATCATCCCCTGTCTTATGGACCACCATGGACGAAACACCATGTATACATGGTACTATATGCATACATTTTTTTGGAAGAATGTTCATGTTTCCGCTGCTGTAACTCGTTACACATCAGACTTACAAAAAAGTGTTTATACAAAAAATTTAAGGAATTTAGTCTTCTACAAATTTACATTTTTTACATTTTTGTCGTAGGATCAACCGTTGAGGAATTATTTTGAAAAAAAAAACAATTTTTGGTACCTTTAATCGACGATGGCGGACCGTGGTTGAAAACTTGGCTTTTTCATCGGAACCCGAAACTAAATAACAGATATAAAAATCACAACTACTCCACCTTTTGTAGGGCAAAAACTCCTACTGACTGGAATAAAAGCAATTTATTTTTGGTTTTGCTTGGAACAAAAACTTTGTGAAATAACTCTTTCGACTTTTCTTGAACCAGAATCATTTGCAACAAAATGAAATCATTTTTTAGGAGCAGCTCTTCAATCCCTGTTTAGAATTTTGCAAATATGAATCATACAACTTGTCGGTATTTAACATCCTGTTTACATATTTTTGTACGTGATAATTAGTCAGTTATCATTTGAACTACATGGAAAATTGTAAAAAATTCTTATTATTATTCTTCTGAAATATTTATTTATATGAAAAAAAGTCATGAATGTTTTTTATTATATGCCTTGTGCGGGCGACCAATACCGACATTACCTAACAAACCGAAAGATCTACCAAATTCACATCGAACTGAGTACAAATATTCGAGTAGATGATGTATGTAGGTACTAAACGAAATTTATAAAATGTATGTAAAAGAGTTTTAAAAATAAGCAAAGTTTTAAGTTATAAAAGACAACTAAAAATTTTTTAAATCACCAAATCCAGTTTTGAATCTAAATATATTTCTCGGTGCTGATTCTGAAATTTCGTTGTACTTTTTATCGTATATATTTTTGTATAATTTTTGGTTTCTATGATAGGCAGGAACTAAGCTGTACTGAAAAGTATATGATTTTTGCTAATACGAAATGTCATTTTTATTTGACGAGCTTTATTTTTAAAGAGTTTTTGACTATTCACCATATTCATTTTGATTTATACTTTCCATTTATTACAAAATGAACTAAAATGAATTTGCAATGAATAAATTTCAGAATATATGCTAAAAAGTACAATAAGTTTGTAAACTGTTCTCTGTGATAAGATTTTGAACAAGTAGTTGAAATAGTAAGTAAATATTCAACATCTACTTATAGCAACTCATGTGATCGAACTTAGAATAATATTTTTTATTTGTAATCCAAAATATTGATTTTCAGTTCATTCTACGTCATGTCAGAATTGCCATGTTGAATTTAATAAAAGCACATAAGGCGCAGAAGAAAAGTTTATTTCATTTTGTTGTATGTTTTGACATATAAGGACGACAAGATATCAAAATCACCCTCATGGGGGGTGGTGATTGTGACCTTTTGTCGTATTTTAATGTCAAAATATACGACAAAATGAAATGAACTTTTACGCTGTTCTTTTGTTTTTTTGTTTTTTTTAGTTATTATACAGTTCAGCAAGCCTTGTATTACTTAGAATGAGCTGAACATGACAGTTTGTGGCGCCCCTTCTACGACGGCGACGGAAATGGTTTACATACGACCACTTTCAGACTGGTTTTAGTCTGTGAACTGTATGCCGATATCGGAATTATCGCTGCTCACCATTCTAGTCGTGTGAGGTGTTACAAAGGACAATACACCCCAGTGCTAACACAGTTATACTGGACTGTGTCTTGACGGTCATATGAACTGTAAGGACACCACGATGCACTGCTTTCCGCATCATCTCCCACTAATAAATTCTGAGATCTGAACATAATAACTGTTATTTTCCAGTCGTATTTCAAGTCGCTAGTGTTTATAGTCGAGTCGGAAATCAACCCACAGTGGACTGGAAAACAACAAGATTTCCTATAGCATCAGGTCATATTGTCATAGGAACAATAAGTTTACACCACAGTCTTCTGGATCCACTAAAGACAACTCGTCCGGACAGTTGCCCTCCGCTAGGACAACTTCTTTCGGCTGTCATAGGGACAGTCCTTCGCATTCATTTACGATAGGAAATTAACATTCATCATCGTGGCTAACTGTCATAGGGACAGTCGGTAAAAACTAATTTAATTACTCGTACAGGACAATTATACTAATTACCTCAAGTGGGGTAACGTCAACTATCTGGCACACGCTCAAGATTGAAGATTCATATCGACAGGTAACCGTGTTATATACAAGATTGAAGATTTATCCATCAACTTATCCGATTGGGGACAATTGGCAACGACAATCAACTATCCGGCAAACAAGATTGGATAATCAGTAATCAATTGATTACCTAAAAGTTCACATTACATATTCAAAAATATTGTTTCGAACTTAAGCACTTGTAGTGCTTGTAGTGCCCTAAGTGTAGGTGTAGACCAGGGGTGGTCAACCTTTTAGCTTCCCTGGGCCGCATTGGAAGTAGGCGAGTTATATTGGGCCACACATAAAATATACGAACCCTAAAGATAGCTAATGAACAAAAATTAAGATATACATACATACTTAGTTAACAATTTTAAGTAATTTAAGCTTCATTAATTCATAAATTTTTTATTATAAAATTTAAGAAATAGCAACATGAAATTTATGTGATATTTGACATTGTGTTTGAGACAATAATGCTTCGATATTTTGCGATCGAAGTTGAAGCAACCCTCAGTGTGTTCTCAAGGTGCTCATAAGTTCTTATTTTTATTCTTTGTGTGCTTCATCTTAGAAAATAGCTGCTCACAAATGTAGGTGCTTCCAAATAGCGATGGCATGAATTGTGAAGCAAGGAGTACTAGGTACTTTTCTCTGGGAAGATAATTCTTATAAAAGTCAACTAAAGAGAAATTATTAAATTCTTCTTAAGGTTGAACATCAGATTTCAGCTCTAGCCATTTCATTTGAAAATTTGCTGGTAAGTTTATGTCGACTAAAAATGGAGTCGCAGTCAAAAAATTGATGATTTTTTTGGAAATCTTGAAATCTTTTCTCAGATTCCTGTATCAAATCGAAAATCAAGTTTGCATATTTGTCGTTACTCTCAGGACAGTGTTTAGCCAACGTTTTAAAACACATAAAATGTTTTGCTTGAATTTGTGACTACCATAGTTTCAGTTTCATTTCGAAAGCGGCTATAGTTTGAGGCATAGTTGTTTTTCACTTTGAAGACGCAAATTTTGCTCATCTAAATAAGCTGTCAAGTCTACTAAAAAAAGCAAAATCTGTGAGCCTGTTTTCATCACCAAGTTCTGGCACAGATTTCATTCTTGATTCCATAAATGACTTGAGTTCATTTCGCAAAACATAAAATCTTTTCAACATTTTACCCCGACTTAACAATCTTACTTCCGAAAAATAAATAATGTCCCCAATGTCTTCAGTGTCAATTTGACTAAGTACAATTGCACATTGAAAACTTTCTTTGGCCACATTGCGCAATTGTACATTTATTATGTCAAGAAGTAACTAAACTACTCCCATGGAAATGTTATATAGATAGAGAAAATGTTTTATAAAATTAATTGAGAAAGTATTTAAGTAGGTATATGAGTTTTGTTGGGCCGCATTCAAAGCCGTCCTGGGTCACATGCGGCCCGCGGGCCGCATGTTGGACACGCCTGGTGTAGACTATCTATTAATTATAGTTTAAAATTTTTGTCACAGTTTCGAAAGCAGTTGACTAATTTGTCGTTCTGCAAATTCGTTTTAGTTCATTTTGTGGTTGAAGAAAAGGATAAATTAAAACTCATATGGTGAATATAAAAGTACAACAAATGTCATCAAAATATGTTAGAAAAATATACGCCTAAGCTACGACAAAAGATCAGAATCATCACTCTGATCAACAAAAAATACTGAGCAACGAATTTTTTTTTTAAACCGGGCTGACATTACATTCGGTACACATTTCGGTTCGTCCAAAAATTCTATGTCATCAACAAATGTTAAGTACATTGAGTTGCAACTTATTCCGTCAGATGTAATTTCGGTACAAAAGCGAAACTAACTGAAGAAGTTATCGTGATACTAGAATCGTTTTAATTATTAATCTAATTTTTTGGTGATTTGATGACAAAACAGTCTTAAACATATGTAGGCTCACACAGAGAGTATCAAATTTTGACGACATCTTGGGGGTTATACACGAAACTGCGGACAAGTACTTGTACGACAAGCGATTTTCTGCAAGTATAGACAAATACTGATGCACAATAGTACAAATTAGCTTATAAAGCTACAAATCTAGAGAGCGAGTTTTATAAGCGAAAGTTTTAGATCTCTCTTATATTTATTGTACTGTCTCATTTCAAATTTGTAGAGTTCATCAACAATGAAAACTTGCATCACAGTGATGCATTCTAGCGGCGTGTACGACGGGGTATAGTAATGTCCTTTAAGGGGTAACGCCACTGTAAAAAAAAGGTTTTTTCACGAATTTTTTTCTCGCGAAATTAAAGGTGTTTGAAAAAAAGGTTTTAAGGTTATTATCGGGCATACATTGAACTTTATTGATAAATTTTTTGAGTGCGAAAAAAACAAAATGGCGGCTCCACAGCCATCTACCCGGGACATGTTTTGCTTGCAGGGCTTCGCGGCACGCAGCACGACTGGTGCACATTTGAATCTAGACCAAAACAAGAAAAAGCCATTAATCTAGTGGCTTATAGCTAGAAAATGCCGTACGATTTTTAAAAATATTAATTTTTGTAGATTTGGCGTGCGTTTGAAAAAAAGTTTGATTTTTGACGAAAAAAACGGCAGGTTTTTTGTTAATAAAAATTCAACAAATAAAGTTATTGAAAATTCCGTACGGCATTCTCTAGATAATTTTAATATTCACATCTGGTCAAAATTTCAAGTCGAAAATATGGAAATTGTTCGAGTTATGCTGCGTGCCATTTTGAAAAACCGTGTTACGAGAAAAACGCGTTTAATAGTTTTTTATTGGAAAAAATAAAAAAAATGAAGGTAAAAAATAAAAGTTTTCCGATAAACAAGTTAAAGTTGCAAATGTCAAAAAGGTCAGTTGTGTTCAATTCGGCTTTTTCACTCAGCTTTAGAAGAAAGCTGAGTGAAAAGCTGGCCGAAAAGCTCCAATTGTGTTTCAGGCTACAGGTAGTCGTTTCGGAGCAAGTTTGACGCGCTTGGTGGCGACCTCCATTTTCAAAGGAAAAAAAAAATTGTCGGGCACGGGACTTTTTTTTCTTATTCTAGAGGATTTAAACTATTTTTTAAGCCAATAAAAACAAAATCGATTTTTCAAAAAATTTACAGTGGCGTTACCCCTTAAAAAAAAATTAGTTTTTCAAGATGGCCGTAGGAGGTCGCTATTTTCAGTAGAGTACATTTTAAAATTCAGTTCTCTAAGGTAGGTAGCCCACCAAAGCTGCACATATGTGCACATGCTCTTTTCATATGCTGTATAGTAAGCCGCTAATCAAAAGAGCAATTGCACTGCATGCTCCCAAGTAAAGTGCTTAAATTATAAAGGAATTGTTTTTATCATGACGTCGTCCTATGAATATCTTATCCAAATATCGATGCTTCGCGCAAAAGCTGTACATGCAATGCTAAAATAAAAATGCTTGCAGCATGAGTACACCAAGTGCCCTTGCATTAAGCAATTGCTGCATTGGTAAGCGGCGTGTTTTGAAGAGCATGATTCAAGTGCGTCGTGCATCATGCATGCATGACGTATGTGCTAATTTGGAGGGCGGCCTGTCTAAGTATCAATTTTGTAAGATGTTTTAAATTTTTTTTGAATATTAGGAGAAGTTTTTCTGTTTTCAGATTCGTGAAATACCTAAGTCTCTGCTATATTTCTGTCATAAAGTCGCATTGATTGGGAAATTAAATTACTGTTATGATATTTAGACAAAAATCAATAGTAATTATTTAATTCAAAACCATTCTAAAGACATTTAGGCATGAGTTCATCAGATTAAAACAATGGCCTGACATTTTTGATCTTAAACTATGATGAAATTATGGCTCACTTGATAAATTTACATAGAAGCAATTTACTTTAAAAATAAAAACTGTATAAATTTAAGGCTTTTTAATATGAAAACTTCTATTATAAAAAGCATCGTTAAAATAATGATTGTAAAACTAAAAATTCTAATGAAATCTACAGAGAGCTTTAAGCAAAACAATCAAGAATTTATTGATGTAAGTATTAGTAATTATCAGCAGTTTAATAAAAAATTTCCAATTCACATTTTTAATTGCAGATGAAAGCTACATATCTGTTTGCAGTTATTATGATATTTGATACCACCATTATTCTGCAAATCAGTTCAATTATGCCAATTAAAACAACAAACAGCGACTCGAAACTTTAAAAGTTAACAAGAAGAAGTTAGAAAACAAAATGCGCACCGAAATTGAAGCAAAATCAATTACCCGTGGCTGGTCCCGTTCATATAATTAAATAGTTTCCTCCAGTTGCACTCTATAGTTGCATTGCACACATTCTAAACAATGTGGAGGAGCTGCAACAATGTAAACGAATATTTTCTGTAAACTATCCAGAATGAAATTTTCACTGCAGCTTTTCTTCTGTTTCTGTATGAGAAGAAAGCACACCTTCTTCGACCGAACCGATAGAGATCAAAATAACAACAAACAAACAAACTAAAAGAAAAACAACAAAAGCAACTAAACCGTGACAATTAGGCTGTTGAAATGAAAACTTTGTCTTGCACGAAAACTGTCTTACTTCGCGTGGGGCTGGCTTACTAATCCAATAGGTACTTAGTTAGTTAGAGAATTTAATTTTCTATTTTTATGCTGCACTACTGTTACTTTATTATCCAGACTGCAAGCGTACCAGTCCGTTGGAATTAATTCCGCGTTTGATAAGGAAACAAACAACATTGCACACAGAGACAGACAAGCACAGACAGACAGAACTCACCGATATCGCCTAAATTGGTCATTTTCATTTCACATTAATTCTATAGCACCAATCACTTGCTCAGTTTATTTTATACTGTTTAACTTGGTAGGGTTTTACACTACTCACTAACTAGTATAGAACTAGACAAAGAGTCCAATAAAACTTGAACCTCTGGAGCTAGATGTGTTGCTGCAAGGCAACAAAGGCTTAAATTTGTGCTATGGAATCGCTGATCGAAAAACGATCACCTACGCCTGTCTGCAATCGCTGCCCATTTTAAACCGCAAAGCTGGCTTAGATCTTGACGACAATACATCTAAATTTGTGCATATCTGCAATCCAACGAGTCGAGCTCGAGTCTGATGGCCGGAGTAGCATAGTGCAAGGCCTTTAATCTCACCATGGACGGGAGTGATGGAAACGGAAACTGCAGCAGCGTATTTTATATCGTGTTCTGAACTCGCAGCGTTTAAGTTGTTGTGAAAGTTCCTTCGGGTTGGGCGCTATTATTGTGTCTTCTTTACAAAGAAGTTTGCGGGCCTCGGCCTTTATATTAAGAGATCTGATTTACCCTGAGCCTACTATGCCCCACGCTAGGTTTAGCTAATACATAGCCAAATCTGTTAAATTTTGCTAAGCTGTATTGCCTATTTAAGGTGTCTAGGTAGGCTATAGAAATAACTAAATGAAAAAAAGTATTTTTTTTCTATATTCAAGTACATTAATATATCCGCGCTTTTTGCTGCAAGATATCAAAAGTGTACTCTAGCTGAAAGCAAGCAGGCCCCATTTTTTTTTTTTTTATTTCATTTAGTTTATGTGCATAAAGTAGAAAGATTAGAATCAGTTGAATGCATGGATTTTATCTACTCTCTTGACTTTTCCTAATATGTATAAAGCCACGCTTGCTATGAATTTCGTATACTGCGGATAAAATTTTTCTGCATTGATATTTTGTGGGTTGGCTACAGAGTGAGAAACAATTCTGTGTTTCTTATCGAAATGATGAACTTGCTTGATGTGAAAATGGCCATGTAAGAAGTTCACGATATTCAGGAAAAAATATTGATTGAAGTTTTAGGTACTTCCGCTGTTGTCTTACATTAAATTGGCTAAGGTTTATATAGGAAACTTTGGGGAAAGTTGCAATTGCTATATAAGGCCATAGAATTGGCGATATTCTAAATGAAATCCACAGAAATATACGAACATGCCGGTACACCCAGAACCTTTAACCTGGCGTGCTGCGGTTTCCGCTAAGCGATTGTACCTGTAAAAATAAATCTATAGTCCACATCAGACGCGGCGCGGCAAAATAGTTACCGCGCAGGGATTTTTCAGTTTACCCAAAAACACAATTTTGCTACTGCCGCTGGCGGCAAGATTTCTTATTCATTCGCAATAAGTCCGCATAATTCGTCAAATGAGGCTTATGGTATTTTGAAGTATTCGTAGAATCTATCCTCATTCATTGTCCTATATAAGATTTAAGTCTTGTGAAGGATGGGGAGGGGGGGGGGGGCGGCAAGGACTAGATCGGCACTTTTAATCCACTGAAGTATGCACTCGAAGCGATTTTAATAAGAAAAGCTTTTGAGTAAGGAAATTATTTGTCGAGGTTCCGATGTTTTAGCACAGAGGAACAACGAACAATTTTCAATTTTGAATACTATTGAGCACCCGGAGACTGGGAAGCATGGTACATCGCTTATCAGTTAGTACATATCATCAGAATTCAATCAATTTAGTCAGTCAACATTCGGCGATCTTTGATTCCTTTTCTATTTGTTAATTTCAGTTTAATCAAACATTTAAATTATTGCGTAAATAGATTCCTATATAATGTAATTGGCGAATTGAGTAAAAGTGCGTTCTTTTCTTTAATCATTAAAATAAAAGAAAGTGGTGTCGTTTAATTAACAGAGACCTTTGTTTTCCAATTCCCCTCTTTTCCTTCTCTTACGAATTAAGGAAAATAAATTAGTAACCTCAAGTTCCATACACGAATTGATATGATAGTGACGCCCTGCCTAATGCCCAGTATTTTTTCCAACTACAAGTACCAGTACCAGTACCTGGAATTAAAGTTTTTAAGTACAAGTTCCGATACTGGTACTTAAAATTTTTCAAATACAAGTCCAGGTACTGGTACGTAAAAATTCTCAAGTACATGTCCAGGTACTTATAAGTCCCACATATCAGCTTTTAAGTACCTTATAATTACCTAAGGATGCTAGTTAATACCGTCATACCTCCAACTACATACTTAAGTACCTGTTAGTTATTTAAGTACGCCTTCCAATAATAAAGGTTCAAGAGCTTTCCAAAACTCAAATCAGAAATTTTGAACAATTGGTAGCCAGCTACATGACTGGATGAGGTTTCCATTTACGAAATATCCTAAAATATGTTGCAAAAAGATATGAAAGGAAACAGAATCGTATAAGCCCTTGCTATTTAAATTGCTAATTTTTGTAGTTGTTTATAGTACAGTATTTGAGTTTGCCTTTAGCAAAACAAGCTGTTCCGATAATGACTGCTTTGTGCAGGATTTACAAAACCATCAAATGAAAATACACGCTCCACAAGTGCGAAGGGTGAGACGGGGTGTTGCACTTGATTGCCAATTTTTACTGAAGGTGGTAAGATTGCTTGAAGAATATCTAGAAGGCGTTTTTAAATAATTTACAAGAGCTGAAGTACTTCGCGTTAAGGCGGCATTTGTAGTAAGTGCGTACTTTGGTACTTATACGGTACTTCAGTTTATATATGGAACTTCTGAGTACCAGTATCTGGACTTGTACTTGAAAATTTTTCGAGTACCAGTAAGGCGACTTGTACTTCTACTTTAAAAATTTTTTAAGTCCTGATACTGGACTTGTATACTTAAGTACTTTACAGATCTGATTTATACCATCTGAATCCGTTTCAAAATTACGGTTTCTTTTCAGCAAATTTATTTAGTACCTGTTGCACTGTTAGTTTGCGTTTAATTATTTCGTTTTCAATGTTTAGTAGTGTCATATTCGAAAACCTCACAAACTGCCAAAATAGTTCCGTACGATTTCTCCTACGGAATCTTAGAACATATAACTAAAAAAAAGCGCAATAATCCCAAAAACTTGCGACATTTCCCCCTATGTGGTAGAATTGTGTTTATGTATTCGTTATGCTCATTGAAGTAGCAAATCTGAAATATTTTTGAAAGGGGACTAGGCGTAATTGTTTAAAATAAACCAAAAATTGTGAACTGCCAGTGACACATTGAACAACACAAAAAAGTACGGAACACAAAAACGTTAACAAAGAAATATTTTGAACGCTCATCTTGATATTTTTGTTTCTCTTTCCATTTTTTCACTTCTTTTCCACGTATTTATGGAAAATAAACATTCTAGTTTAATTTAAGAACTTCACCTTGCCTGAAAAACGTTCCGGGATTATTTCGGCGATTATTTATAGGAAACCGTACAGGACATTTCATTGTTGAAATATGTATTCACAAGTTTATGAACTTAAGTCCAAGATTCCAAGTCCAATCACTAAATTGTCACTTCAAATATTTTTATTTAATATTAACACAATTTGCGAAACAATTTAAAGTTTTTTAATTTAAATAAGTAAAAAAGCTAATATTGGTCTAAGACCAATTCTTATGATACCCTAGACAAATGCCCGTATGAAAATTCGTATGGGCACCCATTTGAACAATTTTCATTTTTCCAGTGGTTTTTTGCTAATATTTCTAGAACGGTTCGTCGGATAGAAAAAATGATTATAGCCAATTTTATAGGATTTCGTATTCTGAAGAAGTTTTTAGTACAATAGAAATATTTAGGACTGATAGTTTTCACAGTATCCGTAAAAAACCTAAATTTTTATCTGGCAACACCAAGAATGGGTTGCCCGATTTATTCGATTTTTTAAATTTTATTTGCTATTACTATGAAAACACAATGTACCAAATTTCAGCTCTGTATGTCAACGCGTTCTCAGGCAGTATCCAAATATATTGTGGAAAACGTAGTTTTTGTATGGCAATCCCACGAAGGAGGTGCCCGATTTGTCTCATTTTCGAACTTAGTTTTACTTTTTTTTTAAAGTCGGTATACAAAATTTCAGCAATCTAAGTAAACGCGTTTTCGAGTTATCGTGGCGCACAGACGGACAGACGGGCATGCAAAATTAAAAAAACCTTTAATTTTATGCGTGGGTGTCCAATCCATTATTTCTGTGCGTTACAAACATGAATGACAAACTTAATATACCCTTTAGATTTCATCTAGGGTATAAAAAGCACAAAGAACAGAGCCCGACACAGAACACACGAATCTGACGTTTAATTCGAAATGGCACAATTGTCATAAACAAGTTAACTTGGTTAAGGCTTGGTTCAACTTAGTTAAGTTCTTCTTGCCCTTCCACCCCTTCTTCATAGAACCGAGATTCCCTCATAACGATAGGGGCTTTGCATGCTTCCTTTAGTTATATGTTCTAAGTACGGAATACATCTTCTCACGCCTTTGTCAAAATTCAGTAGAATCATAGCAATCTCAGAAGTTTTTAAAATTTTTTAAAAAAGCCTTTTCGATTCCGATCCGAACGGATTCAATTTAATTAGGCCTAAGATTGTATGAATTGACGAATGTTTTTTAAACATTTTTATAATTTCCTAATAACAGAGCTTCTTCATTGGATAATAATAATACTTTTGGAAAAAAGTCCGCCGCGCTTGATGTGAACACTGTATTTTATTACCTCGTGGCACCGCGTTCGATGTGACCACGGCTTTAGAACCTTTTATTAAATTCTTGGTCTAGTGGCGGCGATCACTAGAAAAATCTGTTGATGCACATTAACTTTTCATGCACCAACAAATTTCTAGCTACTGTTGCGATTAATTGGAGAGGGGGCGGCGGCGGCCATAGGTCAAAATATATTACTTATCTCAAGGAGGTCGAACCATTAATGACAAAATACATCCGCCATTTTAATATTTTTGTACATAAAATCGCTGAAGTGTATTGTCATTGCACGTGTATGCAAAATCTCAACCCAATCGGTTGAGCAGAAGTATTTCAAAATACATCATAAGATTTGAAACAAAAAAATATAGAAAAATGAGCTAAATAAAAGCATTTAAAATCAAAGAATTTAACTAACTTCTATTTGGCATATAAATTAGAAAAATGGGTTGCTCCTTAGATGTGAGTTTTTGAAAATGACGTTTCATCGTAAAATCAGCCCTTCCATTATAAATCCGGATAGGAGAGAAATTCGGGATTGGTTGCACAGTCGTTGGAAGGGCCATGAGGTTTTTCATACAATGAGTTCATAACGGTGTCCATAATCCCTGTATATTTTTATATACAAGGTGTTTTGTGAAAAACTAGCATATTTTCTTAATCGCCCTGTACTTCCGAAACGGTTGAGATGGCCCTCCTGTGCTGTACAATTTATTGTTTTCTTAGGTGTGCTATCACGTTCTGCCCTGGACCTCCATGACGGAAGCACCCTGTATAGAATCAATTTAAAATTCTTTTAAGTTACAATTCTATAAGACTTGTTATGTTATATATTGTACATGAAGATATTGGGCGAAAAAACATCAACCGAATGGATTGCTATGGAGTGCAGAAATAATTTCAACTGAATCGAAAAATGCATTAAAGGACGCTTACAAACAAAAACCGCCGTGATTTTGAATCATTATAGAAGGGCAAATATTGAACACTGCAAACTCAAAAAAACACCTACATTGCGAGTTTATCCATCGATATATATGCAGATAATATCTCGAAGAAGATGAAATGTCGGCCATATACTTTGGGAATATGAGGCAATTATTTATTCTAGGTTACCGTCCCGAGAATGGTTGGGAGAATGGGAGCCGGGGTGTATACAGCATTCCTTCAAATACAGGAATCGTATACCGCCTACCGAACTGCAGTAGTGTGTTCCAAGCATAGTTTCTGGCTATTTTCAAAGCAGCAAGCCCGCTGGTTACAACTTATGACGTACCTAGCGATCGAGTTATCAGGATTTGTATTGACAGCCAAGCTGTGATCAAAGCTCTGGAAACGATCGCGCCTTGTGCAATGGTGTCGCTGTTAGCTCGGGAACTAACCACAGGGTTATTCTCTGCTGGGTGGCTGGTCATAGTCACATATATGAAAACCAGACGGCTGATGCTCTGGCTAGAAAGCGTTCCGTTATGAATATATGTCTACCGAAGGAATCCATAGGTCGGCTCCTAGAATCAGCAAAGAGAATTCTAGATATATAAGCCTGTAAGCTAGCAAATTGCAGATCGGCAGAACTGACTACATGTCCGATATATGTCCTAAGAAGACTGTATTGTTGCTGAGAAGGAACCAAAATGGTGTGCGTAATCTTACTTCAGTCATCATGCAGAGTAAGCTCTTTACAATGACTTCTGGAGTAGTTGTATGAACGAGGAGAGGTTGAGAGCGTTGACCACCTGCAGTGCAAATGTCTCAAACCTGCTAAGCATAAGAGAAAGACACTTCATACTTTTTCTGCGAACTTGGGAAGTTAGCAAACAAAGAGTTGGGTGATCTGGTTAGGTTCATTAGCTCTTGTGGCTGTTGTCAGCGTACCTTTTCCAGGTAGGGTCCCAAAAAGATGTTGTCACAATGGACCATAGATGGCTTAATTGTGGCTGGTCGTACATGCTTTTACGATGGCCACTATAACCTAAGTTAACCTAACCTAACCTATCGGTGTTTGGTTTACACTTTCTAAGGACCATCGCCTTCGAAAGATTTCGTTCAAAACGGTACTGCTATTTCTCGGGAGAGTGGAAGAACTATAAAAAAATGCACTAGAAAATAAAATAAATTACTGCAATGCAAATGCTAGCACAACCCCCCCCCCCCACCATCCCCACCCCTCACCGCTCTCAAACAACTAAATCTAAATACCCTCTGAGTTTTTGAAGGGTATATAAAAATTTCGAACAGTTAAGTGTGTTCTTTTGGATGGATTACCGATTCAATGTATTAAAAAGTCCTTACAAGTATAGGAAATATTTTGAAAATAGAAAGCAATTACCAAACTGTCATGGGAAATGTCAAAATATGCAGAACTTAATAAATTGCAGGTGAAAGTTTGGCAAGTTTGAGTTTTATAAGAACTAATGTCATTGAACCTAGATCGATTTTCTGTACAAAAACTTTTTGCAATTCTCAATGCACTTCTTAAAGAAATTCAATTCGCAAGCTCCTGTGCAGTGCAATGCTCTCTACACAGCTATATCAATAGAACAGTCTACAAAAGATGGTGACATATTAACCAACAGCTCCACTATATCCAAGTCCTGGGACTTGATGTCGTCCTTATCAACATCGATGAAAACATCGATCTACTAGTTGTGTGGACCGGTTTACATATAGCACCAGTTCATCAAAACGTTTACCTTCGGAAATCAGAGAGAGGTAAAACTACAGAAAAACAGTTTACTCTAGAAGATCATTCAAGTATGACAAAGTAAGACATTCAATGTTCTTGAGGGGACCTACAGCATGTATCCGCACATAAACGAATTTGCAAGAAGACTTAAAGAATAGGACGCAGATTTAAAGACTATTGCCGAGGTAACAGAATGTGTTCTTGTCACTTAGTATGGAGATAATATAGTATACGAAATATTGGATGCACTATGGTACCAGCTTTTAAAAAAGTCAATTACGAGACGCTAATTAAATTTTGGTGTGCCAGACCGGGATGGGATTGAAAAATATTCAGTGAGTATGGCTATGTAACAATAATAGAATAACTCCAGTGAAAATTTCAAAGGATCCAACTCCTAAGGTCTTTTACAAAATTCTATCATGTAAATGCAAAAAATTAAGTCCAAGAAAGTATCCGGAGTGAACGATGAAGAACACAGCGGTCAGCTACCGAAGTGGTGGTAACGAATCTTAAATGGATTTTGGTTAATGCATTCTTTCTAGGGGCATACCTTGTGCTAAGTAATTCGCCGGCACTGGTTACGTAACACAATTGATTAGTATTACGCAGGGATTGATATATCGTTTAAACGAACAAAATTCAAATATCCCCAAAAATATTCATAAGACCACTAAAAAAAATTGCAATAGATCTTCTGAAGTTTTCCTAACAAAATCTATTCTACTGCCCTTTTTGTTAAAAATATTAAAAATTTTTGGAAGCGTTCAACTTGATAAGAACGCAGCCCTTATGTCTACGATTTAGCCCTCGCTCCACTTTAAGTCGTGGTTGTTAAATCCTATAGAGAAAACAGGAAGTGCTGATGAGCCTGGCCTTTCTCAGGGTATTTGAAGCAGGACAGAACTAATTCGGGTAAAAGCGATGGAAGGTTTGTTTTAATTGAAAACAGCTACCAATTGATGAGTTTTCGATGTAAAACAATTAATTGGAGAAATTCAGCGAAACTACACAACGGCAAATAAATCAATATATATTGGTGTAGTGAGTTATTACGTTTAAAGTAAACGATTTATTTTGGAATATATTTTTTTTTATTTCGTAAACTGCAATAGTTTTACTAAAATACTTAGCTCACACGTTAAATAAAAAGAACATTTAAATGCTGATTGGGAAACTTTCAATAATTATCTAAGAGAAATTGATTGGTCGGTCTGTTTTGCTTCGAGCGATGTTGATGAATGCAAATTAGAACTTAGTAAGATACTAAGTCTTGGCATGCATGAATACATTAATTATTCCTACAGCAGGTCTCAAAAACAGTAAAATCGCTCTTGGTTTAACGATTAGTGCAACCATGTAATAAAAGCGAACGAGTCTGCTCTTTGCGTATATCAATTGCATTCATGTCCTGAATTGAAACAAGTCGACAAGACTTCACAGAACACCTGCAACAAGTCCATTATCCTGAGAGAAAAATTTCTTTTTAACAGAAATATTAGACTAAGAATCTTGGAATCAAGGATAGCAAAGGCTCTGGTCTCTGGTCAAAATCATCAGGAACAACTTCACCAATTCCTCTATAGCTTCACTACTTAACAATGGTGAAGTGGTTGTTGACTCCCTGGACAAAGCAAATATTTTGATTGGTAAATTCGCCTCGAATTCTCGATTTCTATTCACTTGACAGACACCTATGTTGCATCTTCCGTGTGGATGTATACAAGAGCCAATACACCATCCTTAAGGGGATAAGTCTCTCTAAAGCCGTAGGTAGTCCTGATGAGGTCTCAATTTAAAAGGTGCTCCTCGTCCTTGGCTAAGCCTCTGCGCAAACTATTCTACTTGTCTTATTCGACAAGAAAATTTTCAAATGGTTGGAAACTAGCTCACGTTCAACCTTTTTCCAAGAAAGAAGAGGGTAGCGATCCCTCAAATTATCGACCAACTGCAATCGCTTCGATTCTTTCAAAGGTTTTTAAATCTTTTATTAACTCCAAATTAATGAAATATCTAGGAACCAAACAACTCATCAATGATTCCCTATATGGCTTCCGGACTGGAAGCTCGTCTGGACTCTTGCTGATTTTTTTTACGGAACATTGGAACATTTTTTGGAACATTATGGTGGTCCAAAATTGTTACCGTTGATATTTCAAAGGTCTTTGGTAGAGTCTGGCATCCAGCACTTTTAGTTAAATTTAAAGCAACTGGTCTCTCCCTCTTCTTGAATTATAGTTTGAAAGTTTTTTATTTGATTGCCTAATTCCGGTTGTACCAGAAAGCGTTTCACCAGAACCTCACCCTATAAATGTAGATGTCCCCAGGGCTCTGTTATCTCTCCACTCACCTTCTTAATTTTCTTTAATGATCTGATTTTACTTACTTTTAAGCCTATCCATAATTTTGCCTATCATAGTACCCTTGATTTCGATTACTGCTTTAACACTCTTACGAACTCCAAAGGGAATGCCACATCTCTTAATCGAGTTTGCATGATTAGATCATCGATTAATGACCTTGTAAATATTATCGCTTAAAGTAAAGCGAATCGCGTCGAATTCAAGGCATCTAAGTCTCAAGCTGTCTCATGTCTTTAAAACAAAATCTTAAGTTTAACACTCCCATTTATTTTGATGGAGCACTGATTTACGGTACACTGTCTTTATGCATTCTTCGCATTAATATTTCCTATAAATTAAGCTGGACAGATCACATATTCTCTGTTGCCAAAGAAGCATCAAAATGTCTTGGATTTCTGAAAATGTATAAGAAATATTTCATCCCATCGAAGCTAGCGCTCCTCTACAAGTCGTACATCAGACCTAGAATGGAATACAATTCCCATATCTGACCCGGGGCTGGTCGCACAGTTTTAGCTTTCAGAGCCTTCAAACTTATTGGCGATTTGGCAGTAACTTGTCAGAGCGCCACCGCAATGTCGGATGCCTTTCGATCTTTGCCCTATGTCCTTCCTATCATGCTGTGCTTTGCATCATAGGGTATCTTCTGAGCTTGGCTTATTAGTAAAACTTTCTTAACTTTTCCATGGTGTTATATACTTACAAGGTCTGTATTGCATCTCTTCTGTGACTGCTATTTTAAGTAGACGCAAAGTATGAAGCGCTTTAATTCCTGTATTTTTCAAAGTTACATTTTATGATGAATGCGTGAATTTAAATAAAATGTACTTCGCTATTTTTACGAAGCGAAATGGATGATTCGGAAGCTTTACACTTTCACCATTTACAAACCAAAACAAAATAAATAATTTAACACCTCGTTTGACTTTCTAGAGCGGCGAAAGTTGAACGTTGAGGAACTCTGTTCGTTTAGAGTGGTAGCTTACCTGTTCGACCCGAATCTTTTGAATTATAAGTTGTGTGTATTTGATATTTGCGAGTGGTGGCGAGTGTCTTGGAACTTTGACATACCATTATATATACCTCCTCACAAGAATCCTGGATCCGCCCCTAAAGTGAGGTAAGAATG
The DNA here is from genome assembly GCA_963930735.1 of Dioctria linearis. Classification (NCBI taxonomy): domain Eukaryota; kingdom Metazoa; phylum Arthropoda; class Insecta; order Diptera; family Asilidae; genus Dioctria; species Dioctria linearis. The sequence continues at coordinate 258,954,092 of OZ005741.1, forward strand.
TATTATCGCTAAAAAAAAACACACTTTAAATTATGCCCATGGCAACATATCTTAATGTTGTCCACGATTGACTAGATTACACCAATTTTCTTATATCTTCGGTCTAACGTTATAAATTGGTATCTGAACAGTTTAGCATTGAAATTCCGTCTATCTTCAGGGCAGGTATAGACTGTAGGACACAAACAAACTCAAAATTTTGATGAATTATTTCATTCCATTCTGCTGTTTGTAGAATTTAATAAAGTTTATTAAGGGACGTCCGAAAAAAAAACATTTTCTTCCATGACAGTGTGATTATACCTGTTTCAGTCAGGCAAGAGAAAAATATTAATGAGAAAACTTAATTCTACTATAATCCAACCACATGGAATTATGTTTTGAACACAGTTTGTAGCATGTCCTCAAGCCCTTTGTCATTACGTTTGCAGTCACGCTGTGGCTGTCAGTACCGATTTAAATCAAATTAGTTTTCCCTTTATTGACTTTATCTCAAATAAAGTGGTACTTTTTATTTATGTGTTTCGTCCTCTCCTACAGTATGGCAAGTATTTGTGAATGGCACGGTTCTCGTCATAGCAAATAATTGTTGAAACAGAACTATCGGGAAAAAAGTTACCTTTGTAAAACCTTTCAGTGACAGTGACACCACTGTTGAATTGTAAAAGCCAAAGACTTGTACTCGACTCGCCAGAGAGTACAACACCGTTGGCTGTTTCTTCGTACTCCAAATTCTTTATCATAACTACATATGTATAACGTCACCGAGTGACTATTCACAATATTCATATATCTATACATACATTATGTTCTTTATTGTTGAACACTAGTTTGACATTTGCTATTTCTTAGATTTACAAAAAAATAAACTTTACAGCATCGGAGGACTACGTAAAACTCAAATTTAGCTTTGTAATTGGAATCGAACATAAAAGCTTTATGTTCCTTTACTTTAGGTAGAATATAGTCAGTCTGTAAAAAATCTCAGGATAAAAAGTCGATTCCTTAAAGACTTTTGAGTTTCCTTCAAGCAAAAATTTTACCGGAGATATTTCTTCATGTGGTTTTCTGTGGTTATGAAATATGTCAAAAGTAACAAATCTACTGTGACAGCTCATGAAATTTAGTTGTTTTCCCAATAATGGAAAGTTTTTTTTTTTTGTATTTATTATTTGTGACGGATGAATTACATTTATGTATTTTTTCAGTATTTGAGGTAGACACTGAATATTTATTAATGAATAAAATTAATATAAAATCTCAATTAATTTCCACTATTGAAGAATCAAATTTCGTTAGATTGTCATTGACTTTTCTCACTCTATTATCTATCATCAAGCATTAACATATTTTAAGCATACTAAAATTTTGAGCTACAAGCAAGATTCATTTGTATGAATGCTATATGAAAAAGAAAAGAAAACTAGAATGGATCTTACGATACCCTAGATGTTTGCCCGTTTATAATTTTGTATGGTGCAAATTTGATTGTTTTCTAGAATGGTTCGTCTGACAGTAAAAATAATTATAACCAATTTTATAGGATTTTATAGTCTGAAAAACTTTTCAGTACAATAAAAATGTCTAGGACTGATCTTTTTTACAGTATACGTAAAAATTCTAAATTCTCGTATGGTAACACCAATAAGAGATCGCATGTTTTACTGTTTTTATGAAAATGCTGTGTACAAAATTTGAGCTCTCTATGTCAACGTGTTCTCAGGCAGTGTCCAAATATATAGTGAAGTTTTTGTATGGTTACCCGGTATGTCCTATTTTAGAATTTAAGTCTACATTTTTTTTTTTTAAAAATACTTTGTGAAAAATTTCTGCTCTCTTAAGTAAACGTATTCGTTGAGTATCGTGATGACAGACAGACAGACAGACGGAGAGATGGAGAGACAGACAAACGGATGGAAATGCAAAAATCAAAATAACTTTTAATAAATGCGTGTGTGTCCCGTCCATTTTGCTCTACCAGCATTATTGCAAACTGTATGACAAACTTGGGTATACTAAGTTATGAAATTTCATCTAGGCCTGAAGGGTGTAAAAATGGGCGGTTAAGAAGAAAGTGGTTTCCGACGTAAAAAAAATTTACCCTTCTGCTGGAAAAACGGGAAGTGAAGGCAAGTTGGAAAGAATTGAAATTTTAAAATTTGTATCCCTTCCATAGATATCCGACATCGCTTACTCGAAACTTAACTAATGAACCGACTTTATGGCATATGCCCGCGTATTATACCTCCATGCATGAAGGAATCAAGAAGAAGATATCAATTCTTAAAATCACAGAAAAAAATTATGTGATTTTCATAGCTTCGGCTTTTTATTAATCGGAAAGGAAATAGAAGAGTTCGAAAATCAAGAAAAAAAAGGAAACTCTTATTTTTTCTGTATATTTTAGAAGAAGTGTCATAGATAGAAACACTCATTTTCCCGGTATAAATTAATTAATTTAAAAAGCTCTGCTTTCGCCATCTTGAAAACTGTATATATATATAGGACCTGTCCAAATCTAAATCTTCTTCTTCGTCTTCGGTTTGGTATAACAATTAGTGATATAACACCGAGTCAAGCTCTATCCGAAGCCATGTCTATGCAACCGAGCTTTACTACTTTGTATAACAGTTTGGACATCTGGATCGCCGAGTCAAGAATCGAGTTGACTTGTTCAAATTGATAACATATTGTGAGGTTATGTTTGTTCGTTGACTGTTTAAATCAACATAAGCACACGAATTCAGTCAGACAGGTTAGCTTCGTTTTAGTGTAAATCTTATAAAAACTGAGCTTGTTGTGTAACATCACTCGCTGTTATAACAAGACAGAGTCGAAGATTTGAATTCGGATAGGCTCATAATGTCAAACATAAGTATTACCTGAACTTCCATGATTTTTCAGTATGCAAGTTCACTGAAACCTGACCTACATAGATGCTAGCTTGGATTACACAAGCAAATAGTATGGCAGTACAGCTTACATAAAAGTTTACTTTCTCGGGTAATTCCAGCAAGAGAACAAGATTACCGGCTTGACGTCGACTTACGGAACACCCTGTATACGAGCTACCTACTTCGCTCTTTCAGTTTGTTGGAAATTCCTGTATACGAGCTACCTACCTACCTTTCCAACAAACTGAAAGATCGAAGTAGGTAGCTCGTATACAGGGTGTCCCGTAAGTCGACGTCATGCCGGAATCGGGTGATAGACCAAATCATAACAGTTACCAGAAAAATATAAAAAAAAATTTAAGTCATGTATTTTTCAAATTATATGTAGACATTTCTTTTGTTTTCGAGAAAATGTACACCCTGTGATGGTTTTTTAGCTCCTGTTGCTACAAATCTTTACTTTTTTTCAATTTTATTTTTCTTATGTAATCCCGAATGTGCTTTGTAACCACTGACATATATATAAATGGACTGCTTGATCTCTCATCTGGCACCAATTATGATTTCAGAAAGTATGCTCTCACTGTCAATGTTACCAACTGTCGTAAACTGGCGTTATATTTAAATTATTTGGGAATTTACGTATGTGCATATCAGTGGGATTTACCGAATTAACCACAAAAGTATTTGGGACTATTTGCCTCGTTAAATTTTAATTATGAGGCGAAGGAAGTGTTTTTACAAGGATTTTTACAAGCAATTTCTCGTTCCTAATCGTTACAGTTCAGTGGGAAAGTATGCTCTCACTGAAAGAGACAGGAATATGAAAGTGATGCATATTGCTTTCATGCATTTTTGGTTCAACAAGCAGTCCATTTATATACATGTCAGTGGTAACCTGTTCTTTAAATTCTAAGCCAACTGTTCCAGCTTGGAAGAAAATGTCACATTTTGCCGAACCAAGAATAGAAAATTAATATTTCACCCAAGTTTAATTGACTGTAATGAAAAAAATGTCGTCAATAGAGCAAGAGGTGACAGTACTTACCTAGTAAAAAAAAAAAAAAAATTGTGTGGTAGGGGGCTGGGCAATATCAACCGTTTCGGAGTTACAGAGTGTTTAAGAAAAAACGCTGGTTTTTCAGAAAACACTTTGTATCTTAAAAATTACTGGGCGCACGGTCACAGTTAAGAGCTCAATGTAACTTCATGGCCTTTCCAGCGACTGCTCAAACAGATCCGTACCCTTAACGGTTGTCGGTTGTCTAAACTAAAAATTTCGGATTTTTTTACCTTTTTTTACTTTGGCCTCTATTTCTTTTTGCAAATAAAAACTGTAAACTGTGGACTTTCCTCTTTAACTAGACCTATCACACTCTAAGTGGTATCTGTAGCCGTTAAACAGTTATCAGCTCATAAGCTATTTAGGTCATACAGAAATTAGATGATATTTGTTTGAAAATGGCGTCTTTTCAGTCACTAAGGGAAGAAATTATCTTTGAGAATAGCTCTGAGAATAGGTTAAGAGCTAATAACTCTTTAACAGCTACAGTTAGGACATAAGGTGTACTAGGTCAAATTAAAGAGGATAGTCTACAGTTTAGTTTACAGTTTTTATAAAGAAAAGTTATGTTAATAATCTTTTTAGACAAAAAAAATAGAGGACAAAATGAAAAAAAGGTAGGAAAATGCAAAGCTTTTTGTTTAGACCTCAATAACTCCTGAGGAGAGATGGGTACGGGGCTGGTTGAGCAGTCGTTAAAAAGACCATGGAGCCATGAGGCCATGAGCTCTTAACTGTAACCGTGCGCCCTGTAATTTTTAAGATGCAGGGTGTTATCTGAAAAACCAGCGTTTTTTCTTAATCATTCTGTAACTCCGAAACGGTTGATATGGCCCACCCCCTACCACACAATTTCTTTTTTGCCCAGGTGAGTACTATCACCTCCTAGACGGAAACACCCTGTATAACATTGGAAGGGTCCAACAATTATCTCGGGAAACCGTTAGAATTTCCTCTCCCTCACCTATACAACTTTTCGCTTGTCTAAGCATGAACTATATATAGTCTTCGAGTGCAACCCCACATACGGAATACCCTGTATAATTGATAAAGGAACGTCAAAGTACAGGCATTCTCGAATATACGGTAGCTGTACCAGCTACATATGACCTTTCTTGTTTGTTGTGTAGTACTCACTTTTATCATAGTAAAAAAAAAAATCGAAAAAACCCTAAACCTAAATTAATGGGTTAATATTTACGGATCGAACTCAATTCCAGTTCTCAACAAACCTCGAACACACAAGGATGTCATAAACAATGCAACTACATATAAAATCTCTCATAAATTAGTGATATAACCCGATCTGTTTTCGTATCGAAACGATATAGAATTTCTTATTTTTCGATTACGTTTTGTAGTGATTCGAAAATGAGGTCAAATTCGAAATAGTGCTTCGTTCATGATTTCAGAGGTTTCTGAAACAATTAAAAAGAAGAAAAAAAGAAAACGAAAAGGACGCTGGCCTTGTTGGCAAGATACAAAAGTAAAAATTAAATATTTCTTTGCTTCAAGTCTCGATCCTTATTGGTGAATGCTATTTTTTTTCTCGATTCGTACATACTTAAATGTAGTACATTAACATTAAGTGGCCAAATAAGGGTAACAAAACCACCTTAAGGAGGATAATTATTATGAGAAAACTTTTGGAAATGTCATGAAATTATTTTGCTTTATGCATTTAGTCAAATTTAAGAAAAATCACTGATTTATTCACGAAAGCACGTTCCAAAACGTTTCGCTACGAACGTGACCTGAATATTAAATGTTCGGGTAAATGTTGCTTGACGGAATATCCTGAAAATGAATTCACAAAAGAAATGTATCGAAAACAGACTTGGATAATTCCATTCGAAGATCTACACAGCCCCAGTTTGAAGGCAGTAAATTACTACTTCCAGATAATACGTGTCAAAGACTGTAATATAAAGTTCAATGGAGTCCTTTTAATGCTCACCAATACTCTCTATTCTATACCACATATTTTCATTTATTCTCAATAGACGTTAAACGTTTCACATTATATTTGTTGATCCTTTTTTTAATAAGAATATAAAAAGTATACATTGAGCTTAGTAATATCCATAAGAGATATGATAACAGCAAGGGGTAAAATTATTATCGGATTTTTTTGCGGCTGCTGAAGACCAGTGAAAGTAAAAAAATGAGTTGAAGTCTAAATTTATGTTTGTGGTAATATAGTATGTATGTATAGTAAATGTACATCATGGGACCGATAATGATTATTAAATCGTGATGGCCAAATCAGGACTAAACGTAGAAAACTCCAAGGATTGGAGGCCTTGGTATAGTTGAGCAATATATTTTACTCCAAATGTAGTGAGGGAAGCTCTGTTAAATTCTATGCATTAAATCAATTAGTTATTCGAAAGCTCGGTAATAGAAGTAAACTTACAATAACTTGAGTAATTATTTAGATTGAAGATATTTTGATAGTTTCCTTTTTTTCCGGCCCGACAATGTTTTTTATATTCTTATTTTTAATAATTCCATTGGCATAAAATAAGAGGCAGATCATGAGTTTCAAGGAGCAAATTGATACTTTCAAGCAGATATTCGACATACGATGACTTCTATTTATACTATACATACAGGGTGTTTCCGGCTAAGAGTTCCATAGGGAAGGAAGTGTTAGTACTCAACTAGAAAAAAACAAAACAATTTACGACGGCTAAAAATAACCTTCATAGGTTGTATAACATAGTAACCCTCTGCGACCGAGAGTGATTATGGGGTGTTTTTTTTTTTTTTTTTTAAACTAGCATATTTTCTTAATCGCCCTGTAACTCCGAAACGGTTGATATCGCCCTCCTGCCATACAATTTTTTGGTTGTATAGGTTAGTACCGTCACTTTCTTTCCTCTGGACCTCTCAGCCGGAAACATCCTAATTGCTTAGTTATAATTAATTGAAGGTAATGAAAATGATGTGGTCATATATGTACCTTACCCGGAGGCTTTTCATGATTGCGTAGGTAGAATTATAACCAGATTCGTGAAGAGCAGATGGGAAAGGGGAAGAATGAAGATATTTTCAGATAGGAAGTTCTGGAGAATTTAAAACAAAATTAGCTCAAATTGAAAATGAAGTGATGCAATTAGTCATCTGACCATAAGCTAGCAATAAGTTTCTCCTTAAGTTGAAGTTGATAAAGATCGCAGGATATCATCATGTAAAGAAAAGGATGAAAAAAATTTTATTAGCTGAAACTAGTATATGGCTTACTTTATCATGTGATAAAGTTAAGGTTAAGGTTGTAAGTAGGGGGTGACTAGTCAGTCGGCACAGTTCGTTATTGGATTTGCATATCCTTTTCAGAAAATACCGCAAAACAAACAGAGTGACAGATTTTCTGCTAAGACCAATTAGTTTGTACATCTAGAGGGGAGAGGGGATGTAGAATTCTTGTCGGTTGCTTCATACCGGGCGCGTTACGCCAAAGGAAATCCATTTTTAGTGAGTACCCATGATCTGTGTCCTTCGGTCCCACCAGATATCTGAGCGCATGGATGGTTAAAGAATTACAACTTGATGAATAGCTGGAGAAGTTATAACTGGAGCTTGCGTAGAATGAGGAATTGTTACCCTCAATCAGCAAGCTCCTCGCATAAGTTTGTCGTAAGGCTTTGCGATGCAGCTTGTTTGCTATAATCACTTGTAGATTACAACTTAAGAGTTTGTTTGCACGGCAATGGATTATGTGATTCTTGATTATAGTAAAGTATCAATACCGTTAATGAGGAACGACTACCATCAAGGAAGATAGTAACTACCTGCCTAGAAATCTTAATATTTCCTTTGTAAAAATTTACCTAACACGCTACGTGCAGATGGACGTATTGTGTCACCTGTATACTTGATAGCGTGTAACGAAGGTTGTCTTAAAGCAACTCTGAACCGAGAATACACTACTCTCAATGGAGATCCTTCAAAAACCTAGCCGATCCTATGTCGGCTTGGCCACAGAGCGTGAAATGGATCTATAACGTAAAACTGATCAGGTATAACTGTTAAGATCGATCAGCGTTAGGTTGCGCTATGTCCGACTGTTGTTAATGTAATTGGACACCGTTATTATTGAGTTTATAGATCACCTAAAGGGCGAAACCTGAAAAGATAAATGGGGCAGGTCTTCCAACGAGAACGGGGGTCATCATAATGAAAACAGCAAAGAAAGACGTTATCCCAATTTCATAAACAATGGTTGAATTCCATGAATCCTCATGATACAAGTTTTTCTCCATCCGACAAAAAAAAGTTAGAAAGACTGAAAATCTTTTTTTTACAGTTGACATTACATTGATATTCAAATGTTTACAAAAAATTTCGTTGCAAATCAACGTCTACCTACGGCTTTCTACGGTCAGCAAGGACTAGCTAAGAATTTTGTGGGTGGTCACGCGTTCAGAAAAGTGGTCACAAAACACAGACGCTTCGCCACACATTTGCGTATATCTTTCTATTTTTATGGTTTCCCCTAAACTGCCTTTTTAGTTGGCCAAATGTTGAGTAGAGACCACTCCTTCGTAACCGGAAACCCAAAAAAGGATTACTTTATTATCATCTGATAAAGAGAGCTCTGAATAACAGGCTGATTTGCCGATCCTTATTGATTATTGACCACTATCTTTGTGGAGTTGAAATTATGTCCGTAATGACTTGATGATAATGGAGGCGGAGTGGGGGTATGAGGGATAATGATTAATGTAAGTTTTGTGTAAGTGGGTCATTCAGGGGTATGTCTGTTCATATTTGGTCTTACCGGCTACTTTATTTGATTGAGTATTATCGTATCATATGTGGACTAGTGGGCTTGTTTCCCTGGATCTTTGGTTTATCGTGAATGTGTATTATGTTGTGTATAATTATTGCAGCAGAGTGGTGGCAGATGAATGTTGTACAATAATATGAAATTGATTTACCAGCTTTTATCTTATTTTATAAGTACCAAATTTGTATGTAGCTAATCATAAATTTTCACTAATTGCATAAGAATAGGTTTTGTTTTTAATCTGAACTTGATTTGCGTACACACATACACTATACGAGCAAACTAACTATAATCAAGTAACCGAAATATCCTTTGTATTTATTTTCAAACAATGTTTTTCTCTTTCTTCTAGTTTTTCAGCAAATAGCTACCGCAAAGGAAATTTGTTAGTTTATCTAAAAATCAAGAATTCTCTTTGAGAGTTAATTTCTGCATTACCAAAGAACCTTTTAGAAACTAAGTGTCTCTTATCTGCTTTAGTCTACCCTAAACCTAAGACAAGGGATACATTTCCTCGTGGTGGCATTATTATCTTAACGTACAATGTCCAAACTCATTAGCGTGACAGGAAGTTAGTGGTCAATACTGGGGAGTGAATTACATCAAACACCCTTAACCTTAGTTACTGCTGGCATACAACAAAACTACTACATACAAATATGTATACAGATATATATATATGGAGCTCAGTACTCACCTTCTTCGGCAGCTTTCTTTTCCTGCCTTCGCTGCAGGACGACTTTCTTGAAAATTACCGCTGCTGCTTCTACAGCACTTTGGATTTCTGCTTCACCCAGGGTTGTTTTATGCTGCCCCAAGAAATAAGGGAAGAAATACTTTTAACAAAGCCAAATAAGCCACCAAGTAGCTATATGCTCACCTCGTGTCGTTGTTGCTGGCTCTGCTCCTGATGCTCTTGTAGACTGTCCGCTTTGGAATCACAAATATTTTCTTCGAATTTGTCCTTGTCATTATGTTCTTGGCTTTCCTCTCTACCATCCCCTTCGGAAGTCGATTTCTCACCCAGAGATTCATTCAAATTTTCCTGGGATTTTTCCTTTCCTGCAAATGGCATTATACTGCTATCCTCGGACTCACGCCTCTGTAGGTAATGTGATTGTCCTCTTTGTACTCCTGAAAAATATCTCAGTGATTAATCAGAAACGAAAAGAGATTTTGTTTTGTGTTATGGTGGGGTATGTACGCTGAAATGTTCCCATCAAAATCAATAGGAAATTGAGCAATCTAGACACTGATTAATCAAAGTCACCACGGAAATGCGGGTCGCCGCTATTCCGAAAACAACCCAAAGCAGCCAGTAGGGGAGTAGGTTGTGGATGTAGCTCTCCATATCTAAAGTGTCGCTTTCTGAATTTTCAGCTACATACATGTAAAGCTGTAGACCGTAGACCCTTTTTCAGGGATTCCCTTGTTTTTACAATAATTATAAAAAAAAAGGAACTCTGTTCGAAAAAAATGTTTCTTCGGTTGTTCACCGAGAATACCTTGAGTGAGGGGATAAACATTTTGCTTAAAAATAAATGAAAAAAAAACGGTAAGGTGAGGTGAGCTATCCCTTTACTATGTAGCTAGACATACTTTCAGAAAAATTCCGAATTACTTGCGGATAGAGTAATCAATTTAACTGAAACATTTTAGTAAAAAAATTTCCATGACTTTGTAATAAACTGGCTACTGCCTAAAGATATGCAAACATTATTATATCAATTCTATCCAATGTACTTACCATCCGGTGAATGAATATCAGATTGATCAGGTGTGCCTTTACTATTTCGTCTTTTCGGTGTCGGAAGTTTGGTTGGTTTTTTCACTTTCTCCGAAATATCGGAGAGTGGTTTAGGACTTGGAATTTTGCTCTGATCTGATCGCTTGACGCCCTGTTAGAAGAAATATTATCATTATTTTTTTTAAAAACTGCAAAATTAAATAAAAATTAAAAATATAATTCGAACAAATTAAATAATTAATGTAATTAAAAAAATTAAAGGAAACATACAACAATTTTTGTTGTACTTTTTTCTAATTCGGGATGAATCTGCTATCATATCGAACTTTAGTTAGCATTTTTTGGTTTATATGACAAAATCATCATCTCTTTCCCGATCTACAACTTAATGTAAAGTGTACAATTTTCTGAAAATGCCTAAGATGAATGCCGTTCTTCGTTAAGACTTACTACTCGAAGCCATATGTCACAATATGTTATTATAATTACTTGGTAAGCGAGATTTTATTGATAATGATTTTATAGGCTCGAACGTAGGTATAGAAATTGGCTGTTCATATGGAGAGATGCGATGTCAGTAGCTCTTCAACCTCGGGATGTATCGACAAGAGGGTAGTCACCTCTGCCTGCTTTCCTTAAGAAATGGAGTCATTACTTCCCTAGATCTGAAGCAGCTCATCAGCTACTGCAAAATATGACGAAAACAACTCATAGTTAAATGCGATGCTAAGGGGGAGCCATTGGCGTAACTAGGTAGGGGCCAGGGAGGGCCGGCCCCCTAGAATGCACACTGGACCACCGTAGGAAATTATGCAATTCCCAAAAAAAAAAATTGTCAACTCTACAATCTGAGGCCTAATTAAATTTGATCCGTTCGGATCAGAATCGAAAAAGCTATAAAGAGTTCTTTTCGTCAAGAAAATCTATTAAAATCTTTTTAAATTTTTTAAAAATATCTGAGATTGTTCTGATTCCACTGAATTTTGACAAAGGCGCGATCCGTAGGAGAAATCATGCAGAACTATTTTGACAGTTTGTGCGGAAATTTTAATTGATAACCTTTGATATTAATGAAATTTTGAAAATTTCGTAAAACTTTGCTTAATTTTCCGGAAAAAGGCTTTTCTAAGCTTTTTCGCTTCCGATCCAAACGGATTCAGTAATTAGGCTGATTATATCTATGTATATAAGGAAGAAATATTAAAAAATTCAATAATATTTTTATTACGTTACATTATGGAATACAACTATACTAGCAACTTTAGATACTTCGGGAAATCGAGAAATTCACAGAAAAACATTAAATTTGTCTAGAACCTACTCGAGTCTCGAAAAGGAAAAGGACACCGGAGAGAATAAAAGACTTCGTTATAGAGTCCACTCTAGGTAAAAGTAATTAAGTAGACTTTCCATCAGATACAAGTCCTTCCGAGTATTTGGAGATACAAATTTACAACCAAGTGATGGACAGCATTATCGCTAACTTCAAAAATAGGTTTGAAAATCTCATTTATAAAGTTGAGTAACTTATTCTTAGAAAACCATAAACTATTTTCAATATAGATATTTCCGCTATACAGGCTGAAACAAAAATAATAAAGAACATGTTTCAAAACAAGAGCATTGTAGTAAATTCGGAAAGACTTAAAACGGAAATTAATAAAGACCTCTGCCCAAATTTATACTAGTTGCTGCAAGCAGCTCTGGGTATTCCTGTCAGCTCGGCCGGCTGTGAACGTATCTCTTCCATCGAATTAAAACATTTATGTAAAAATAACTTCTTCAGTAGAAGTTTTGAACATGGCACTCCTAAACATTGAACAAACTAACAGCGCAACAGGTGCTTAATAAATTTGCAGAAAAAGAAAAAAACCTTAACTAAAGCGTATACAGACTTTAACTATTACTTTATTAGTAAAAAAAAAAAAAAAAAGTTAATAATTGTTCTAAAATGTGTATCTAAATTCAGACCTATAAAGTACTTAAGCACATTGGTACTTAAGTATTAGTACCAGTACCAACTCGTGGACTTAGAACTTTTTAAGTACAAGTCCCGGTACTGGGTCTTAACGCACTTACTATACCGCCATACCGCGAGGTACTTCAGCTCTTGTAAATTTTTTAAATACGCCTTCTAATAATAGAGAATATGTGCATATCGACAGTGCCTCAAGAAATCGTACGGTCTTCAGTAAAATAGAAAGACAATTAGCGCAATTGTTGATAAGGCTGCAAATCAAGTGCAACACCCCGCTTTATTCCTCCGCACCTGTTGAGAGTTGATTGTGAGAATGCTACACAAAGGCAATCAAAATCTGATGTGACATTTGTTTTGCTAAAGGAAAACTCAAATGCTGTATGAACAACTTCCAAAAATTAAAATTAAAACAGCAAAAGCTTATACGATTTTGTTTCATTTTATATGCTTTTGCAATATATTTTAGGATATTTCGTAAATGGAAACCTCGTCCAGTTATTTAGCTATAGATTGTCGAAATTTCTGATTTGAATTTTCGAAAGCTTTTGAACCTTATAAGTACCAGTACCAGGACTTGTACTTGAAAATTTTTAAGTACCAGTACAGGAACTTGTACTTGTACTTAAAAGGCTTGAAGTATGGGTTCTGCTACTGGTACTTGGAATAAATACGGGCATTAGACAGGGCGTCACTATCATATAAGTTTCGTGTATAGAGCTTGAGGATTGTGATTTATCTTGCTTAATACGTGAGAGATGGAAAGGAGGGGATGTGGAAAACAAAGGTCTCTGTTAATTAAACGAAACCACTTTCTTTTATTTTTCTTTTAAAATCGTCCAATTTATTTTTTATTTTTCAAATAAACACTACTTCCTATGATTTAAGAAAAATTTAAATCGCGTCGGATGTTTGGAGTGGACTGTACAGAATTGATAAGTGTCGTTTGGGTTCATTGGGATTAAAGAAAAGAATGCACTTTCACTCAATTCGGCAATTACATTATGTAATAATCTATTTTCACAATAGTTTAAATGTCCGACTAAAACATTTCGTCAATACTCGTCGCCGTTGGTCTCGATAAGCAATAAATATCGTCCGATCGCCGACTTTTGACTGACAAGTTATCAAAAAATTGATTGAATACTTATACTAGCTGAGAAGCGATGTACCTTGCTCTGTACCGAGTGCTTAATAATATTCGACGAGAATTATAATAAAGAATGGAAAACAATTGAAAACTGTTATTATTCCTCTAGTCTCTGACATCGAAACCTCGACGACAAGACTGCCCTATCTCAAAAGATTTTTTTATTAAAATCGCCCCGAATGCACACTGCAGTGGATTAGAAGTACTGATCTAGTTTTTTTTCTTTCTTGGGAGCGGAGTTAAGGTTTCACGTAGGACGACCACATATTAGAAAAGTAGTGACGCGATGTTTGCGACTTGTAAAGTGACATGCTATCTTGTAAATGCTCAGAGCAAGCATAAAAAATTTCGGGAATACTATAAGCTGGTATGCTTCGCAAACTAAATGTTTTTTAAAACCTATGTACGAAAGTTGGTGAACCTGACCCACCCTAGAAATAAGTCCAAGTTACGCCAATGGGCAGCATATACCAACATCAGGGCTGATAACAGAGCTGACCTCCTTCTCTGCTCATGTTATCGAAGGTAGTAAACTACCCTCTAGTGATACTGACCAGCTTGCGCTTTACCATACTATGTAGATAACCTAGTGGTCAAAATACGGAGGAAGCATTTGTATCTAAATCACTGCTTGATTACAGACCCTAAAAAACGGATAAAACTATTAACTGCTCCATTCCTTGTTAGTACGGACCTAATATTTAGGGTCACACTTTATAAAAAAAAAACTACCTAGAATTCAGAACATAGCAGAAAATGGGATATCAAACTAAAAATTATTTGGCGGCTATGGTGGGATAATAGATCGATCCAAAGCAAATAATCGAGTTGAATGCGGTATATACGGCCTCAAGTGTCAAACCGTTCTCAAGGTCTTAGAGTGTTTCATCATTTACTCAAGAATATTCTGGAAATGTTTGAAAACCTTTAGAAAAACTGTCGAGACAAAATAAAATCATCTCCATGTGGATATGAGGAGAATACAGAATACAATAAAATTACTGAAGGCCTATGTAAAAAAGTACCGAGAACGTTAGTTTTGTGGCACTTACATATGCCACCATAGAGCACTAAATATCTGGGAGAAAAAACAAAAATTCCATTTATTGGCCAAAACCAAAAGATCATCTCATTCTAAGGAAACTAGAGTTGAAACTAATTACCGAACTCTTCTCATGAAATTGATTTTTAAGACATCAGCTAAACAAGACAGACATAACTGAGACTCCATTCTGTCGTTTCTGCCTCAAGCAAGCATTTCCTTTCCTGAACCATATTTAAAACTTCAATTGCAGAAAGGTCCTAGACATCATTAACAGCCTTAACCTAGAATGGGAATAAATAAAAATGGGAGTTCTTCCTTATTAGATCTTTCGACTGTCTCTACGAATCTAATCTATTCTCTATCTCTTGTGTGACACGGATCCATATATCAAGTGTTATATCGTTGATGGAATTAGGATTTGTTTCGAAATATTTGATGGAATACAAGTTCGAATTACTGATCGCACATATGATCCTTATGTATAGCGACAGTTTGTAGACGACATTCCAGTAAGACGGGGTTGCCTCTATAATTAGCTTGCTATGTCTCCCAGGCTTTGTTGTTGTTTCTAAACTTCTTTTTACTGGATTTGAGTTCATCGATATTGTGTTGACTGAATGCTTGACTTGTTCATTCAGAATACTATAGACTGTCCGGAAGCTTCGATGTAAATCCAGCAGTTTGTCACGAATTCTTCTTATTCTCACTCTTAATTTCTAGCATTCATTAACGATGTTTTTACGAATCTGGAGATCTGCTGTTATTCAACTCCAAAGTGAAGACGTTGTACTGCTGTATGATTGTGAGTCGTAGAAGGTACCTAAAGCCATAACATGCCAATTTCAAACTTTTGTCATTAAAATTCCCAGGTTTGACCGTGTCTCAAACGAAAAACTTTGGTGGTAAGATAGAATTAAATTATTAAATCAAAAATACAACTCCATGGAAAGGCATTACATCCACTTCTAAAATATTTCAGAATGTCTATAAGAATAAATTGAATTGGGATTGATATAGTAGGTGAGAAAGAGGATTTTATGATATAAGATGCTATGAGAATCAATCTGAAGATATGAGCTTTCGTCTGGATCCAAAAAGAAAATTTGTCCCCTGGTACCTGGGTGAACGAATGTGGTTTTGAATTTCATCCTGGAAAGTACGCAATGTTATGGAACGATACATTGTGAATAAAAGATGGATTGGATTGATGGATTAAAACGAGGTTGAGACCCAGACGAGATAACTGGAACGTAGACCTATTCCTCACCTTCTAGGCAAGTGCACATGTATCCCATCCGAATGCTCTAACAAAGTTCAAAATTGGTTTATTCGTTAAGTTTTGGGGTAGGTTTGCCCCACAATTTTTTTTTTAGTTTTAACTGAAGAGTTATCTAACCAAAAACGTATGTGTTGGCAGTTAGCCCAAGCCGAAGGCAAGGTATTTTGCCGCTATCTCGGTTGTACCATGGTTACACCAAGACGAGCAAATTCGTCCGCCTTTTTCTTAATCAAACGGTTAATTTCAACGGAAAAAGTGAATACTGAATAGTGAAACTAAGATCCCATGGGGATTTAAATGCTACTAGCACTGTCTAATGGGAGTGTACAATTATAAAGATATTTCCTTTGTTATTCTAAAATTTTTGCTATCTCTCATTTAGCAAGCATAACTTAAGCAAATGTTTTCCTTCTTGACAACCTCGTTCACGGATGCTTTAAAACATCCTGGCCAATTATTCAATTATTTCAAACTAAGATAAATCATTAATTTCATTGAATATAATTTGGAACTTTCGATTTAAACCTGATTTAACCTTTCCGTATTTTTCTTTTATCTTTTATTTAGTTTTTGTTAACTATCCTACGCACATACACACACAGAAATAAGTTTACGATTTGACGTTTAATAAAAAATTAAATTAAATAAAATAATTTGAATTAAACTCGAATATTCACCTGCAATTCCTTTTCAGGATGTGATAATGATCTCCTAGTTACAGGTTTCACTGGTTTCTCTCCAGAATCCTCTGAGACGGATCTCATAGTTTCTGGTTTTCGTTTGGATTCGTCATCGTTTGTCGAAACTACTATGACCTCGCATTCTGGAATTTCTCGGGACTTACGCCGTCTTTGTCGTTGATCCCGTCTAATTTGACGGTAATTATCTTCTGCTGGTGTATAGTCTAATGGTGTATCACTCAGGAAAGTTTCTGCACTACGCACTGTATGTTTTGGAATATCCGTTTCACCTGACATATTTTTGTAAATTATTTTCGGCTCACTACTGTAGCTAGCTGATGAACAGTTCTTTTCATATTGTACTTCGTCAGCTTCTAAGAAGCTATTATCATTGTAATATTCTGTGTATTCTTGCTGAGATCGTTCCTCATATTCCTGTAAGTTTTGTTTAGCTTCAGCAAAAGTACGTCGTCCTATCCGTTGTTGTTCAGTAATGGAATTCGTACGGCTAAGAATCTCTTCTTTGACATGATCTTGTCTCACTAATCGACTGAACGATCTAAAAATGAAAAGTGTTATTATGGGTGAATTGAGTTTAAAAATAACATTTTGAAAATTAATATGGATGTTAAAACATTCTAAGTATAAAATTTAGGTTGAATCAAACAACTATACCGAGTCTTGTAAACTTACCGTGGTGATCGATTTAGCGGAATCTCCGGAAGAAGTCGACGACCCTCTGGAGGATAAGGTCTTGTCACCGTATACTCTTCATTACTATGGCTACGTACTTTGATCATTTTAGAGTGTTCCCTTGAATGCAGATTAACACTTTGACTGCTAGAATAATGTTCACTATCGGACACAGTAGGTACATTTTGTTGAGAAAGAAATTGACGAGGATTTTGTGGATTATTTGGAAAAAGAAAATTTTGCTTTTGCCTTGGTGAAAGGGGTAAAAATTTTGCATTCTGCTGATGTATTTGAAGCGTATTAAATCCATCTGGATTAGGTAGAGTATTCTGTCGAATAAATTCAGGTGATCTTTTCATGTATTGCGGTGAAGTTTGTCGTTTTGGTGGTGAAGTAGGCAACAGTTTAACATGTTGTTCAGGATTTGGTAGAGTTGCCTGCCGAATTACTCGTGGTTTTGCTGTATAGTCATTAACATCATCAGAATGTTGAGTATAACTTAATCGGCTTGGAGATGTTGGTAATATTTTCGATCGATGAATTGGAAATGGTTGATCAGTCGAATTTGAAGGAAATGTTGATTGCCTAATAAATGGAGGATATCTTTGTTCATCCAATCTTTCCGGTGAACGACTATATGTTCGATTTGGTGAAGTAGACATGTAAATTTGTGCAGTATGCTGTTGATCAGTTGGACGACAGGGTAATGTTGATTGTCTTCGAATTTGAAAGCGTGGCTGTAGCGCTGGTGTTTGCTGTTGTTGAATATGTTGCAAATGTTGCGTCTGTATATCACATTCATTTTGTACCAAAGGTACATCATCGGCACTATAGGCATTATACTGTGGACTCAATTGGCATTTTGGTGATGTAGGTGCTGTTAAATTCTTATTATTTTGATAATAGACGACTGAATCTGGATTTGGTAAGGTGCTGGGCAAAGTTGATTGTCGTAGAACACGTCGCTGTGGTAGAGAGTACTCACTACTCTCACTGTAATCCATACTTTGTGCGCTATTATATGGTACAACTGATGGCGGATGTCGTATTAAGGAAGGATAACTTCCAGCTCCTCCTACTCCTAAATTGACGTGATTAACATTGTGTTCTGCTCCACCACGATTATGGGGATTATGATCATCCTCGGGATCTGGAATAGAAATAAATAGAGTGATGTTAAAAATGAAGCAATTATGAATTTAGTAAAATGGAAAAACCAGATTTGTAAATTTATTTTTTAAGTGTAGCTTTTAGATTTGCATTACCCAAATATATTTGACCGCTATTTATGTATAAGTGTATTATACAAGGTTTTTCCACCTAGGTGGTCCATAGAGCAGAAACAAACAAAAATTGTATGACAGGGGTTTGTTGCGGGAGGGGGGGGGGGTGTCATATCAACCATTTTGGAGTTAGAGGATGATTAAGAAAAAAATCTAGTGTGTCAGAAAACACCCTGTGTCTTAAAAAGATCAGGGCGTACAGTCACCATCTAAAGCTGATTGTTTGCAGAACTTCACGGCCTTTCCAGCAACGACGGAGTTATTAACTCACAACCTACTCATATCGAAATTAGCTGATTTTTTTTTAAATGACGTGTATGCAGTCACTCAGCTAATAACGGCTATAGATACCACATAGGGTGTAATAGTATTTATAAAACAAGCTATGTTAACGACCTTTTGAAAAAAAAAATAGAGGTCAAAGTAAAAAAATGTATGAAAATTCTAAATGTTTAGCTTAGACCACAATAACTCCTCAGAGGAGAGGAGTACGGAGCTGGTTGAACAGTCGTTGGAAAAGCCATGAAGACATTGACCGTAAGCCTTGTACTTTTCAAAATAGAGGGTGTTTTGTGAAAAACTAGATTTTTTTCTTAATGACGCTTTAACTCCGAAACTGTTAGCATGGACCCCCTTTGCCATACAATTTTTTGTTTAGCTAGGTGAGTACTATCAACTCCTGATCTATGTACCTTCTAGATGGAAGCACCCTGTAGATTCTTCACTCGTTTAAAGGAAGATTTGAAAGAATAAATAATATAGGTGTCAAAATTGAGCCTTATAGGAAACCGTAATAAAGGATTACATTGCGGATAGTTACTTGAAACGATTTTATCGATTGCGACTAAAATATTGGTTGGACATGTGCATGATTTATTATATCAAATTCTACATATTTTGTGGTGAACGAAATATCTTCGCCTTGGATATTCCTGTTGGTGTCGAAGTTCTCTGAGATCCGTGTGTTGCAAAAATTATATGATCATAAGTGAAATAATTGGTATGAACGGAGTTTTGATCAACTTAGAGCGAGTAGAAGGTGATTAAATATTTGCTGAGCACGAACGCTGTCATTGTTCATTATTTAAAAACTTACTTTCATTTTCATTTTGAAAAAGAAATTTGAATTATTTCATTTTATTGCTGACATTTCTGCCTTCAATTTTCCATCTTTCATAAGACCTTTTCTACTCCTACCATCTGGACCACCTGTATCTTACTTAATTCTTCGTTTAAGCTGTTTTTTCTTTTCATATGGCTGTCGATTCTAATTATTTTTTACAAGAGGAGTGATAGGTTGAGTTCAATAAAATGTTGAATTTATTTGAAGGATCTAACATCTATGTTATTCTAATTTTTGAATACTGTCTCCCATCATTAGAAGCGCGGTTATTTCACCAACCAATTGACTCCTCTTGTATTATTCAACCATGATTTGCTTTTTCTCACGTATAATTTTAGGAGCCAATCCTAGAATGCTAGGGCTTACTATAGAAATTACTTTAAACATTGCATGAAGAATATGAGCTAATTGCCTGAATGTCCGTACGACGATGGATGGCCAAATTGACTCCCATAACTATCTTATTAATTATTTGCTTTAGAAGCACACTTCCGCTTCAGTCTCGTGTGTGCAGTCATAGAAGCTGTTCATGGCTTTGAACACAAATCCAGACTCCCATTAATACGGAGCAAGATTTCCTCTATAACAGATGCTTATGAGCTAAAGCTGGCAAGAATTGAGTAGAATATAAAGAATTAAAGAACTGAAGCTTCAGAATTCGTGTAGTAAAACGTCGTTACTTTGAGCTTTATAAGGAAAGAATTGCTCAGATTGCCTTCTGGATCCTGACACTCTGTTTGCTGATTAATTGGTTTAAAATGCGAAAAAGGGCAATGAGGTCATTATTGTATTAATGACATAATGCTTCCGGTTACACTGATATTACCGCTTTTTATGGATCTTAGCTCCCTGGCCTTGCATAAGTATTTAATAGATCGTATATACCATATTGTGTTGAACTGATATTGCCTCGTTCATTTCGCTCACTAGTTATGCTCCAAATATATAGCTCATCACTTGACATCGGGCGATTGGTTTGCCTGGTTTGCAGACACGTACTTGCCATCTCTTTTTCTTTCAGCTTCCCTTATATACCCAAGATGAAAACTATAGGGTATACTAAGTATGTCATTCCGTTGACGTTAGAGCAAAATGGATCGGACACTCACGCGTAATATTAAAAGATATTATAAATGTAATTTCGGAAATGTGACAAGTCGGGTAACTCCTTAGTGGGGTTGTTATACAAAAATTTAATTTCTGATTCACCGTTACTAAGCATTCTTGGCATTAATATTTCCAGTAAGTTAAACTGGACAGATCACATCTCCTCTATTGCCAAAGAAGCATCGAAATATCTAGGATTTCTGAAAAGGTGTAAAAAATATTTCCACCCGTCAAATCTAGCGCTCCTCTACAAGTCCTACATTAGACCTAGAATGGAATACAATACCCATATCGTTCCTTTATCGCTATATGCATGGTCAATATTCTGATGAAATATCTAATCTAATCCCTTGTAGAATGATTCCTGCACGCAATACTCGCGCTGCAAACCGCGCACATCCCTTAACTCTTCAAATTACTTTCGGCCGTACAGTAAAATTCCGTGATGCTTTTTTATAGCGAACAGTGCGAATGTGGAACAGCTTACCATCTTCTGTTTTTCCTCCGGCATACAATCTGCGGAAGTTTAAGGGCGATATACATCGGCACCTCCGGCACTCTCCTCATAACCCCTAATGCTTCCCCTATCTCCTTCCTGCCATGTTGTGCTTTGCATCATAGGGTATCCCCTAAGCTTGGCTTAATAATATAAAAAAAATATATAGATATATATTTGGACAATGACTCAGAACGTGTCAAAGTTGTCATAGAAATAGTAAATATAATATTAATAAAATAAGTAAAAAACGAGTTTTCAAACAAAACTGAGGCCAAGCCGCATGAAAAGTAGAAAATAAACTTTTTTTCACATACAGAGGTGGACTCAGATTTTTTGATTGGGACATTTCTCTTGAATATTCTTTATCTTCATGAATCAAATCACTTATTACCTCTGATTGATCTTACTGAAATATATCGGTGATTGTCAGCGAATAAAATCTGAGTCCACCTCTGTGTGTGAAAAAAAGTTTATTTTCTACTTTTTCATGCGGCTTGGACACAGTTTTGTTTGAAAACTCGTTTTTTACTTATTTTATTTTCTGCCTTTTTCACGTTAACTAAATTGTTATTACGTGCTGCATGGAGATATTTTAAAACAATTTTCTGACGGCTGAATAGACACTGATTTACCAGTTTTTGAAAAAATTTATTCGAGTAAAAATTATTATGCAACTCATTTCGCTCTACAACTTTGCCTTAGGTTGCAAAACGCTCAAGCGCTTCCTTGGTCGGAAAAACTCCGGAAAAGCGTTTTGCATGAATTTTCCTAGATTTTTTCTGCAAGTTTTCACCATTGTCGGTGAGAAAGTAATGATGCGAGTTGATAGGGAACTGGATCCTGCATAATTTAGAAAACTTTTTTACCGGAAAATTTTCCGGAAAAGTCAGAAAATTTTCCGGAAAAGTTGGAAGTTGGAAGTTGGTCATAATAATTTTTACTGTCCGACAAACCATTCTAGAAATATATCGTCGTTGTTTCTATGAGACCTATTATGTGGCAAAAGTATAATTTTATAGGAGAAACAAAAAAACTGATCACTTCTGTCAACTGAAGATCAAAAAATTAGGTGTCAGGAGACCATAAGAAAAAAGTCTCTAGAGGCTCGTCTCCGAAGTGTATACACGAAATTGATGTTCTGCATTAAATCTCCAGTCATCTGTGCTAATTGTCCTTTCAATGCTGATATCTTAGTGCAGCGTTAAAAGTGTATTACTTATAAAATTAAAATGGTGTCCATGCTCCATAAAGCAGAAATAGCAGCAGCAGTTGCTACGTATATACTGTTGAAAATACGACAAAATAGAGGCGACAAAAGAGAAGACGTCGAATTTCGGTAAAGAAATGATTAGGACACGAAGTTGTGGTAAAAAACTTACTATAACAAATTAAATAAAAATTAGCAAAGAAATTTCTTTGTAAAAAGTTGTCAAACTCCAGTTTATTCCTTTTCTTTTCCGTGTAGATCTACACTTAAATGACCAGAACACACAAATGGTCTCCGGAGACCTGGAGATGAAAAATAAGCAAACTTCGACGACCGGACTGAACCTGAACGACGGGAGACTAAAAAAGTCACTTTAGAGATATTTTACGTCTCCAAAGTATATATGGGTGTATCTGGGTCTCCAGAAACCAAAAAAGTGGTCTCTGGAGACAAAAGCGTATGCCATGTAACATCACATTAAGAATTTAAATAACACATAGGACATTTCAATTTCGACTTTATAAGAATCAACAAGAATATTTTTCCACAAAGAAGTCTTTTTCAAAACGACGTATAAGTTGGTACCAAAACCTCAAAATAGCTTAGTCTGACACATAGGAGGTTTCATAAAAACAACGAAAAAATGCGAAAAACCACTTCAAATATCAAACTTTCAGCGATTTCATCTAAAGGATCGTAAGAATTGGTCTTAGACTAACTTGAATTTGATAAGATGTTTATATTAAAGATTCTTTAGTACATAGTCTTCAGATTACGCTGGCTTGGTATGGTCTATTTATGGACTCTGCTATCCAGCGAAGTTTATTTTTCGGCGGTTTCATTGGAACACTTCTATTGACCTGACATCATTGAAAAATCTTCTTTCCGTTAGAAATTTGTTGTGCAAGTATTACAATTTTTTAAATTTACAACTTTAGGCCCGACACCTATACAACATGAGAGATGTCTTAAATGATGCATTATGATATTCTGAACATATTTTATTAACAGTGTTTATTTCAATTAAGCTTTGCCAATTGGATGTAGCTTGAGCGACTCTTTTTTTTTGTAAAAAAGTGGACTTTTCTACTTCTAGTCATTGCGCGGAATTGGTGAGTCGTGGAAAATAACTTCCTATGAGATAAATCACTAATGGCCCTGGAAGAAAGAACTGCAAAAATAAATGTTAAACGTAGTAGTTGGGATGTATGTGACCCAAATGCATGAAAATGACTTTTCTGGCGGCAAAACGTCTCGAGAAAGTTTTCGGAATCGAACAAAAATACACTACCCGATAGTACTCGGCGAGACATTTAATTTGATATACAACATGCGGTATTGGAACCCCGCCCCCTCCCGGCGGGGGTTCCTATTCCTCAGCCCGTGCTCCGATCGGACATAACTCTACCGAGTTATTGTCCATCTAAGGTGCGAAAAATCTAGTAACTCAGTTCGAAGAAAAAAAGAGGGAAATACTAAAAAAATTACTATGGGAATGGCTATAAATAGCTATTTAAGCCTACGAGTATTGGAGTGTGGGTACTCAAAACTCTTCTCAGGACACAAGGAAATCGACTCTGTGCTAGATTTTCTAAAATGTTCTAGATCAAACTTTGACCTCTCATAACTGGAAGTGTCGGGCCTAAAATGTGCATTCCGCTTCGTTTTTACATATAACACTTAGATTACGACTATAAAAAAATTATGTTATGAACTAATAAGCATATAAACATTAATTAAAAAATTAATATCTATTTGCTAACATAAGGGTCAAACTTGTTGATTACGATATGTATTACAATATTTCTGACATTATTTCATCAGTAATTTTCGGTAAATTAAGATTTTTTAAATTACTACTTACTCGATATTGTCCAAGAACGTCGTATACTTTTCCTCAATATATCTGATGTCGGTAGAAATTCTTTTGATGCTGAATTTCGTCGTGGCCGACGTGAAAATTCACTTATCCACTCACCACTGGCAGCTTGCAATTCCCTGAAAATAAGCGAAATATCTCGTTAATTTCAAATTGTATTTATCTCTCACCCAACACAAAACATTGCAGGAGACAGACACTTAAAACTTTGCAAATTTTGCAAGAAATTCCCATTTAAAGTAGACTCAATTCTCAGACATGATTCTGCCATGTCATTTTCCAAGTCATTTACGAAACCTGCCTCTGTGATTGCGAGTAGCATAGGCAAGCAAAAATTATACTAAATACGAGAAAAATATTGGCATTCAGTTTGAAACGACAATCTAAGCATTTCCCGCTAAGGTCTGGAAATTGTTGCCTCCTACTTATACTGTTGCCACTGTCTGTTACTGCTGCATGAAATGCGGCACAAGGAGGGTATATAATTAAGATCTGAGATTACTTCAGCATTGAAACTGTTGAATAATTTCTTGTTAATTGTTTTGTCACAATTCCGAGATAATTTAAGAAGTGTTGTGATGCCGCTGGCAATTTTCCCAGCTTCCAAAATGACTCACTCATGATTGATAGATTCTCAGTTATGGTCGGATCGATGACAGCTTTTAGTTGGGATGGAGTTTATTCTATTAGACATTTACACCAACGCACATCTTGTATTTAAGATAAAGCTCCGATCAAGGAGACAAAAACATAATTCTTTTCATCTTTCTACAATAATAATTAGTGCAAAAATAAAAATCAAGCTTGCGTGAATCTATTGAAATGGTTCGATCCGTAAATACTGTTAATTAGGGTTATAAAATACGGAAATTTTTTATATAAGGCAAGGGTTCAATGGTGTTCATTCTTACGTAAAAATCCATCCTCATTATAATTTCTAAGAACCCTTGTTATTCTACTATGTCAGTTTTGAATCAGAAGGGTTTAGTTTTCTCTTCGTGACCTGATGGCCGCAAAAAAAATTTATGGACAATAACTAGAGCTTCGAAAAGGTTCACAAAAGAATGTATGTATGTATGTATGTATGTGTGTCCTGCTTGTGATGATGATTTTACAAAAAAATTCCTTTAAAAGGAAAGATATTTTTTCGTTTTTTTTTTTTTTTTTACAAAGTATAGGCATCATCTTTGGTTGGACTTAATTATACTTAATTTTGTGCCATTGAT
Organism: Dioctria linearis; assembly: GCA_963930735.1. Classification (NCBI taxonomy): domain Eukaryota; kingdom Metazoa; phylum Arthropoda; class Insecta; order Diptera; family Asilidae; genus Dioctria; species Dioctria linearis. The sequence continues at coordinate 258,979,734 of OZ005741.1, forward strand.
TTGAGATGTATTTCAAATAAAAATTCTATTTATTGTTATACATTTGCTACTTGTAAAGACTGCTTTTAGTTAGAGAATTATGTAGAGCAGCTGGGCTCTTTACAACTGTACTATATTTCTAGATTAGGATTTTTTAGACACTGAAAACAACGAGATCGCCATCTGCTCCACAAGCATGCAGCTATCAAGGCCTTGTCAAAGTTCTTTACAACCTCCAAACTGGTATTGGAGTATAAAAACACCCTGAATTCTCTCTCTCAGTGTAACGGGTTACTCATCCTGTGGGTATCATGAGGTCAAAGCGATTTCAGTGGAATCGAAAAGCAGAAAAGTTTGCTCGGCTTGGTACAGTCCCTCCACAATAGGATTTGCTTACATAAAAACACCTTGCCTCTAGAATTTCGGCTTGAATTGACTGCCGGTTAGATGACTCTTCGGGTAGAGCCGAGTCGAACTGCAAAGGAATCTGTGGGCCAAATCGAACCCAAACATAACTAACAGGCTATTGGGAGGGAATAAACAATCCAACCCTGAGAATCCTAGTGTAAATTCTCACTGGGCACTCATTTCTCAGGGATCACCTACACAGGATGGGACATGTTGATGATTTTGTGTGTAGAGGATCCGGAGAGGTATTCGAAACGGTGTTTTACTTTCGTTGTTACTGTCGGGATCTCTCCGGAAAGCATTACAGATTCCTTGGATTACAGCTCTTGGAAGGACTGCATGAAACGTGTAGGGAGGGTTGAGGGCCAATATTAAACTTTGTAAGAGCGTCCGATTGGGACTTATAAGAAATTGCTCATAAGTTTGGAGGGTGAACAACGCGGCTTTTTGTTGCCTATGTTTTAGAAATCCCTGGGGCCTCAACCTCATTTCAATCCATCCATCGAGATTATGATTTGATTGAGTATTGGGAGCGTTGTGCCTTAAGATGAAAAGTCATATTTGGAGTCTTAATTTATTTATGCTAGTTTGTCTTAAAATTACTTAAATGAAGGCCACATTTAGTTAGTTAGGCCTCCATATAACGTCATTTTGTGAAAGTACTGAGTGATTGTGATTAAGGCACTTGTAAATTACTTATTATTGTTGTTGGAAGGGCAGATGAAGAATACTGTCCCATGTTGTGTGCAACGCCGATAATATTGTAATTGTTTAAGGGTAGGCTTTCGGCTGTGAAAATTGATTACAAAGTTAGTCCAAGAACTGAGCCTTGCGGTACTCCAGCAGAGATTTGTTTGCTAGAAGATGACGAGTTTTGCACAACAAAAGTGAATGTTTCATCTTTCTGAAAACTGTTTACAAGTGCTATAAGTTTGACATAAACGCCGAAGAAAACAATGAAATTATTATTAAGATCATTTTTAGGAGGGGAAGCTACATATATATGTATGTACATGATGAAAAGTGTAATGCTTCAGCATTCCCATTGCAAGTGTATTAAATATTTTCTACTGCTAAAGATAGGCAGGGCTTATTTTGGCGCCCACCGAATTGCCTTCCAGTCTGCTGCACTTATGTAAGTCTTCGAATATATGGTTCAAATTGATATCACCATGTTGGATATATATCTGAAGATAATTCTTTGGTTAGACGTTTGATAAACCACATAACTAGTCCAATTACGAGAGTTAAAGAAACTTGTTAGATTTTCTGAATCTCTATCTGTTATTTCCCTTGGTTCGTAAAAAAAATCTAGTGTAATTTTTTTTCTGTATGCAAAATTGAAACATTCACACAACAAATATTGTATATCTACTTTGTCCTTTGTTTCGCTCATAAAGCCTATACAAAAATCTTTGTATCATCTTACGCGATTCAGATGTCTGTTAAAATAGCACTGCTCTGTGATAGAAATACCTTTCAAAGAAATATTTTAAGATGTAGCTGTAGGCAGTTATCTCCCGATGTTTTAAAATAGTTAGTCTAAAACAGTATAGAACTGGAATCATCTTAGCTAATTTTAGAGGTCTATTTTTAGTTGAACTCTTCCTGGGAGATTCATTCACTGGTTAGCTGTTTTATTATGGGTTCCTTGGTAGTAATTGGTACCTACAAGCTATATGGATTTGCAAACAACCTGTGGATCATCCTCATTGTATTTATGGGGTGATTTTAAAATGCAGACGTCGCCGTCCTGTTAAGGGATGCATTTGAAAAGAGCCATTAGTAATTCTTCTATTTTTGTAAATGTTATGTTGAATAAAGATTTTAATGAGTAGCGTATGAATCTACCATTTCAGAAAAGGCACAAAATGTTTTACATAAGCCACGATTTATGGAAAACTCATTTAACCCTTTCAATACTGTAGGGAATTTCTAATAATTACTAAAATAATTTAAATGCTTACAAATGCATTGGGATCTGGTATTTTAGTACTGTAAGGTCATACATAGGTTCGTAAACAAGTCCCAACCTGTTTGCTTTGTTGCTGTTTGCTGTCTGCTTTTTTTCTTTTCTATAATATTTTGTCAGTCTAGATGTTGCTAGCAAACAGTAGACACGTGACACGCTTATTACTAACTGTGTTTTTATATGTGTTGTGCTCGGAATTGCCAAGTAAGCTATTTATAATTTTATTTTACTTATTTAGTGTGCAGCAATAGTTTTTTTATTTCCAATAATAAAAATGGGACTTATATGTCCCAAAAGTGTTAATTATTGGGATATTATGTCCCATCAGTATTGAATAACCTATATATTCAAAATTTTCGTTTTAGAATGGATAAACCTTTGTCAGACAAAGAGCTCCAAGATATTGCGGATAACATTAATTTTTAAGAAGAATTAGACCCATTTAAAGACAGTGATGATAGTGATATAGATAAAAACTACATATATACAACCATCTAGCGACGATGATTCTTCAAGTGAAGTTAAAGATACTGCATTGACACAAATTTTGGATGATGCGTTTATTTCTGAAGATGAAGAATTCAACGGTGAAAATGAAAAGGAAAACGAAGTTCCGAATAGTAATTTAGGAGTTGCGTTTGACTGGACTAGAAAAACTGAAAATTTTATACCGAAACATAATATTCCATAAGAAAAACAAACAATTGTACTGTGTAACATAACAAATAAGTCTTCAGAAATGGATGCTGTGTTCAAATTATTTCCTAAAAGCTTATTTGTATGGATTGCCCAATGCACCAATCAACGATTAGAAATTGTAGAAAAAACATCTAAAAGAAATATTCAGAAGACATCGAGTGCAGAAATAATGATCGTGCTTGGTTGCTCTCTCATAATGAGTTACAATCGTTTACCAGCATATCACATGTATTGGTCCAACAGAAAATCTTTAGGTAATGATGAAATTAAAATTGCCATATCTAGGGATAGATGTCAGTTACTTCTATCAAAACTGTACTTCAATAACCCCGAAAAACCAAAAGACGCTTCCAAGGAGTATTACATAGAAGAAGTATTATCCTGTCTAAAAAAAACTTTTTTGTCTGCCAGAAGTGATAGTACTTATCAATCAATTGACGAGACGATGACAAAATTCAAAGGAAGATCATCAATGAAACAATATGTTCCTCTAAAACCAATCAAACGAGGTATAAAACTATGGACAAGATGTAATTCCAAAACTGGGTATGTATAGGATACAAATATTTACTCCGGAAAAGAAAATTCCACATAAGAGGGCACACTTGGTGAAAGAGTTGTGGAGAAATTAACCAGATCAATTCGACATACGAACATAGTTTTATGTTTTGACCGATTTTTCTCCTCAATCCATCTTTTACATACACTACCATATGCTGCCGTTGGAACGTGCATAAAGACTAGAAAAAATGTTCCAAAATTTGAAGGTAAACTGCAGAGAGGAGACAGTGAAATGATGGCGTGTAAAGAAGGTATAATTTGCACTCGTTGGCAAGACACTAGTGAGTTCTTGGTAGTAAGCAACTGTCACAGTGGCAGTATCGGTACTATAGAAAGAAAAGCAAAATATGGCAGTAAAAAAGGAATTACTTGTCCCGATTCAATTATGTTTGATAATGAATTTATGGGAGGCGTCGATCATGCCGATCAAATGACATTACAGTATGATTCGGATCGAAAAAGCTCCAAGTGGTGGCGAAAGGTTTTCTACAAGCTATTCATGACTGCAATATATAATGCATATATAATATACAATGAAACAAGACGTTCAAAACTGCCGTTTATAAACTTTATTATACCAGTAGCAGAAAATATGATAGCCATTAGCAAATTCCAGCTGGGCAAGAAGAAAATAATGAAGAGAGGACGTCCCTCAAATAGAACCAAATTCATGGATAATGTTGGGGATCAGCTGCCTATTCCGGGAAATTCAAGGAAACGATGTGTACGATGTGCTGGTTTCAAAAAAGAAAAGAGGACAAAGATCACTTGCCAAATGTGCACAGTAGCGCTCTGCAATGATTGTTTTGCTAAGTATCATTCTTGATTACCTTGTATGTATGCAATAAAAAAGAAATGTTGAATTACAATGATGTTTTTCTTTTATTTTTGTTTCTTTTTAGTGCAACATATATTTTATGTGCTCCACTATTTTACTATCATAAAATACTGTTGGGACACATACGACCCACTCACCAATACTATTGGGACAATATGTCCCAATTATTATTTTGCAATAATCAATAAATAATATGATCATTTTTTTAAATATTTGTTTTTCCCGTCAAAACAAAATGAGCAATAAACATTTTGTGCTATAAATATTACATGAATTATTAAAATAAAAAAATCGTATTGAAAGGGTTAAGGTGTAATTGGGATATTGAGATGAGTATATCATTTCGGGGTGCGAGAAAGCGATTTAGATAGGTCTCTACTTTGAGAAAACCCATTTAGTGGGTAAAAGGAAGTTAAAGGGATATAAAAATTTGTTGAACTTTACACTATTATACAAAAATATCTTATATTATATTTGTAAATTTTTTCTTGGTCCAAAAGAGCGATTTAAATTTTCATCTCGACTTTGGCAAAATTCATTAATTTAAAAAAAAAAAATAAAGGAAACTTTTGCAACTGGAAAAAACAGAAAAAGAAAAAAAAATCATTTACGAAGCATGAATGAATCATCAATATTTACTCTTCCAATTCCCTTCCCCGCGACTGGTCTTCCACCAGATTTTATATTTATCAAAGTGGTTCGACACTAATCAGCGGAAAAAAGTTACCTGTAAATCAATATGAGCAATGTAAGATACAAAATTAACACTTCCATAATGGAATATATGACGTAGTATATATCCGGAGAGATCAATAATAAAGCTTTCAAATATTAAATGTGAAATTAGAAGCACCAGCAACACATCAGAGTTTGCTCTACTCTACGTCAGCTAAGGTTGCTGTATGTCTTATATATATAAGACTGTGTTTATTTAACGGCAACAAGACTTTTTAATGTATAGTTTGACCCCAAGAAATTGTATTGACAGTTAGATAAATAGGAGACAGTTAATTAATGTCCATTTGAATTCCTGAGATGGAAGGGGATGCAGACTTGTTTGTGAATTAATAAAAAATCTAGCAGTTCTCCATTTAGCACATTCTATTGTAACAAGAAATTTACATATTCCCACTTGATTGAGCACCTTTGGTAATAGGAAAAGGACTTAAGGCTACTGACCATTGAAGAGCGCCATACTTAACTTTAGACAGAGTAGAATGTCTTGTTGACGTTTACTGATGTTGGAAGGAAAATAAAGCCAAAGGCGCAAGTACATACATATTTTCAATTATCACGGCAAAAATATTACTTTCTCAAGAAGCAAAATACACTTTTAGTGCGATAATCTGACAATATATTTTTTGGCGAACTTGAACTTTTTTTCTCGGGAATAGGTACAACTATGATCGACTAGATGTTGGCTAGTGTTAAAATCTAAAACTACGATCATTAAAAATAATTTTCCATAATTTTACAGGAAGGCCATCAGCATCTGTTGAATTCGACTTAATTGAGAAAACAGCTTTTCAAATGTCAGAGACATAATTATACTGCGAGTTTATAGAGAAAAATATCATCCGAAGTCCATCTATTCTAGGAGTCTGTCAAATTTTGAGTTTCTAGCTTAAACGGTTCGTGACGTGATTGATACTCAATGATCATCAAAACTTATAGAGTACTTCCATCAACATAGTATATGGACAATAGGAACACAAATAGAAGGTTAAGTGTACTTGAGATATAAATAAAGTATAAATTACGAATTCGAACCTTTTGTTATGATTGGTAAAAATGAATACGGTAAGGGTATCAACAGGTTTTTATAACTCAACTTCACACTAGTAAAAATCTATGAAAATATTTGAATGACTGAGTTCAAAAATTGTAAAATATACTATAGAAAATTGCCAAGCTTATGAAGGGATTCCCTCTATGTAGGCAATTCATTAGGTCGAAGTTAAACTTTTAGCTGAATGATTTTTTCCATAGCTGAATAATTTTGACATTACTGTGTTCAGATTCATATTCCTTATTATTTTGGATTTATATTAATTATATAAATTACCTACTCATTAAATATTATTCCATTAGTATACATAATAATGTGCTTTTTTGTCCACTAGTTTTGAGCGCATTGGGAAGGTTTAGTTGCCATAATATATTAAGTGTATTTTAGTATGTATAATCTTTCTTAGCTAATAAATAATACTAGTTATTGAAGTGAATGAAGCTCATCTAGGGAGGGAGCAAGGGTAGCAGTCGCTCTTCCGGGATCACATTATCAAAATATGGAGCCTTCAAAATAAGGTGATATGAATTTAAGCATTAATATATGCTAAGCAAAATCCTCTTAAAATATTTCCCAAGCAATGATGCAGAAATCCATATGTGTACGTGCGGTCCGATTTCCTCAAATGTTCTATATGCATATACTCCATAGCTAAAATATTTATTATCCATACAGGAAAATATTCTTCCAGTAATTTTAAACCTGGCTCCTTACCTTCCCAAAGGCTGCATCTTGCCATTTTATGCTCAACAGCTGTCATCTGAGTATTAGTTGCATGTGTGCATATGCAGCTGTAGTCCGAATCTGAAGGTAGTCTCATTCGAATTCATCGGACCATGGGACATTTACATATGCAATTATTACTCAGATGAGAGTTTTTGTTTGGAGAATCGTAGTCATTCGGTTAAGATAAAATTTTTTAAATAATTTTGTTAAGAAGGATATACAAATTTGATTACGGCTAGGAAGATAAGAGAATTAATTAATTTAGAGGAACTAAAACATGTGCTCAATAATATTAATGAGAACAAGTAAAAAAATAGAATTGGTCTAAGACAAAATCTTATGATTGTGCGTATGAAATTTCTGTGCAATTTTGATTTTTAAAGTGGTTTTTCGCATATACAGGGTGTTCCGTAAATATCTGTAATCCTTTAAGGGGATGAAAGTAGAGGTCATTTGGGTCAAAAAAGTCTAGATACTTTTATATTGAACTCCGCTTGGTTTTCGAGAAATCGATAATATCGATTATCGAGATTTTGCATACCTTTTCAGAGTAATTTCGTTATAAGTTCCATTGTAATTAATGGATTGTGACGTTCAAACCTTTATTTAAAAGAACACACATTGGCCTCTTTAAGAATGCATAAATAGTTATAATTGTTCCTTCAATTATTTAAAAAAAAACAGTTTTCTATAAAATTTTTTGTCACCAAAATTTTTGTCGCACTTCAGTGTACATTTATTCGAAATATCACCATTGCACGAGCTTGGCAAAACTATGAAAAAATTTGCGCATTATGTCCCCTTTACAAAATGACCTCCCTAAGTGCTATCAACAATAACAATCAAAAGTTATAAGTAAACATTTGGACAGTTTTTTCGTAAGACTCTATCTCCTCCTACAGTTTTTAACCTACGACAACCATTTATATGTCATTGCACGGGAATCTGAACTGGCTATTAGATAGGGTACTTTTCGATTTCGAATTTCGAAAATGGAGGGGGTAATTTCGAAAAAAACATTTTTTTACCAAACTTGATATTAACGTAGATTTCGTTATTCCGCATCTTCATTTTGCGGGAGGGGCAAGCCCTAGGTGGGGCGGGAGTTCAAAGTTTCAATTTTAAGCGGCTATATTTGAATAAAAACTACCAAAAATGTCTTTTCCATTTATGAATTTAGGACTTACTTGCTAGAACAATGCTTGTTTGAGAAAATATAGCCGCTTAAAGTTGAAACTTTGAACTCCCGCCCCTCCCAGAGCTTGCCCTCCCCGCAAAAATGAAGATGCGGAATAACGAAATCTACGTATATATCAAGTTTGGTAAAAAGTGTTTTTTCAAAAAGTGCTTTTTCGAAATTAACCCCTCCATTATCGAAATTCGAAATCGAAAAGTACCCTATCTAATAGCCAGTTCAGATACCCGTACAATGACATATAAATGGTTGTCGTAGGTTAAAAACTGTAGGAGGAGATAGAGTCTTACGAAAAAACTGAAGATTACCTCGATGGGCGCATCTTCCAAATGTTTACTTATAACTTTTTATTGTTATTGTTGATAGCACTTAGGGAGGTCATTTTGCAAAGGGGACATAATGCGCAAATTTTTTCATAGTTTTGCCAAGCTCGTGCAATGGTGATATTTCGAATAAATGTACACTGAAGTGCGACAAAAATTTTGGTGACAAAAAATTTTATAGAAAACTGTTTTTTTTTAAATAATTGAAGGAACAATTATAACTATTTATGCATTCTTAAAGAGGCCAATATGTGTTCTTTTAAATAAAGGTTTGAACGTCACAATCCATTAATTACAATGGAACTTATAACGAAATTACTTTGAAAAGGTATGCAAAATCTCGAGAATCGATATTATCGATTTCTCGAAAACCAAGCGGAGTTCAATATAAAAGTATCTAGACTTTTTTGACCCAAATGACCTCTACTTTCATCCCCTTAAAGGATTAAAGACATTTACGGAACACTCTGTATTTCTAGAACGGTTCGTCGGACAGAAAAAATTATTATAACCAATTTTATAGAATTTCACATTTTAAACAAGTTTTTCGTACAATATAAATGTCTAGAACTGATCATTTTCACAGTATACGTAAAAAACCTAAATTTTTATATGGCAACACCAAGAAGGGATTGCCCGATTTAGTCAATTTTCGATTTTTTTCTCTATTACTATAAAAACACTACGTACTAAATTTCAACTCTCCTTGTTGACGCGTTTTCAGGTGTCCAAATATATAGTGGAAAACGAAATTTTTGTATGGCAACTCCACGAAGGAATTGCCCGATTTGTCTCATTTTCGAACTTAACTCTGTGCAGAAAATTTGAGCTTTCTCAGTGAACGCGTTCTCGAATTATCGTACGCCTAGACGGACGGACTGATGGACGGGCAGACAGACGGACGGACATGCAAAAATTAAAATAACTTTTAATATTATGCGTCTACCATTATTATTTTGAGGTCTTACAAATGGAATGAGAGGCGCTGCCCGTTGAAAAAAAAATTATTGAGGGCGAAAAATTAATATTAACAACATTTGCCTTTGACAAATATAAATTATTTTTGATTTTTAACTGTTAAATAAATTTTTTGTTCTTGTTTTGAATTTACCCGCTTGACAAGGCTGAGGTTGACTCATGATCCTGATATGGAAGAAATTTTTGCCATTGCTACAAAATTTACTGAATATATGGTTATACCAGCAAACGTTAAAAAACAAGAAAAAAGAAGCGACTTGAACTTTTTGAATCGCAAAATGATGAGTGATCTCTCAATATTGCCACAAAACCAAAGCTCCGTAAACCAATTTTTGAATCGATTGATGTTATTTTATTCTAACTGACAAGGAGGTACGAAATGTAGGAACAGACTTCAGAAGATTTTTTATTCATTTCTGGCGATCTTCTTAGCAAAATGTATACCGATAGTCTGAGAAAAGCCGCTATTAAATTTGCGTCAATCAATTCACGAATCCTATCTAAATGCTAAAATCGCAATCAGAGTTTTAGTGAAATTTCCAATGACTATAGCTTCAGAAAATTGAATTTAATAAAAAATTACCTGTGATCTAAAATGGGCCAAGAAAGATTGTCAAATGTGTACACCGAAAAAGAAATTACATTGTCATTTTGACAATATTATAAACTAATTCGTGGCGGGCGAAAAAAGCTGGAAAAGTCCATATATAAAATCTTGCAAATATTTCTATCAAATTTATTCACCTCAATGTTTCTAAATGTGCTTTACTCGCAAAAAATTAATATCAACAAATAATAATATCAACAAATAATAATAATGCAATAAATATTATTTACTATTCTTCTCATGATCAATTGTTGCTCAACTTTGTACAGTCAGTTGATAGACCACGTCAGAATAGTTAAGGTTAAATAAGGTTATGTTGAGAATTTTATGGATCAGGGGCGCAAATTTATATGCTTGCTTCAGGCGTCAAAACGAATTGTTATGGCTCTGCGTGAAAGAACTGAGGAAAAAGGTGAACTATTAACCCCTTCCCCTACTCTTTGTTTTTGGAATCTTTGTGTAACCGCTTAGAAATTCAATCGTTTCTTCACTTACTTATATGGCCCTATATAGTAATAAAAAAATGACACTGTTTCACCAAATGTGGAAAAATTCAGACTCTTTCTAATATTTCGGTACTTTCTAACACTGAAAATTTGTCATAAGTAAATGCTGACTGTAAAATACCATGACCATGTATATAATCTACGTCAAAATTGATTTACATGAAATAAAATTACTTTTTTTTTTATAGCAAACCTTTGAAAGCCTTGCTGAACTCTCCTGATAAAAAACACATTTTCTGTGTGTTTTTCGAATTAAAAACGATATTATACAAAAAATAATATGAAATGCTTTACAAAAAGGTGAATTCTTTTGAAGCCACGAGAATGCCAAATTTACCAAATATAATGCTATCTTGGCCACCCACTTAGTTGGCTCCGCGTCTTGTCAGTGTTTATAAGTTGTGGGACATTTCTGAGTATTTTTAACTCATAACTCTCCTCTGCCAAGATGGTCTCGTTGCCGTGGGCCAATTAGCGTTATTGTATTAGGCTTTTAGTTATGCAGTAAAGTACTTTTTCAAATTTCAATTTAATTTCATTTAATTTCCTCCCACCGCAGCCACAACATTCGTCCAGAGTACGTGCTAAATACGTGTGGTCGCGTCAACGTGGATACCACCGCCCCATCGGGTCTAGCGCCCTATCTCCCGTACTGCCAGTCCGGCTCTGGGCTTTAGAAAACATCATTCTTGTGAAATAGCTCTCAACTGGTTAATAATGGAATGGAAGCAAGCCATAGATGAAAGCAAATTTGCTATCGCTATTATCCTAGACATAAAGTGGGCTTTTAAGACGGTGGATATAAATATTTTCATGGACAATTGGTGAATGGCGAATTGGTTTTGGTCATCTCGTACAACCAAATTGCAGAGCGCTAAAGAAACCGAATTTATGTCAGGAGCAATAAACTATGCCTTTGGAGTACCCCAAGGTTCTATCATGGGAACATTTCTTTTTCGTATTTATATTAATTATGTAGGAGCAATTTGACTAGAATCAGTTTTACAAATGGTTAAAAACGAATATATTAAAGCTTAATATCAAAAACAAAAATAATAGTTATTAACTCTAATGAAAGACTTGATAGTGTCGCTATTGTATTGGTTGAAAATATTTAGAATCGATAGACAATACAGTAGATTTCAATTATATCTGAAACAAATTTGCTAAAACATTATACTATTTTAGAAGAGTCATAAATAATCTTTGTACTCCTTATGGGTACAAGGGAAGATTTAACTGGACTTCAGAGATTACAAAATAAAGCATATGGATGTATCTAAGTTGTGACAGAAGGACATCAGTAAAATTAATGGTTGGCAATGACACGCTATGCTGGTGTTATGCTGGTGCTAGACAAAGAATTGTGTTTAACGTATTAATTAGTATTTTTAAATTAAAGCAAAACTTGTTTCCCAGATATTTGTTCAGAAATACAAAATGCGATTAGTAATATGCAGTCGTATCAACTACAAAATAATTTAGACTTAAAGCTTTTTATACAACTCCCAGAACTCAGAATAAGAATTGAATATGAATATTTGTACAGAGGCATTAAACAGAAATTGGGGGTAGATTTGATTTTTCTAGTAGGTACCACATAGAATTTCTTGAAGCTCTTAGAGCTCTTTTTTTTTTATTATAAAAGACAGTGAAAATATTTGAACCAATGCACATCTTTTAAAGCCGTCAATTCTTAGAAATCTGCTGGTGAAAAATTTGGAAATTGTTACTTAACAAAATTTTATGAGACGGGAAGTGGTGACAAAAGGTTCCATTTATGAAGTAGATGGAGTGGGTTATATATTTTCTCTTGACATTTTATAAATCACCCACCTGTCCTCAATATCAGTTTAGTGTCTATTCTCATCTTAATATTTATTATCCTCTTCAACACCATCTTCAGGGGGAGTTATAACTAAGTAGGTTGACATTATTAATTTTTTTTCCAGATTTCTTCATTCTCCTTAATGACCTCTTACACACTTTACACTAAGTACAACCATTTCTGGGCTTTTGTAGTTGTCTTAGGCATATCCTATATGCATAAAAAACAATTAAAAAGTTCATTTACAGAAGAAAATTCAAAATCTTTAATTACATATTTACTGAGATTTTTCACTGGATTTAAATAGGTACAGAAAAGTGCAAGAAAAGGGAAAAGTTTCCTTTTTGTGTATAGAATGTGAAAGGCCCTTTTAAGTTAAATGCTTTGAATGTCCTAAACTTGAATTAAAAAGCTGATGTTTATGGCGTAGTTAAAAAAAATAGTAGTTTAATAAATACTTATAACTGAAGAAATATTTTAAAATCCAATGACTTCCAAACGAAGAGTGGTAGAGCAAAAAGTATACAAACCATTATAGAAATCTGCAACTATTATTTATCTTTTATCATCATAAGTTCGGAAGTTATTTATAGTAGGTATGATTAATAAAAATGTTGGATCAGCATTTGAAGAGTCCAAATTAAAACACTAAGACTCGGCCTCTGATATAGCCTTAAAAGCATTGCGAACATAAATGATTCTTTTCAACACTATTAAAAATTTTGGTTTAACTTTACACATGTCACTTTGGATCCATAAAGTTTTTGAAAATCACGAGTAAAAAAATAATTGTCTAGCATTGTTCGAGTTCCTACAACTTCCAGATATAAAACTAGGTAGAAACGAAGACTTGCTGAACCCATTCCCCAATGAAGATGCACCTATTCAAATTTAATGCGCTGAACCATCTATAGGTGCAATAAATAAATATCTAAAAAAAAACATCCAGGTGCCACAAATAAATATATAGAAATGTAGTTGTCGTCATGATAGTTACATTTTAAAAATTCTTTTGCGTTCATATTTATTGCACAAAGGTTACAAATCTGAAGAATATTTTAGAAAACTTAACTCTTCGAAAAATCTTCATTTGCAATACCTCATTCTAGACTAAGTTTAAAGTTCAAATTAAACAGCAACAGATGTACATATTTTGGATATTCTAAAAGATTCTTATTTTCCTGCAAAGAACACCTAAAACATTAGGCATCGGCACAGTGAAACTAAGGAACGATCAGCAGTTTGAAAAATAGCAATGATTGTAAGTAGATAAATATCCTAGACGGAAATCTAACATAAATTCTTTTAAGAAAATAAATAAATTTGATTGCTAGAATAGGAAATGACTTTCTAAAATCTGCAATTACAGATTGATAAATAAATCTAAAAGCGAGATCGTAATATAGTGGATAAGTTTAAGAGCCTCAGATAACTAGTAATGATAATAAATGCACACAAAACAATTAATTTGTTCAAATCATTACATCTGTTTCACTTATCCTCTTATGGGAAGCGATTAACGTAAATGTAAAAAAATTGTTCAATCCTTATACATATGTATAACGTTAATGCCTTTAAAGTGTCGTGTAAAATCAATTCTCTAAATGGAAAAACTTGTAAAAACAAAAATAAAAAACTACTACTGTTGTCACGCTTTAGAAGAACATGAAAAGATTCAAAAATTTGCGGAATTTTTGTTTCGACGCCTGTTGGACACGCTTATGCCTTAATATGATTAAGAATTATCTCAGAAAGCTATAAAAATCCTAAGTAATACATTTCACGCCTTTTTTTATGGCACTTAAATTGAGAAACACTCTTAATTAACTAAACATTAGTGTGGAAAATAGTGCGTATTTTTTCTAGTTCTGTAATCAGCATATTCATTCGAAAACGAGTACATAATCACATCCATAATTTTAAATAGACGACCCAACTATAATTAGTTAGTTGGCAATAGAATCAAAGAGAATATTTCTGGAAAATTAAAAAAAAACTTAAATATGTTTGAAGAACAGTAAAAATATTCTTTAGAAAGGTAATTTTTTTTTAAACCTATCTACATAATTATGGATAAATTAAACATAAACTCACATCCGTTTGTGACATACAACACAGACCCAGTCGGTAGTTCGTGTAGTAAATTCCCGACATGCTTTGCAAACGCGAAGTCTACATGACCGGCATGGAGCCCCACGATTAATTATCCGGCCAAGTTCTGTACCACATCGAGCACAGTATCGATTCGATTCAATTTGTGGTCGATCCAGGGATCCACCAGCTTTTATAGCACCTTTCCGTCGTAGATTATGCAGTTCAGCACGTAGTATCCTATTTCATGTATTGAAAAGTCAGCGGGAGTGGACATATTTGATTATACGCACAAATCAATCAATTATCGGACATGCGCAAGTGATTCAGTCAGTATACATACGTTCCATGTGGTGTTTGTTGTTGTTGTTGTTGTTGTTGTTAGCACAAGAGAGCAAGAAAGATAAAAAGTGAAGAAAGAAAATGAGCGTGTTAAAATAGTAGTGTCACAAGTATGAATTATATGTTCAAGGAAATATGAAAAATCAAAAATAAATTTAAATTAAAATGTGTAAGAAGACATACATTTGTTTTGTGGAGATTTTTTTTTCTTTAATAATATAAGACTGACCCCTTTGATATTACATACACAGGTACTCGTATGTACATATATATTGACTAAAAACAAAAGTTACATATTACTCTAAGAAAGTGTTAAAAAAGTCGCCTCTTATAGGTGCATGAATTTATAACTTTTTTATAACATATCCTTTTTTGAATCTACAGCATACTCTAAAAATATAAATATATAATAAAAGGTGGGAGTCTTGTAACATTTCATACAGGTGCGGTACTACATACATATACATATATAGTTATGAAACTAAAACGCAAACATTGTTTAAAATTAATACAATGTTTGTGTAGGTAATGAACGTTATTTGTAATATTTTAGGCCCTCTTATTAATTTACTCATATAAACATGACTTAAAATACATGGCAAGAAGCTCAATAATTGTAAAATAAGACACTAAAAAAACTAAAAGTTATAAACAGTCAAAACGGACAAATGATAACCGGCCAAGTGCGAGTCGGTTCCATCGTACATTAATTTAATACTATGTACTTTTTATTTATTTTTTCAAATAAGTGTAGGCGTCATTTGAAAAAAAAATGCCTACTTATAATAGTAATGAATGAGAATAAAACGAAGAAAAAAACGCCGAAAAAATCACGTTTCTTGTATGGGGGTCCCCTTTAATTTTATTTTAATTTTATTAATTGTTGTTACATATATCGCCAATAGAAATACACAGTTTGTGAAAATTTCAATTGTCTACCTATTACGGTTCATGAGATACCTACAACCTCTTGACGGACGGACGGACAGCGAAGTCATAGTAATAGGGTTCCCGTTGTTACTCTTTTGGTATGGAATCCTAAAAACGATTAAAACAACCAAAAGACACAAAAATGACACAACAATCAAAATCAAAGTAGACTAAAAACGGACATAAATACTTTGAAAAGGATCTAAAGGATAGACGAAAACTTAAGAGCAGCCCCAATTTTGACAATTGAGTAAGTGGCAGTTCCAAGAAGCTCTACATTTTCAAAATGATCTAATAAAAATAATTTCCTAAACGAACGAATTTTCAATCCAAGAATTTGTAATTTATCTGCGATACCAAAACCGAATTAGAAATAAAAAATCGAATGAACAAACAAAAATTACGCTATACCCCACTTTTTGCGTAGAGTGGCTAGCCTCATACAGGTGAGGGCGCGGTCCTCTTATACACGTATTCCTGAGGTGGAAAAATTTTGGGAGCCACGTAGTTTTCTTTTAATTTACAATTTTTTTTTTAATGAGTCAAACTACGAAACTCAAACGAATATATAGAAAACAGCGTTTCAAATTTCACTTCTTACTGTTATATTTCACATCACATTTCACCAGAATCTTCACAAAAATTCGGTAGCAGTGATTTACCGTTCTACCACTTAATATATATATACATAAAAAAAATTATCCTTATCTACCCATATGCAAATTTCAATATAGGGAATTGAAAATAAATAATAACACTTATCTGATGGTGTGGAGATGTGCACTCAGCCCGATTCCCAAAGGAAAGAAAAAAAAATCCGTCCAATTCACTTCCAAACAAGATCCAATTTAGTTGTTACTACTCGAGGTTAGAAATCAAAAAAATACTAAAAATACTGAGCTCTTCACTTGAATTCTGCGCTCCATTAACTACTCTGAAGAAGTGATCGTTGTTTAGCCTGTCGGCCCTCAGACGAAATTTTGTACAGTCATTGGATTTTAATTAATGGTCTTTCCCAGATGTGTGTTTTATTTCTCATGCTTAGGTCTCAATCTCACTGCGGTGAGTTTTTGAACGCCTATAAGTGCTTGTGCTTAAGTCTCAACCTCACGTTATTTAATTTGAGTACATTTTGTTTAGGTCTCAATCTCACCTTGGTGAGCTTTGAGCGCCTATGTAATGTTTAAGACTCAACCTCCTGTTTTATGTTACTAGTGATATACCATTTTAAATCTCATAATGACTACTTTAAAATTCTATGCGTTTTGAAGGTTTGATTTAAATTTTATTTTGTTGCTATTTATTTTGCTTCGAAAACTTCTCCAGTATCTCCTTCACTATAACGTCAGTACAAATTCATAACTTCCCTGGAAGGGTTCTGGACGGACATATTATGTGCATGTGTGATAAGATAAAACCTGGCGCATAATTACTAGGGTCCCCACACTGACAGATTACAATGTTGGACAAGAGCTATAAAAAAACAATTCTATCTCAAAGAAATTATCATCTAATTAAGAAGATTAAGCTTGCTAATGACATTTAGCTTATATTATATATATTATATTTAGTAAGTGTAATACTGTGTGTGCGTATTTTCCTTGTCAATCCCCAAACGTCCAGGTCATTAGGCCTTTACGCATATATCTTAGTATGTGCTTCGTTTCCTTACTTTGCCTTTGGTCCCTCGTCGTGTGTCGTATTGACTTCTAACCCCAGATTGACTATATTGTGTAATTATCTGCAAAAATTAAATTGCGACAGGATCAGTGGCTCTTTATTTTATGACCCCTCACCATATGACCCATAACAAGCTAGGCGAGAGCAGCCTGTAGTATCGTAGATTTCTACCATCTGTCCCCATCATCCCTCCAGCTGAAAATCTCTAACAAATCTCTAACGGACTGCTTGTCTTTCGCACAGCATTTGCAACGGTTCCAAAGCAGGGAGAAGCCACGTGGACTACATAATATTGCACTGTTATCACTGGCGAAACATAAGAACAGACCGTCCTGTACCGTCGTTAGTGGTTGTCATGTGCATTTGAATGTGTTTGCGTTTGCTGCCAGATAATCAAGACGTAAAACGGCTTTTCAATCTGGCAACAAAATTCATTTTAAGTAGTTGTGCATGGTGGGGTGGGTGTGTTCATAGTATGATTCCGATCTTCGACTCTCATTCTTGGAATATATAGCAAACAGGAATGGTTGAATCGTGTATAATTCGTGTACATGAGCGTAATTTGTCAAGAGCAGGACATTATACATAGGAGTAAGTGAGATGAAGGAAGGAACCTTTGTCAAAGCTGAGTGACAAGTTGTCAAATGTGCTTTTGTTTTGCGAGCAGATTTAGTCAATTTAAAATTCTTTTGTGAAATTTAACAAAAGTATGAAATGAATTCTTTTAAAAACTATTTACTTTGAAGTTTATTTAGTGCAAAGTTTTATAGTCCTACTGTCAAAACCTTCATATTAATTAAAAAATAGAAATGAAGTGTTCGGTCAGTGCTTGCAAATATAAATCGGATTATAAACTACGGAAATTGTGTTTCAGGCAAGTGCACTATCTAAATTATCTTTTTTGTTAATAGAAGCAAAGATTTATATAAATTAAATATGTAAATTATTTCAAAATAAAGTCGAAAAAGAACATTTTTTACCACAGATGCTCCGCTCAAAACCTTTGTTTACTTTTTGCAAATTGACATGTTGCTTAGAATAGGGATGGCGTTTAAATGCATGTAAAACATGGACCACGAACACAATCAGAAATTCATTACGCAAAATCTGGCTTATTACCATTCCTTTTTGCTATACATTCTAAGCTCTCATGTAGTACAAACGTATTATAGATTTGGCCAGCGTCAACACGAAGCTAATCAAACAATTCATCTGATTGTAAAGTCTTGGTCTCCATAGAAACGATGTCCTCGTAATGCCGAAATTCGGGTGGATTAACATGGACATATATCATACATGAGTTCTATTAGATTTTACAAAACCGGGCAAGTGAAGAGCCTGTGAAACAGAATGCCTCAACCAGCACAACCTGTGCAGATCCTCTGAACTCGCCGGTCGCTATGTGACAACTGATTAAGATGAATAAAACTGTGATGCAACAATTTGAATTCTACATCAGAATCTTTGCAATTAGAGGGATAGCTGTAGACTACTCTGCAAGATACCCCTCATGTCACACCCATATTCACCCCGAGGTGTGTTCGCCATCTGTTGTATCTTGTAAACCTCGGAGGTCTTATTCACATAGCATGTCACGAAACAAATGTGTTGTTAGTGTACTAAAAGGTGTGTGAGGTGGTCTATTGAAAACGAAAGAAAAATCCAACTCAGTGCCAGGGTCGTTGGTCTCAAGTTATCGAAATCTCTCCTGTGCAGATGCAACCAGGAGCTGCGGAGTATTAGTTTGTATTCGACAGTTTCTGGAGATATCGTCATATCTCCAAGAACCGTTAGTGGATGTGTGTAAGCTTCAAAATATTGAGCATTACTAAACACTGGATCTGTTAATTCAGGATTCAGCCTGATCGGAATTAATGCAAATTGCTTATACCATAGCGCATACAACTTAAGTTGGAATGCTGGCCTGGTTCTCTCTCAGTTCTGAATCGTGGAGATTCAATTCTGTGGCCAATCACGAGGATAAGGATAAGTAGCGCTGCCCTATACCGAACCTTCCTAGTCCATTCACAAATAGTTGAAAATCAAGGTGTCTCTTTGGCCAAACACTCTTTAGAATGCACACACGTGGAGACAAGTTAGTGAGACCTGACTCACCTATCTTGACTGGCAGACAGAGCGTGCTTTCAGAAATCCATCGTCTTCCACACAAAAGGCGTATATCGCTTTTGCTTGAAGAAGTCCTACGAAAAATTCATCAAACGTCTCATACTTTGGCATATGAACGATGAACGAAGTAATCAAATAATTTTTCAGGACTGTGCTTCCAATTAAAGATAATGGAAATAGTCGAATACGCCATGAGTTTACAACTCTAAAAAATTTCTCCCGAGCGATTCCTCTATAATTTGACTTACTCTCGCATCCGATTTACACACCTAAATATTTCAGGCAACTACCTACCAATTAGTCCATTAGATGTTTAGTGGAGTATTTGTACTATCTCTCCAGTTTCCACACCACAAGCCTTGACTCTTATTAAGGTTAAATTTCGCGCCTGTTATATATTCGTATTGTTCTAAAATAGTACGAACGACTGGAAAAGTTTCATCTATTATCACGAAAACAGAAAGGTCATCTGTATATGTCAACATGAGAAAACTCATGATGGTATATGATAGACGAACCGTATATTCTCTAAACATTCGACGAAGATTCACAAGTAGCGGCTCCAACGAAAGAACTATAGCATACCTTACAATGGATAGTCCTGTCTGATACTTCATCGATGAAACGATCTCTAGATGCTTAATTAAAATCGCTGAATCTCTATAAAGTTTCTCGATGATATCGAACCATCTGGGCGGAAAAAGAAATGTCTCGAGAGCGGTCAAGAGATACTTGTGCGAGATGCTATAAAAAACCTTTTGTTGGTTCAATAAATCATTGCCATTTGTGCATCTGCGTGTTCATGATAGGCAAATATATGTTTGGCTACAGGACTGCGTCGTAAATATTACGACCAAGTACACAATAGGACTGCGTGTATTACCGAAGCAATCACTGAGCGGAGTAATAATAATAATTTTCAAGGAAAAGTTCAAAAAATGTTTTTTTTCTCTCCAATTTTAGAGGGTGGTACATCATCAACTGGGCGACTGTTTTACAAATTTAAGTAAAAATCCTAAATGAATTACATTTCGATAAGACGTGTTTTCTTTATCTAATCCGACTGAACTACACGTTTCCTCACATTTCATTGGCAGCATTGAGTAAGAGTTTTTCTGATTTGATCGGTGATTGGTATTGTCCGAATTGCTAAAACGGCATTTCAATATGGGATCAAGCCTTAGCGAAAATACAAGTCATAACAGCATAAATATATTTCTTAAAAAAAAAAAAAGGAAACTAAAATGAGGCTTGTTTATTAGCTAGTTCGGGATGGCATCAATATAATTTTTTTTCTATAATCCCTGGTAACTTGGCCGTTTTAAAAGATAAAAAAATTTATATTTCTCGTTATCAATCTCCTTATGCCCTTCATATATTAACGCTCGGACAGTGGAGCAGTTTTATGACTGAATTAGCGGTTTTTGCAAAAAAAAAAAAACCAATGTGCATTTCAGGTAATCCATTAAACAATTTCGAAAATAAGCACTTAATGATTTGCGCAAATGTTGCATAATTAATAGTGGAAAGTTTTGGAATGTAAACTGGAAATTTCGGACGTTAAAACCAGAAATGTAGTGTACTTTACATTTACAAATTAATTAGTAATATCATATTAACAGATTTGTACTAAAAACCAAATACCACAGCCAGCTCACTTCTGTTAAGCAGAATTTTATACTAAATTTCATACCTTTTCCCTTTCTCGTTTAATAAAGGACAAATCAAAAAGACTAAAATTCCAAATTGTTTTTTTTCTTCTTTTCTTTCAATATAACATTTTCTATAATTAGAAGATTTTTATTATATATTTATCATTTTCCCATTTATGTACAGATACAAATGAAAGAACGGTATAATAAAATCGATGGAATAAGGTTACATATGTAAGCAAGTGCTTGAATCCACATTTTAATAGGCGCTTACTAAAATGGCTCAAACTGTAAAAAACCACCATTTCTCTAGTAGCTACTTTTTTCTCAATTCTAATTACTGGGTCTACAGTTTTCGTACCATGATTGGATTTCTATACTTTTTCTTCACAATGCCATTATCGCAGCTATACAAGTGCCTAATGAGATACGCTGTGACGCGACGAATTAATTAAAAATTTATAAATTCACGCAGTATGAATAGAACGTGTGCGCATTTTATCAAGAAGTCAACACTTTAACACTGACCAGTACAGGAAGGCTTTGTACTTGTTTGGTATATAGGCAACGGTAGAGGTCTTTGGCATTTCCCTTCGTTTTCTTCCTCAATAAATTGTTGACTGTATTTTATCTTTTTGTAGTGACACTCTTTGTGGAAAACCAACGGTTCAGTATTGCAAACTTCCTCTAATCCAATTGCAAATTATTATTGCATTTGTATTTGTATGCCCTAATCCGCAGTGCAAAAAAAAACGCTTGATCTTTTTATAATATATATGGGTAAGAGACAGTGTAAAAATGTGTGTTGTTTTTTTTTAGATTAATTTTATAGCTATTCTTCAAATAAGCTGCACGCGCATAAGGCTTGTCTACATCTGGAAGAGACTTTGTATGATTACCGTCCACTTTGGTCATGATTTCGAATATTTATTTTTAATATACAAAGGTCAACTGACAACCGGGATAATTGGAATAAATATTTCGTAAAATATTATACTACTTGGAGTAACAGTGAGTCCGTGTTTTATTTACTATACAACTATATAATAAAATTAATATAATAATAACGACTTTTTACTATTTCGTGACTCGCATTGATTTTTATGCTTAGCCGAATATATTTTTTCTTGAAGTAACTGATACTGATTCTACATTACCTACAAATAAAATAAGTAAAAAACGAGTTTTCAAACAAAACTGAGGCCAAGCCGCATGAAAAAGTAGAAAATAAACTTTTCTTCACACACAGAGGTGGACTCAGATTTTTTGATTGGGACATTTCTCTTGAATATTCTTTCTCTTCATGAATCAAATCATTTATTACCTCTGATTGATCATACTGAAATATATCGGTGATTGTCAGCGAACAAAATCTGAATCCACCTCTGTGTGTGAAGAAAAGTTTATTTTCTACTTTTTCATGCCTCAGTTTTGTTTCAAAATTCGTTTTTTACTTATTTTATTTTCTGCCTTTTTCACGTTAACAAAATTGTTATTACGTGCTGCATGGAGATATTTTAAAACAATTTTTAAGTCATGTTTGGTGCCGATCCGAAAACAAAAATTTTTCGAGTATCAAATCCTTGAAGTACTGTAACGGTTTTCTGAAATTCAATTTATATTTTAAACAGCGCATTTTAGCTCTATTCCAACTTGATCCCATATAACATGAATTTTCCCGATTTTCCATGTTTTCCACAGACTTTTCCTAATATTATGAATTTTTTTTAAAGATTTACAAAAATTTTCCTCGATTTTTCATGCAAGTTTTCATGATTGTTGAAGAGAAATTATTGATGCCAGTAGGACGGAAAAAAAATGATTCCGCATAGCTTATAAAAGTTTTTTGTCGGAAAATTTTCCAGAAAAATTGGAAAATTCTGCATTTTTCCTGAAACAGATTTATCACTAATCATATCTATGAAAATTTGTACAACGATTTTCCCGCTTTTCCGGGTTTTCCACGGAGTTTTCCACAAAAGCAACTTTATGCAACTCATTTCGCTTTACAACTTTGTCTTAGGTTGTAAAACGCTCAAACGCTTCCTTGGTCTGAAAAACTCCGGAAAAGCGTTTCACATGAATTTTCTTCGATTTTTCTGCAAGTTTTCACCATTGTCGGAGAGAAAGTAATGATGCCAGTTGATAGGGATCCGGCATAATTTAGAAAACTTTTTTACCGGAAAATTTTCCGGAAAAGTCGGAAAATTCCGGAAATTTTTTTCGGAAAAATCGGAAAACTCTGCATTTTTCCTGAAACGGATTTATCACTAATCAAATTTGTACCAAATTTTCAAATGATTTTTCCCGATTTTCCGGGTTTTCCATGGAAATTTCCGGTTCAAATTTTGATAGATTCATGAACCTGTGTGCCAAATTTCAGCTCGCCGTGATGACGAAAAGTGGGTCTACGAGAGTGTCGAAAATAGTAAAAAAGAAATATGTAGACTAACTCGTGTACGAGTTAAGGGGAATGGTCTCAAAAATAGAAATTAAGATGCGAACCATGGGCGCTAATCAAAATATTTTAATGGCCACTCATACGAATGAAGCAGCTTTGGTTCAAATGATGTCTTTTACTGATTCTGAGATGCTATTATTCCGTTATGGCGATGAAGTTGTTATTCTGACGTATTTTCCATCCTTTATTAAATTCAAATTAATATGAAGAATGTGCCTGATTATTTATAATAATTATTGTAAAGTGTAATATAATAATAATATTAATAAAAAGGGTACTTAAATAACATTGGAGGTTGAATTTGCTATCGTCGAGGGCCGATTGACATATTTTGGGTAAAATTACATAAACTAGACTTAAGAATTTAAATTAGCAAGGAATTATTAATTAATAATTCCTTGACTTAGGCCTTCAAAGCAATCTTATATTTGTAATTAATTATTAGGGAAAAATAACGAAATAATTCATTTTTAATTAAATTATAGATTTTGCAAAAAATCTTTATATGATCTACCATCAATATTTGGGCATCCGAGTTTACTGTAGTGCAGACAACAGGCAGTTCAGGGTTTCATTGCTGTCCTGATGAGATCGCCCTATACTGTTGATCGAAACATATACATATAGTATATTCTCAGAATTTCTTAATGAAATTCTGATTTGTGGCTGTAAGCCAACAAACTGACAGTACCTCGGTACTTGTCGTTTTAATTCTCTGCTTAATGCAGGAGGCTAGAAAATTGCCTGCAGATTCTATATGGGTCTCGAAATAGGAAAACTCAATCCGCTTTTCTATTCATTTTTAATTTACCTCACAGGAATGAGGAAAAATAGGGAAATAAATAAGGAAAATTTCCTGAATCTGAGGTATACATTTTTTTTCTTTTTACCTAAATTTAATTTAATTTCGAAGTCACATTTAAGGATATGTATGGGCTTTGTAGTTGGATCTATTCGGAAATTCAAAGCAAGATAACATGACTACTGCCCTCAAAGTATCACTAGCAATAATGAACTGTTCGTCAAATTTAATCACTTCATCAAATATACAAATGTTGCTCCTTTTTACGACACATTTATATCGGAGCCAGTCAGGTTCGGGAATACTATTTGAATCTTTTCTCAAAGATGCTACACTTGATTTGGACCAATACACTTGATTATTTGCTTCACAACCATGCTGAATATACGCATATTCATTTGTGTTTGCATTCACCCGATTCTGGACAAATGTCCCTATGTTGTATCCAAATGATGATGCTAAGGACATGATTTATTATTTTCAAGATGTAAATAAAATATAGGAATTAGTAATATCGAGATATTCTTACCATCTTCTCTGTTTGACAATCAATTCAATTCTTTCAATTGGCGAAATTCCATAATTTAGGGCGAAATGCCTATTTTAAGTCGAAATTTCTTTATAGAAAAAAAAATGTTCGTTGATTTTGGCCCTAAAAGTCGAAAACTTTGGTTATTTAGCTTTGGAAAGTCGTCGTACAAGGGCAATTTTAAGTTGATCTAACTTTTAGGTCGATAGATGTATATATATTTATTTTACAAAACAAGGCTGCCATTGTAATAAAGGAATTAATAGAAAAATTGCATGTTACCTTTATTTAATTTTTTCCATAGTTACTGCAAAAAACGCCAAAAAGTGTAAATGAATTTGTCTTAATTTCAGAATGATTAAAGAGCATTTAAATTAATTTCAAGAATAATTTAAAAAAACTTTAAAATTATTATTTTTGAAACATACAAAATTTTTAAAACGCGTTGGTGTTTTTCCAAAAATTATTTCCATATTTATCAATAAAATTTTTATCATTTTAAATTGACCGCTTAGAATCTGAGGGAATTAGTTTTGAATAAGCCCATAATTTCTATATATTTTATTAAATTTATTTTTATAATCATTGAAGCTAGAGTTAACTGCCTTGTTCATAATATTTGCATTATCTAGTTGAAAAAATATACAATGATATTCCCTTTAAATTGACGCAAAAGTTCACATGAGTTAAACTAAGAAGAAAATAGGTTGAGATTAAGGAAAATTTGTGTAAATTCGACGTGAAATTTACGTTAAATTTACCAAAACAAGGAAATGTGTCCTCTGCACTATAGGAATATTTTCCCCAATTTCCCTATCATTTACGTAGATACGACGTCCCTCTTTCTCCACTTATCTAAATCGGATGTAAATATTAGATAACCTTAACTTAAGGGATAACACCACCCTAGCGGGAGGAAATAAGGCATAACTTTAACAATTCATTTTGGGAGCATCAAAAATGGATTAGAATTTCTTTTGAGAAGGTTCGTTTAACACATATTAAAGTATAAAAAAATAAAATGTATTACAATTTTCATACAGAATGTCGGCGACAGAGTCCACCTTGAAAAACGTGTTTTTTACAAATAAATTTACGGGAGAACGGTTTTCTCGTAAAGTATAAGATCTGCAACAACGCGCTGGTATTATAGCATTTGCACACCCTGGTGAATGGTGGTGAGCTCAGTACGCGCTCCAAAGCGCTGCGGCAACATCGCGAATTAAATCTTTTAAACAGTTATTTACGCTGCAGAACCCACTGCATATAGTTTTCATGACCCCAAAGTATTTTTTAAACAAAAAAGAAAAAGAAAAGATTTTCCCAAAATATTAGAGTGGTGTTATTCTTTAATCACAATTAGTCGCTGCCGAAATTTACGTCCAATAGACAAAAATTAGACCTAAAAAATATGGGAAATGTTGCTTGCGTTATTAAAGTAAAGTTAAGAAGTTTTAATTTAAGTTCAATACAAAAAGAATTGAATTGAATGTTATCAAAATCTTACATTGTAGACTAAAATGGTATTGTGAGATCTGAACTCAAGCGAAGGATAAAGGATAACTCAACTTATAAAATTCAAATATAAAATTTTTATTCAAAATATGTGTATATCGCTTATACTAATATCACAATTCAATATAATTCAGAGGCAAAACCTAACCTATCACAGTCAATTCAATACCCTAAATCATTCTACTAATACTATTTAACAAGAAATTCAATAATATCCAATAAAGTATACTGCTACGTGTAGGCCTTTGTAGACAAAAATGTAAGTGCTGCCATGTGTATGCTGCAGTGTGTAAGGCTGCAGTGTGAGCGCAGAATCGGATTTTTAATTATGTTTGCGTCAGAAATTTTAATATGTTCTGTTAAAATCTTGAGTGAATGATTGTGTACTATTACAGAATGATGTATGTGCTTTACATAATTGGTAATGCAAACTAAATATTCGTAAATTCAATGTCATTATCTTTAGCCGCAAGTGTTCCCCTTTTGCGTACCAATATTCAATAGGTAATGTCCCTATAATGTGTGAAAATAGTGATCTGGGCATTAATCTTGATTCAAAACTTACTTTCTCTCGGCATGCATTTCGAATATATTATTGGAAGAGGCTTTTAAATTCTTGGGTTTGTTAGTCGCTGGGCTAAAGAATTTAATGAACCGTACGCATTGCGCTCGTTACATGATACATTCGTGTGATTTATCCTGGGATACGGTTTGCGTATTAATATGATTGAATATTTACAGAAAAAAGCTTCTACGTTTT
This sequence comes from Dioctria linearis, assembly GCA_963930735.1. Classification (NCBI taxonomy): domain Eukaryota; kingdom Metazoa; phylum Arthropoda; class Insecta; order Diptera; family Asilidae; genus Dioctria; species Dioctria linearis. The sequence goes on from OZ005741.1 coordinate 259,007,032, forward strand.
ACCATACGTCATCTTCCATGCAATAATAGGGTTAAGCTTTCATCATATTCTGATCGTCTCGATTTATTGCTAAGTATGCCATCAACACTTGAAAAAAAAAAGAGTGCGATAGCTCCACCATTGTTTTTACTTTCAATTATTTGCGAAGAATAATACATTTCTCTTTCTCTCTAACCTAATTTAATATTTTCATTATAGTTTGTTCTTGGTTTATTCCAAGCATCCACATCATTGTTTAATTACAGTGGAAATTAGGCGATTTCCACTCATTGCAGGGTCAAGTGGAAGAATTAGAAGTCTATTATTGTCGTCGAACACTTCCTTAACAGCCTAATTACACGTAAATAAGAGGGCTGCGATGCAAAATTTTGTTTTTGGTTTTTGTTAAATTCGAAAACTTTTAGCCCATATCCCTTGCACATGTACAAGATAAGTGTTCCGCTACAGACAGATATTACATAAGTCAGTCAATTAAGAAGCTATTTTGGGAAATGTTTCCTGTTAATTAACCAGTTGCTTATCATAATAATTGAATATTTTCCTAAGGTTTTCTCCATATCCTTCCCATGATGCGGTTTATATCGTTTCAGTATATATATAGACATCAAACCCATGGCTTAATCTACAGGTTGCAATATTTACGATGTGCACATATCTCAGAAGTCCTTCTTCTCTCTTCTAGCAAATTATCTATTAATTGATGACTCATTTTGTCTGGGGGTTCATTGTTGATAGCACTAATTAAATTTTTCTATAGATTTTCTTCTAGATATTTCTTCTTCCGGCTTCCTTTACTACCTCTAAGAATTAAAAGGAAAGTTGACTAAGTTGACTCGTCGAGACAACAACTCCCAAAGATGCCCTGAATTGATCCTTGCATGTTCCAGGCAAATAAAATTTTTATTGAAGCGTTTCTCATTTAAGGAGAAGAACGAACGTGTGCAGCAGAAATTCCACCATTTTAATTAAAAATTTGAAAGGACGTGTGAAAATGCAAATTCATCACCGATTACAAAGAAAGTACTGACTCGTTACGGGAGCTTTTAAATGATTTTTGAAAAAATCTTCAGGCGCTCAGAGACTGCATTGTAATGAAGTTTTTTAATTGATTTATTTTTCTATTTGAATTTAATTTAATTAGATTGCGGTTTTGAGGCAGAAAAATGAATTATAATTGCAAATTAGCGAAATGATGCATTCAGAATAAAGTTTGCAATTAAACATAAAATCGAATAGGCTAGAGTTGCATTAGTCCGACAATCTCCAGTGTTAGTAGTTAGTACACTTCTTTTAGCTTTTGCTATATACCGGAGAATCCCAAAAAATTCTTTCTTAAACAAAATTAAGTTTAACCCGGTAAAAATCCAAAAGAGAAATCTTTTTATTTATTTTTCCTCCTGGGCTTGTATAGGAGTGTTTTTTCCTCATATAATTCACACCCAGAATTTATTCTGAGTTTATATGAGAAGAGATCAGTTTGATCTATTTTCAAGCGTCTGCAGCAGGCAGAAAACCAAGCTGCACCGATGAGTGTAAGGTTTTCTGCTGACACGAAACGCTTCTTCTTCTTCCTTTTCTTCTTTATTTTTCAGCCCACTACGTGGCGTTTACAGGTTCAATTCGCTTCGAATGAATCTGCTTCTTTAAAATTTTTTTACATTTTAGTTTTTTCTATTTTTCTCAAACTTTTCATTTCTTTCTTCTTTTTTTCATTTTTTCATTTGTTTTTCAAATCACCCAATTTCGCTATTTGGGACCTGTTGATGAGTCAAACCAAGACTTGAAACTGGTCACCAAAAATTAATGAGTTGTGTGATGAAATAACAAATTAGAACATTTTTTAGCTTTTGCTATATACCGGAGAATCCCAAAAAATTCTTTCTTGAACAAAATTAATAAGAGTGTAATTTGGGGCTCTATGAATTTCGAACTGAGTCACTGCAAACAGAGTTTCACTACTATACTGTTGTAATATAAACGTCCAATTCGCATCACTCTGCGGGAGATTTCCGATGAGGGTGTCACGTGTTCCATTAGAAGTAAATGAGTGTTAGAAAAAAGTATTATTTTTCACTAATTTTGTAGGTTATAATTTATATTAGAGATACTGAGTTTTTATTTATTTTTTTAATACCTTTTATTGTTTGGTCGAAGAAGGGAAACCAAAATTTTCTTAATTCCCTAAGTTCGACCACATATGGAAGACATAGGAAACTAATTTTTTATTTTTATTTTAACATTAAAGTAATAACATTGGAGGATTAAATGCATGAAGTGCAATTTTCTAAAATGAATTTATAAGATATGTACTATTTCCAGAAGTCGACCACAGTTTTATCAAGTGGCCGATAATGGGAAATACTTAATTCAGTTTATTTATTTCAAAATATATAATTGTTGTATCTAAAGTCTCGATTTCTAGTCATTTATATCCTTTAGGTTTGGTCAGTAATTCAACTGGTGAACACCTGGACGTATTTACATAGGATGAGCCGGGTCGACTACCCGCAAAAGTGGATTTGTTACGTTTTTTCCCAAAATTATTCTAGTCCAATTTATTTTATAGACAAAATTTTATTATATCATAAACAGCAAACAGTAGGCTTTTTAGTTTTGTTAGTTAATTGAAAATTACTTTAATAGAAACCAATTTATATTAATATAAACTAAAAATTTTCGTTAAGTGGTCAACCACTGGGGATACGACCCTACTTTGAATTTCATAATTTAGCGAATTATCATAATTTTTTGAATTTACATTGTATTAATAAATGATAATGTAGTTTTGATATACGGTGAAATTATTAATTAAATAATTAATATTTTTCTATTTTAACTCCTCCAGCTAAATCCATTGTGATTTCGCATACATTTCACTTTTCCTGGCTTCATTCATATTCATGAAGCATTTGGTGGCTTTGTCTATTATTATCTCGTGGGGGATACCGACAGAGTCCCCGGCTCTCATCTAGTCACCGCTAACAGTAAGATCTTTTTATCATAGATAATTATTTCTTTAAAATGGAATCCGAAGTTAAATCAAATTCCCCGTATTGCCACGAAATTCGCTTTATTATAGTCTCAGAACCAGTCTGCCATTTTTCTACTTTTATTTGTCTCTTCTGGAACATATTTTTCACTATAGAAGCTTGTCAGGACATAGAAGCTTTCATGAGTTAGCCCGATTTATACAATATTATAGGAAAAGTGCTGTGGTGGTAATCTTGAGCTATCTTCTCCAGCTATGGTTCATTTCGTATAATTTGTTTGTAGATAGATTGAATGTAAAATAATTCGGCGATATGTGTCATAAAGCACAATTTTAGTAAATGCATCATAAATGAATTGATCATGAGCCAAACGGAACGAAATAGAAATTGAGACACTTACACCAAAAAATGCGACCACAATCGGAATCGGATTTTTTTTCGGTTTAAGAAATGAATTTGTAGTACTCACGAGTCGCTTAATCGGTTTCAATTTTTGGAAGTCATTCATATTCGCTTCGGCTTCTTTTTTCCAGACCCTACCTAATCTGAGCACGTATTGAAACTCTTTTCATCAAGTCTCAAAAGAAATTGAACTAATCGAATTCTATACAGAAAACTTTGGAAATTAATAACATAAAATCGATGTACTATTGGAAAAAATTTCTAAACCGCATATAATAAAGTGCTCTCCGCAAATTAAGTGCAACTTTCAAAATAAAACTAAAATCGATAAGAAACGAGAAAGTCTCCTTGTTTACATTTTGCCGACGACTGACGTGAATGGCTTGGCTGCTGTTGTGGAAGGAAAGTGTGCACTTTACTAACGTAAATAATAATTCTTGACAAGTGAAAGAGGCCATCAACTCTTAGCACTTTAGCTTGCCGTTTTGCGGCACGATAGATTGCAATCGGCAATTTAATCCGATGGCGACGATTTGCAAAATAACATGAATTATCGATTGAATTGGCCTCGCTCGCGATAGACCGATTTAACCCTTTGATGTGGTAATAGCAAGATCAGTGGTGGGTATGATCAACGGTGTCAGGACTGCTTCAGGTAGCGTTGCGTTTATAGAAAACGTGACTGACCAATTCATACTTGTCCACAACTCTAGCGAAAATAATATCCAGCAACTGGGAACTAGTAATTGATATCTAAGATTACAAGAGTAATAACCACCGTCACCTGAGTATAAAAAAAGTTATTGCTCTGCTCTAATAGCTATTGCTGTCATCTAGTATACATACTAGAGCTAGACTTAAAGCACAAGTCACTACAGTATACTTATTCACAATGGAGGAAATCACATAGTCTCAAAGGTTTTTTTTATTGTTTTTATAACAGAGACATTTTCTTTGTTTAATTAAAGTCTAACAAGCGAAAATGGCTCAAAGCAAACTTAATGGCAAGGTCGTTTCGCGAAAGAAAAAGAATATCTCAACCTCCTCAAGATGATAGACATCAAAATCAAGAGGGTGTTCCTTCTTATTCTAATTTCGAGTATTTTCCTACGGTTTGTAGTAAGAGGCGAAACGAAGTGAATTCATTTTAATTAGCATAAAAATTATTTTTCCATTTTTAGATGTTGCTTTAGCCCGAAGTCATTGGTGAGATTAACACAAAAGATGGGGCACCACTCAGCAATCGCTTAAGAAAGAAGTGCAAAGGCTATTCCTGTCAAGTATTTTATTTTCCTAGTACCTAGCCCTTATTGTAAGCTACAGGCTATTTTGGAGGACAAAATTTACTCTTAAATGAAAAATGATTAAACCATGGACCATATTTCTTTTTAAGTATTGAAATAGGGTAGACATTTTAACGATGGTCTTAAGTACCTAGGAATTAATTCGGGTTTTCGCAGGATAAGAGAAGAAACAATATTGAAGTTCAAGGTTTTGCTTATCGGAAATAAATTGAAATTTCCGGCATTTTTAGTACAATTTTCCTTGTGGTGTGAAATTTTGTTAAAATTAAAATATCCTCAATGTTGAACATAGCGTAGAATGAAGTAAGAATGGATATGGAAGTCCTATTAAGTGCACCACATGGGTGATGTTTAATGGAGTTGAAAAACATGGATTAAAATAAAAAAAAATTAAAATTAAATAGGAGAAAATGCTAAAATTTGTTTAAGACCAATAAATAAAAATATAAGGGAAATAAAGTGATAAATCAAACTTTTGAATGGAAACACTAAGATAGAGTTTCCCGATATAGTTCTATTTTGAAATTGTATGTAATATTTTTATGAAAACACCGTGTAAAAACAATCAGCCCTCTACGTCGACGAGTTCTTAGACACTGTCCAAATATCTATATAAATTTTTGTATGGTAACCCTGCAAAGAAGTTACCATTTACGAACTTAAATCTAATTTTTTTTTTAAAAAGGCCATGTGCAAAATTTCAGCTCGCTAAACTCATTCTCCAGTTATCATGAGGACGGACGGACAGATAGATAAGTAGACGGACAGACGGACGTCCAAAAATCAAAATAAATTTTAATATTATCCATGCGTGCTCTTTCATTAGTGCTCTACCACCATTGATGTTGTGCGTTACAAACTGGGGGTATAAAAAAAACAAAATTTTGGTAATAAACAATGGGGATAATAATATTGGAATAATATTTCGTAGTTTACCCTGCTTTTTGTCAGAAGCGAATACATTTATCACACTAGCTTGCTGCTATGCTGATGTAATCAGGAAAATGACCACTAGAGCTACACATAATTGTGTATTGGGCAGAATTGAATCTGCAGATAGTCTGACTAGACTATGGCCAACGGTAGTATCTATAGTGAGTTTATAGAAGACACTGGTAAGAAAGAAGTAAGCAACAGAAAACAAATTTTAGTAAAATGGAATACTACAGATAAAGCTCTATCAGTACATATGCAGAAAATGTCTAGAAAAAGTGTGTAATATTACACATCTTCTAATAAGCGAATTAAAGCAACATTAAAATAAAATAAAAGTAGAACAAAACAAAATAACAATTTTACAATAAATTGTAATATTTGTTCAAGATTTTTTTGGATTCTCCGGTACAATAGTAAAATCGGAAAAACAATTTTTATTCGTATTTCATCACACAATTTATCGATTTTGGGCAGCAAGTTTCAAGTTTTGGTTTGACAGGTCTCAAATAGAGCGGAAAGTATCCGGATAATTTGCTATCCGATTATCCGGAATAATTTGGATTCAATTCCTAAAATCCAGATCCTGGACTCCGAATTCGTATTCAAACTATCCGGATCCCAAATAAGCAAAAAAAAATCTAACTTTCTTCCAGATTGTGCATTGTTTCATTGGGAAAGTATAAATTTCACGACATTTCCATTTTCCAAAGAAACAATGTAATCTGGAAGACATTTTGAAGTTTGTTTGCTTAGTCTAGATCTGGGTAGCTCCGATTCGGATCAGGGTAATATGGATTCGGATCCGAATAGTAATGATCTGGATCCAGATCTGGATAGTTTGGATCCGGATACGGATTTCAGGAATCGGATATTTCGCAGAGCACAGTATTAAAATATCCGGATATTAACAAATCCGGACCCAATTATCAGTTCTAGTTCCCAATACAGAAATTGAGTAACACGAAAAAACGAACGAAAATGGAAAAATGGAAAGAAATGAAAAAAAAAATCAAAAATTGAGAAAAATAGAAAACATCTTTTGGAAAGAGTTGAAACAATTAGATTAATTCGAATGAAATTAAGACTGTGTAACCGCGCAGTGAATTGAAAGAGAAAGAAAGAAAAGCAAGCGTTTCGTATAGCAGAATTCTTATTCTCATCAGTACGGTTTGGTTTTTGCCTGTCATAGACGCTTCAAAATACATCAAACTGATCTCATCTCATATAAACTTAGAATAAATTCTTAGTATGAATTATATGAAGCGAATGGAGAGTTTCATCATATTAGACCAAAACTTGAAACTGCCCCAAATCAATAAGTTGTACCGAAAAATAGCCATCTTGAATAAATATAATGTTTACCTGGTAATAAATCATAGTTATCTTAATAAATTGTAAATTTACAATTGATCATATTCTTCTTTCGGGGTGATTTTCTCTATAGCCTGCTTAGCAAGAAGTACCAGGAACCAATAATCTATAAGGCGATAGTAGTTCACCGCACCTATTTAAATAAATGCATTATTCAATTAACTATTGCGAGCATTTATTCCCTCCGACAACAAAGATCATATTGGGCTTAGCTACGACAACATATAGATCAATACTAGCAGTGTAAAGTGATATAGTGTAATTCCGGAGAAAAAATTAAAAATCTTTTATCCCTATAGACAGGTAGAGAGATAAACCGTTTAAAAGGCTAATTTGAATTAAGGATCGTTCGTGTGTGGAACTCACTTCCTGCTGATTTGCAGAGAATACGCTCGATGGGTGTCTTTCGGAAGCTTACAACAATTTTTTTTTACAATTTTCTACCAATTTATAATGCAATTCACTTTATATTCTTTTCTTCTTTTTTTTCTGTTCCCTCTTTTTTATCATTAATTTTAAATTTGCATTAGCTATTAAATGTTTCCTTTTTGTTTATTTTTCTATTCGAATTATATACTTAATAGTATTAGTATTAGTAGTAGTCTTTCAATATTATTCGGTGCAGGCCTAAGATTAATAAATTGAAAAAATCTAGCTACGGAGGAATTGAAGAAAAGACATGTCAGTTTACTCTCGTAATACAGAAGCACTTAAGATGGTATCTATAAGAGATAATACTTATCAGTCTTCCCTCGAATCCCAATCGATCAAGAAGACGTTCTAACCGGCATTTCTAAGGGATAAAACCCGGATACATCTTCTTTAGTATCGACTCTTGATAGCTCATTCTGGTTCTGCCAGTGTTTAGAGCTACTAACTATAACAAATAACAAGTTGTTGTAGGTTATATCTGAAAGGGGTAGGCCTCATAACCACATAATTAGGAAATTATAATGCATTTTGCGTCGACAATTTTAGAAACCTAATCCAGTACTTATTCATTAATTTTCTATGATGCCAAAATTGCCGCTCGTCAAGAAAACTTAAAAATTTTACAGTACCTTACCTTCGTTTTTTTTGTTTTTTTTTTTTTGGTTACCTAATGATGTAATAACAGCTTATTAGATTGATTGACAGATATCGTCACTCAGAAGAATTTTTAATTTTTAATAACTTTAAAACTGTACGCCCACCGCATAAAGTGTTGCTGTTCTTACTTTGATTTAAGAAAACTACAAATTCAGAAAATTTTCACACGGGGGTGGGGGGGGGGGGGGTGGGGGAGGAGGGGGGCACAACAGTTAAACTTTTTTTAATGTTACAACGAAAGGAAAAAACATAAAACCCTTGCTCATGGGTCTATCTGCCTGCCTGTCACAGACGTTTTTCTCCAAAACTGCGAGACGTAGGAAGTTCAAATTTGGCAGAATGTTAGATTTTCACGACGTACACATATTTCGATAGTCAAAGATTATGAAATATATTTTTACTAAGTTTTTAATAAGGCTGGGTTCGGCTCTCTAAATTTTTTTTTTTTTTGTTATCCAGTAGGGTATCGTTTGTAAGAGCTACTTACAAGGATTTAAACAAAAAATTCCAAAATTTTTGATTAATTGCTTATAAACAAGATATATCTCAAAATGTGCGAAAAAATACCATACCCTCTGATCTCTTGAAACTAATTTTTTGATATTATCAGGGTTAGTTATGCATTGACTCACAGATAACAATTAAATGCATATTTTTTCGCCGGTCTTGCTGGAGAAATGTTTTATATGTTAATTTATATGACTAACTCTTATAAAATTACTCTTGCGTCCATCTTTTTGGATATTATTCAGTTATCATAAGGAAATTTGGATTGTTCGTTGATAAAGTTCTGGTATAGAGCCCTCATAGCGCTCTTGACCAAATTATAAAAAAATTCTTGTTGAATTAAATTAAAATAGTGCACTAAACTCAAAAAAAATGTTTTAATTGTTTTTTTCCTTCACCGAATTAATCATTTATGTAAGTCTGTAATGAGCTGACCACAAAAATATGGACTATCAACACAACCAGAATTTATAACGCGAAATCTGAAGCCTATCACCATTCCTGTGTGCTATATATTCCAAGAAACAAATGCTCAACTCTTACTGTAAATTTGTTGTAGCTGCATTTGATAAACACAAACTGAACGTACATATGACAAGACTATGTAACTATCCTCAAGAACAGCCGTAAAGCAATACATTTTGACAGCGAAACCAGTCACATTTTATGGATCTGTAATCAACATTTACATTAAAGTGAGAATTAAATAAATTTTGATGTGCAACAACCTAAACTAAAGGAAATGTTCTAATCATACTAAGTGCAGTAGGGTTAAGTCTAAAATTTTATCCATCTTAGGTAATCATCTATACTGTAACAACAGAAAAATAACCCTAAGCGATATACAACAACAATTTATTCAGATGATGCGATATGGTGCGTTTACATTAAACAAAGCAAAATGAGAGTTTTTTAAGAAAACTTTCTATCCATTATTTGAAGATTGTTTTCTTCGGTCAATACGAAGACTCAAGAGCAAAAAACAAAAAAAATTTTTGAATAATTATTATTCTTCATGACTATTTTAATAACTCCTCTTTACAAAAGAAAAGTCATTGGTGGCGTCAAATGTGCGTCGTGTTTCTGAGGTATGAAGAGGAATAAACAAATAAGAATCACTTAAACGAATCTCATTGTAACTACCATAATTTCATTTTAAATAGATCCTTACCACACCTATCAATTAAGTAATTAGCATCTTTCAGATTTCTCTTATTCAATACAAATTACGTCTAACATCCAATTAGAACATCAATTGTAGCATAGATATCTGCAATTTATACAATGACTTCGTGGAACGACTCCAAACATTTCGCTATTTACATACTTTCAATTAAAAGCTTGGAGAGTTGGAAATATGTTTGTATGCGCATCTATGACTATAATCTGATATAAAAATTCATCATGAAATACACCTGCTTGTGCACTTAGTGTTTCGTTGAGATACACGAGATATGTACATAGTGGTGGAGAAATGCATGGAAATGATTTGGATTCCTCATCACTTAGTTCGAAAGTCCATGCATGCAATTCCAGCAGGCAGCCACTTCATTGCATTTTAATGATCTGCAATTATTTTTCAATCGATTTACAATGCGAATGCACTATATCTATAAGTATATGCATACCTTTCTTCTTTGCACAGGGAAAAGGATTCTAATGGAGCCATTGTGACAATGTTCTCGTTCATGAAATGGCAACGATTTTAGAGCTATCAGAGAATATTTTCATTCTCATCGTCGCGTCTGTTTACCAATTTTCAATGGTTGCGTTTACGTGCCTTTGCATATTAACTTTATACACATATTGATCTATGTGTGCGCACAGATTGCATATATTGCATTTAAAAGTTAGTCAATTCATGGAAATTCGTTTTCTCAATCTTTCAAAATGTAATCCATATGCATGCATAGAAAGGATAAGACCACCCCACATCAGGAAAAGAATTGCTCAAGAAGAAAACTCAAAATAACGAAAGCTTTGTAAACAGATGATGAAATTTTATAGAGCATTTGGAAAATGAGTTGATGTCAGAGTGGATATGCTAGCCGGATTAGGCTCTAGTTCTCCCTTTCATGGACCCGAGCGCTGTTGTTGGCCTTCCCACCTCACGGATAAGGTCTCTAATCAATGCGGATGTTCGCAAGAACTATCAACAGCAATGGGAAAACCTGACCAATTGCAGATGTACAAAACTTTTTCTTTATGGCCGTAAGAGGAACTTCACTAACTCTCCCTTCGGGCACGAAAGAAAACAATGCACAACTCTGATCGGAATCATGGGAGCTGCTAACACCCCTGTGTGGGGGAGCTTAAGACAAACCGAATACTTTCTGTGTGCTTGTCCGTTGTTTGCTCGGTGTAGGCTGGATACTTTTGGGTCTTCCTTCCTATCTGCGAAAGAGATGAAAAGATAACTCCATCTGGAGTTGATGCCTTTCATTGAGAGGGCCCGAAGGTTTCAGTGAGAGGTGTTCTCTTTTTTTTTTCTAGAAAGTTAGCATTATGGGGCGCCTTGGCTTCCATGCTTGGAATCTTTTAACCCCCTGTATCGGAAAAAGAATGGAAGCGCATTTAGACATGGTTACATATTTCACTACATTCTTATAGCTGCCTTAAAGTGGTTTTCTTTCAGAACAGGATATTGTTTCAGCCTTTAAGATTTATTAATGCACAATGAATTCTTAATGAAATACATATGTATCTTAATATATAAAAATCACGTATCACTGTGTTCGTACACGCTAATCTCGCCCAACAAAATTCAACGAAATTTTGTGAATGTGTTTGGTTGGTTTCAGATTGAAAGATAGGATAGTTTTGGACACAATAGATGGCGCTGTTGTCCAGATCTAAAAAAACTGACTGAGAACGCGTCGACATGGAAAGCTGAAATAGAATAGATAATAGCTTAGACGCGCACACAAAAAGAGCTCCTGAAGATGGGCCGTACCTGAACCCGAAAGTCGAGCAAATGAAATAAATAATCTATCTTAAAAACAAAACGATCGATGCTTTCCTGAAAAAATGTCTAAAAATCCGTCATCTATATCAACCCGATCAAAAAACGTAAAAAATTAGCTGTCAACTCATCTATACAAACTGTGAAAGTTTCGTCTAAGTCATTGCCTTCTTTACTACAGGCCATGGCGCTAAGACTTTTCTTTACTTGCATATGTATGAGAAACGTGTCGATTGAAAGCTCTTAACGTTGCGCATAATGGAAAAACAAATACGCTTCATGTTTAACATAATTATATAAAATAAACAACGCTTCTGGTGACAATAATTCTAACGTCTGTTTATAGGTCAAATGTTTATCTTTAGGGAAAAAAACAATAACTGCTAGTTTTCAACAAAATTACAAAGTTTTTCTGCATTTTATTAAACTCTACACAATTCACTGTGAAATGAGAGTAGTAGTAGTAGTAGTAGTAGTAGAGAATGACAAATTGGAAGTCAAAAAAAGTGAAAATGATTGTTATATGAAGTCGAACAAACAAATGTCATGCAATTAAAAGAAATTTAATTATTATATTAAACTCATAAGTTTAATTATTATGCATTTGAATTTTTCATTCATTAGAAAATCGTAGTCATGATTTGTAGGAGAAAGATACTACAAGCTTAAAATAGAACGATCGTCTTTAGCGAAAGCTGTACTCTCATTTCTCACCGAATTGGGTACATTTTAATAAAATGAAGGAATTCTTCGTAATTTTGTTGAAAGACTCACAATTACTTTTTTTCTCCTAAAAGTTAACATTTTGACCTATAAATAAGCATTGGAATTATCGTCACCAGAAGCGTTGTTTATTTTATATAAATTCTTAAACATGTGTTTGTTTTTTCATAATGTGCACTGCTAAAAACTTTTAAACGACACGTTTCTCATACATATGCATTTTATAACGTCATGTAGTAAAGATGGCAATGTGTAAGTCCATTAACAAAAAAGGCAGATAAAACTATTTTTTTCCTTTGTAACAGCAGTGGTACATGCCGTCCGTTAGGACAAATCTCCGTGTACCACCAGTGGTACATTGCACCCCAGAGAATAGTCTACCATGTACCACCAATGGTACATGCCGGGAACGTGTTAAACCCGTGCTAGTTAGTTCTACTGGGCTTTTGTTATTTACAGAATATAAGAAGGGCTACTTCCTACATAGTTGCCAAAAATTGAGTTGAGAAAATAAGCTCCGTAGTCTTTGAAAAACACTGACGATGCATTTACGATTTTAAGTAATGCAAATTTATCTTAGATTTAATACGAAAACGTACCCAGAAAGACTTACAGAAAAGCACTTTATCTACATTTCAAATTAAAATCAATTTTATAATTTTTCCACAAATTGTCTTTGATTTGTCTATTGAATTTGAAAAACTTTTGCATAACAATTTTCATAAATTAAAATTGATTGCAATTGCTTGGGGGGTTTAAAAGATACGAACCTGATTGACAACTGATATGTGTCTGTTGTTGTGATGGAAAATATAATCCAGAGCATGATGCAAATATATCTGGGTTCAATCATTCCTGTCACATTCATCATATCAAGTTGTCCGCCTACTTCTCTTGTGTGTTGCATTATCTATGGTTGGAAACTGGTTCCTGAGAAAACCTTTTCAATTTTAATAAAAACGTCACACCATAGACAAACATAGTCAAGCTTAATACTTGATTCAGGTTTAGTATTTTCATGTGATCTAATCAGATACAAAAAAGTGGATTTTATTTACTAAGATTTTTTGTTTTGTTTTTCAATTGGTAGGTGATAAAACTGCGATCACGTAAGATGAAAAAGTATTAACAAATCTTGAGAAAATTATGGATTTAAGTTCTTTCAAATTTTTTTATTGATATTGTTTATGGTTATATTTTATACTTCAATCTAAATCTCTGAATAATATTTCAATCATTAATAATAATTTAAACTGCAAGTAATTTGCATTTATTTCAATTAGTTTCATCTAGTCGTCTTATAACCACTTTCTATCGCCTTCAAGACACACACACAATTGCATGCGATATTTCTTGCTATATTTTCTCCATAAACTGCAATCTCGACTGGATTGAAATCTGGACTATGACGTAGTTGTAGTACGTTCTTTTGAAATTATTAAATTATACAAATTACTGTTCAAACTTTTTGGTTTTATAAGAAGAGTCCCAAACCTCTTCTGTATACATTTTTTTTTCACAGCTGATAGCATATGGTTTCCATTATTAGATTTTGGTACCCTAATCAATAAAAAATAATGACAATTTGCCGGTAGTTTTTTTGCCTAAGCCATCATGGAAACACTCATTTAGTTCTTTTCAAAAACCCGCCTGATATGCACAGTACCTACATCATATTTTCATGTTTTAATTCCTGTCTCAAAAATCTACCTGATAATGAGATTGTTTATGCTTGTAATTAAAGGATTACATCAACTTACCACAGAAAACTACATTCTCATCTATCGATATTGATGACTAAATGAAAATTCTAAATGGATACCTCCAATAGGGCTATACTTGTGAAAATTCATAAAACGTTTTCTTTATTACTCTCAAATGAAAAATTTGACAAGGAGATTAAAATGGACACGGGTTAAATTTAATCAACGAAGAATTTTTAATATAGCACGGTCATTGTTGAAATAAAGTTAATCAAATCAAGAGAGATTTAAATGTTTTCCGGTGACAACGAAACTTATTAGGCTGCAGGTAATCTTTCTTTTACAATAATGGTAAAACGACCGTATTAAAACGACATAATTTTGCCGAATAACAGCTGATAATTGTCAATACGATAATATTCAGGTAGCCCAAACCAATATTAACCAGTAATTGATATTAACCAGAACGAAATATTTCATTCTGAACAAAAAATGGGCGCGAAGAATATTTTGTTCGTCTGATACAGTTCTACCTACAGAGAGCTTTATTTTTCGTAAACCAGTTTATTTATTTTTGCTATTAAAAGATTAAAGGTTCACAAAAAACTTTATTATAAATCTCAGAGTGAAGTTGTTTTCGGAAGAACAGTAAATTTAGTTTTCTCATAGTTAGTATACAATTTTCTAGTGTAAATTTTCATTTCTGTTAGTGGAGAGATGTTTATTTTGGTTTTAATACAAATATTCTGATTTACGATTAGTGGCATTTAAGTATATAAATATTTTATTTGGCACTTGAATCGAACGAAAGAAAAATAATTAAAGTTTTCAAAAACCCTCAACTTTATTAATATTTATAGCTTAATTGTTCTTTTTTATACAGGAAGCTCTACGAAAGATCCCAAGTACGGAAGTCATTTTACTAAACTGCTATAAATATTCTCACCAAAACCATCCTGACCTCTCAATGAAGCACATCAGATCTAGGTGAAAAAGAAAAGTTAGCTCTCAGCTCATTCGCAAATGGGAGGGAAGACCCAAAATTATCCAGCCGGGCGCCAAGTAAAGACCAAAAAACCACACAGAAAGTGTTCGGTTTATCTCAAGCTCCCCTTCCAGGAAGGATAGACAAATAGGGGCTGTTAGAAACTCCCAACTTTATTGGATTAGGGTAAACAGATCTGTGGTTAGTGATGATACCGATCACAGTTCTGTATTGTTTCCTTCCAACCCCCAAGAGAAAGTCAGAGAAATTCCTATTCCTATTCACCAAGAAAAATTTTCGTACACCTGCAAGTGTTCAAGTTCGCCTATCTCTGTTCAAGCTTCATACGAACATCCGATTTGATAAGTGACCCGAGGAATCGAGGTGGAAGGGAGAATCATAGCCAGACCTGGCTAAAAGATCAACCCTTTCATTCTCCATGATGCCCATGCGATCTGAACATATCCACGGACGACATGCAATCCCCTGTAACTTATATGCTATCCGAGGGTCACTTTGAGCCATCAGGGCAGCCTGACTATCTGAAAAAATAGTAATATCCTTACCCTAGATCTCCATATCAAGGGCTATCTGTGCTGCCATTGCGATGGCGAAGACTTCAGCCTGGAATACAGTGGTGTGACTTCCAAATGAGTAAGTACTCCAACCCAATGCCAGGTTCATGAAAGTAAATACCAGTACCGGCTCCTTTATTAATGTGAAATTTTTATAGCGGTCCAGGGTATGTCTCAATATGACACTTCCCTCAGTCCACGATTCTCTTTCAGGAAAGCTCACAGAGAAGTGTCGCCCAAAACGAAGCGCTGCAATCATCGCATCCTGTGGCATGAGGGCCAGAGGGTTTTCCCGTTCCAGCCCAAACGCCAATGAGTAATAGAAAGAGCCAGTCAAGCAGTCCTCCAAACATCTTCCCCATGAGCGCAATCTACACATAGTTCTTTTGGCATCTGCCTGAATCATAAGATCCAGGAGTGGAATTAAGCAACAAATCTAGAGCAGCAGTAACTGTGGATCGCATGGAGCCTGTAATTCCCAAGAAAACAAGCCTTTCCAGGCCCTCCAACATCCCGCTTGCAGTCTCCACTGGCGTCTTCGGCCACCATTCACATGAAGCATGTCAGCTTTAAGTCAAGCTAGAGGTGCTTGACGTGGGGAGACGATTACTATAACCTCAAAATCAACATCCTAACACTGAACTAAGGAGTCAGAATATATTCTGGTAAAGTTTATCTGCTGCATCTAGGATTAGACCATAAAACCCAAGCGGAATTTTATAGAGGATACCATTATTCTGTATTTTTCTTTACGAACATTCGCAGCATGTTGAAGTAAGAAGTTCACTACGCAGGTCAGTATTTTTCTAAACGCAACCTACTACCATATGCTTCTTCGAATGACTGCATTCTAGTATTATTTCCAAGATCACTCGAGTTAGTATTTTCTTCATAATGGATAGAAATCATATTCCTCTCCAGCTATTATGCCATTCTTATGAAATTTTACCATGATACCATCTGTCTAACTTTCTGGAAAACTAAAAGTACCATATGCTCTCTAAAGAATTATTAGGTGGACAATTGCTGATATGTTTGCAGAGTGATCATTTACCCCTATATCTCTCCAGAGGTTAAAAGCAGTATTAGTTCAGTTCAATTATGCTTAAGTATATCGAGTCTAAGTACTTTATGCAGATCTGTTAATACATTTCTTTATTAAAGTATAAGAACCTAAATATCTTTTTAAATCGTTTTTTTTTTTTTAATTCCTCAGTGAAAATTGACCTCAAACACAAGTTTTTCAATGAGTCAATGATCTGCGGCCGGATATGTTCAGTTGAAGTTACAAAATAAACTTTCCTTTCTAATTTGCCAAGAAAAAGCAACCAAACAGCGTTATCAATCATCATGAAACTGTCGCTTCTCTCATAGAAGTGTCTTGAAACCACAAAATTTTGTAGTCTTCTGGTTTGGTTAAATTATGAGTGTGGTGCAGGGATAACTATGTGCTGCGTACTATCTTTACATAGATCCATATATGCCAAAACATAAGATGGGATTGCAAACTGCATATGTACACATACGCACTGTATTGAATGAAACTTTGAGTAGTAGATAGAGATCTCCCTATAATTTTGGATTATTGGAAAGACACATTACAAGTATGAAATTAATCAATCATGGTTACGTGTGTCTGTTTTGTAAGCGGGACGTAAGTCATAAATGAATTGAAATTGTCGGATTATTGCTTTTCATTAAAATTGTAACTTTTTTTTATGATTTTACTCCTCTCCGAGTTCAACGTTACAAATTAGTAATGTCCCTTGGAATTATTTTATTAATCAATTTCGTATTGAAATCTTTTGAGAAAGCAGGAGAATCAGAAAAATGAGAGCTGCGTACTTAGTATATGCTGGTATTCGATTGAATCTGCTTTTTATCATATTTATCAATGTAACATAATTGGGAAAGGAATTGAGTCTCGCATATTGCGTGTGCTTGTTAATGCTAGTATAATGAAAGCAAAAAGAGCAACCGGTCTGTGGCTGTGGGACTCAGGATATATGTAACACTGGTAAAATTAAATTAAATTTAAATCAAGTATTCAACAAATGAGGCGGCACTCAATTAACATATCAAGAAGTTCATACTTTGTTAAATTTTATACCATGTTTGGACCTAGAGTGGCGTAAGTTATAACGCACTCATTACTTCTTGATGTTTGTGGTAATATACTAAAACAAAAGCCATATGTGCATCGTCGGTTATTTCCAGTGAAGCGTAATTTTTTAGCAATCTTCTATCTTTTTTCGTTTTATAATAACCTTCGATTTTGCTCACAACATTCCGATAAAAACGTTATTTTACGTGGAAATAAAAATAAAAGCAGCTAGGAAAATTATATTTTCTGGGTGTATACTTAATATTAATTTTGTAAACTCTAAACAGTTTAAGATTTATAAAACAGGCCGTCAGGTATAAATATATAATATCAAAACAACATCGCCGACTTCCTCCTCTTTGAGTTTTAAGATGCCTAAGAAGAAAATGTTTTGAACTTTGAACAAGGAGAAAATGATTCGTATACACTCATTTAAGGAGACTGGTATGTCTAATAGGGAAATTTCTCGACGGATTAGTCGTTCTGAGGCTGTAGTGGGGAATTATATAAAATTAGGCAAAAACTATGGCCAAAAAAGTAAAACAAGATTGAACGTGACGGTATGGGATAAAAGGATAATTTTGTTTGAATCAAAGAAGAATAACGTATTTTTCTCACAAATTAAGACTAATATAAAGCTATCAGTCACTTCAAGTCGGATAAGACAAATCCGTAATGCCAATCCCAATTTAAAATTTATAAAACGTTGGAAGAAATCTCCTTTGACTAGACGCTATAAGCAGGAACGCTTAAAATTTGCTGAAAAATATATTAGCTGGACAAGCCAGTGAAATAGCGTATTATTTGCGGATGGAAAGAAGTTTAATTTCGACGGTCCTGACGGTTGGCAATATTATTGGCATGATTTACGTAAGGAACAAGAAATTTAAATGAGCCGAAACCTTGGAGGCGACTCAGTAATGATATTAGGAAGGCTTTGGAGCTAGTGGGAAAACAGATTTGGCTTGAATTCCACCTAAAATGAATTCAAACATGTAAATTGAATATTTGGAAAAGTTTGAAGAAATTTTCAATCCGAAGTAAATTTTTCAACAAAATAATGCGACCGTTCATACTGCAAGAGTCGTGAAATCATTTTTCAAAGACAGAAATGTTTAGCTTTTAGACTGGCTGGCAACAAGTCCGGACTTAAATCCTATTGAGAATCTTTGGGGAATAATTTCCAGTAAAGTATATGAAAATGGATGTCAATATCAGTCAGGAACAGAGCTGAAAAATGCAATAAGAAATGTCTGGAGTGAAATATCGGAAAGCTGTCTAAAAGATTTAATTAAATCAATTGCAAAGCGGCTCTTTGAAGTAATTTTGAATGAAGGCGGGTCGACGAAATATTAAAGGATATGATATGTCCTTCAATTTTAACCTATTGCAATTCGTTTAACACGAAATGCATTTATTCATGCTTACATGCGAATTAAAGGAAATTTTTGTTTTTTATTTTGTAGCATTATGTTGAGTTAACTTATGAAAAGTTTATGCTTTTTTTTACGAATTATTATTATGTAAGATTATTAATGAAATATATTTCCGTTGTGATAAAAATTTAAATTAATTGAGTGCGTTTATTATTATTATTTCCGCCACTGTATATGAAAAACTACTTGTCAGTGGATACCTACAACATTGATCGAATAAATAGTTTTGTAAAATATTCATCTGCTTAGAGAGAAGTTGGAGGAAAATTGAATGATCACCAGTTTCCACATATTGAACCAAAATGAATCAAAATACAAAAGATGAGCTTTTCCTGCAGGAAACTTATCGTCTACCGAAGAATTGAAGTATGTTTCAAGCTTAATATCTATTATCAACTCAGCTGCCTAGCAGCTATTGACACAAGGAAATGATACTTATGTAATAATCTGCATAATATTAATAGTCGCACAATTAAATCGCAATTATCTTAGGTATGTATGGTATTCTCTGGAATTTTCTGGTGATAGGTTTCATGGCATTGAGGAATACCTACCTGGTAACCAGGCGACTAATACCTTTGTCAAAAAATGCTCAACTAAAGATGTCTCTCAAGTAGATAGGTTAATAGAAACGCATTTGAAGTTTGCCAAATGAATAGTTCAATGGTAGATGAGTGAACTGTTTTGGGGTAGGTATCTCACTTGCGTTTAAAAATGATGGAGGCGTGAGATAAATAAGTTGGGATAGGATAGGTCTTACACTTACCATGGATAGAGACGTAAAGTGCTATGTACATGGACACTTAGCCTTACTAGAAAGCAGTCTAGCGCCAAGTCGTTAGAATTATTATATTCATATATCAAGTGGCAACCCTGAAGTTACCTCACAGTCTGAAGATGGCAGCTCATTCTTTCCCGTTTTTGAAGTTCGTAATGTGTAAGTGTATCCCGCTAACACACTGAAAAAAAAAGATTAGTTGCTTTACACCAATAAATTTGTTTCATCAACAAATAATATCAGTTGATTTTCAGCTTACGATGCATATTCGTTAAGAGAACTTATTGACATTTGCGAATTCAACCAACTAATTGTTTAGTTAGTTTTGATAATCTTTCGAAATTTCGTATCCGAGCATCTTTTCTTTTTTCAACTAATCATTTTGTTGCATTAACTAGTCGTTGTTTAATCCAGTCTTTAGAAGCACTTATTAGAACAATCGACTACTTAATATTGCTCTTTTCACAAATTCAATTCTCCAAATTAAAGGCACTTTCACATCAAAACCGAAAAACGAAAAATGAAAACTGAAAAACTGAATTTATTCCACTTTAAAGCAAGATTTTTGCTCCAATGATTAATAAAATCATGGGAAATAGGATAAACTAATAATTTTATTAATATTATATAATTTCTCAGATTTTTAAGAAAACTACGACTTTTATCTTTTTTCGGCCGAAAAACGAAATTTCGATTGCATCTGTCAATTTCTTTTCGGTTTCCACATGTGGAACGTTTCGGGACGAATTTTTTTTTTCGCTCGTACTAAACCTCACCTTTGTGTTTACATTGAAAATTATACATTAAATTGATAATATGGATAAGGATTTCGAAGTAAAATTCAAATACGTTTTTTCGTATAAGCTCTCTTCATACAACCGAAACAAAATTTTCGGTTTTTGATGTGAAAGAAAAAGCGAATGTTCGGTGTAGAGCTTATCGGTTTTCGGATTCGATATGAAAGTGCCTTAACTAATTGAATGGTTGATTTTGCCTACCACATTATTTTAAATAACTGACACATTAGTTTGAAGACATTAGTAATCAACTAATCGAATTTGTTAAAATATGTAATGAAATTGGAAAGTTCAACTAATTTTTTAGTTGATCATAATAATAAAATTAATTTAATTATTTTTGTAATTATTATTTCTATATGATTTTATTATCTGCCCGCATTAGGATGACAATATTTTTAATAAAGAGGAAAAAAAGCGTTCTGTATGGGCAACAACTCTATATGTACTCATTAGTACGACTGAGCGTTTCTGCCTACTAGACACTGAAGAAAATATTAAGCAAACCCCATATATACACTCAGTATAAGCTCTAAGTGTGAATTATATGAGGCAAAAATTTCTGATTTATTGATTCATCGAATGTATAACTCGAAATTTCGAATTGGGTTTTAACATGTCCAAACGAAATTCAAATTGAAAAAAGATGTGTCAAAGCAAACGTTCAGATTTTTCGATTTAACAAATGTATTGGTTTAATTTAATGGTTTTGCGCATAAGTTTCTAGAATGATGAAGCGACAGTAAAAATAGTTATGATTCATTTTGCAGGTAATTTTTCAGTACAAGAACAAATTGGTCCTTAACGTTTTCCCAGAACACTTAAAATATGGTAAATTTTATATGGCAACACCACGATCAAACGAACAGACATGCAAAAATCAAATTAACAATTATGCGTGGGTGTCCAATCCATTTTTCCTTTATCAGTAATATGCTTTACAAGCGAAATGATAAACTCAGTATGACCTGCGAGATTTCATCTAGTGTATACAATTAAATTTTAATGGTGCAGTGATTTAAAATTTAAAGTTATGCGAAAATTATATTATTGATATCAACTAATGTAATTCGTTAATTTAGAAAATTGTGAGGTTACATCATTATTAATTGCATAAATTCGCTAATATGTATAACAAATCATTTTCTTAAAAATAAACAAACAGTTTCGTTGTTTCTGCGAAATGATCCATAATTTTATATGTTGATTTTCCTAATATATCTTCTGAAATATGATTAGTTAATTTATCATCAAATATTTGTTAACTGAACTAATTTAATTCGAAGCTACAACTAAGAGAAAATCAACTAATTCCAATTAGAAATTGCAACTAATTAGCACTTACAATTTTATTAATCATTTAATTGTTTTTCCACATAAATTTATAGGAATTACTAATGTACAATCAACTAATCGTCATTTGTCGTTTTAACTAATAATTTTTTTTCAGTGCAGAAGTCAGTTTGTATTTTATAAACATAATTAACGAAATAAATAATCCATGTCTTTTATTGCTCCTACATATATATCATCCCGACTAATTACCCAACATAAAGAAACTTAGGAATTTGTTCTCACACATACATATAATATGAAAAATACATACTAAGAAATATTAACAATTATTAAAGGTTAAAGACCAATTAACTACAAATTATACCTACAGTACTTAGATGGAATGGCGAAAAGTTAACGATAAATAAACGACAAATTCCAAAATTTAAAATTTTGTTATCCGATAAGGTTTGGCAGAGTTTCAGTGAGATGTTGTGCCAACATGCCGTGAACTTAGCATAACATCCAGTTTCCTTTAGACAAATAACGACACGACAAATTTATGGTTTTCACGAAAAATTAACGACAAATAAACGACAAATTTCAAGTTGTAAAATTTTCCAATCCAATAATGTTTCGCCGAGTTCCAGTGAGTTGTTGTGCTAACTTGACGCCAATTTAGCATCACATCTAGTTTCCTTTAAACAAAAAGGGATACGAAAAATGTATGGTTTCCACGACAAATTAACAACAAATTATGAGATTTTCCGAACTTGCGGTGCAAGCTTTATGCACGTAAAAAAAAAATTCAATCGTACCTATTCATAATCTCTCGATCTTCTATACATCTTATGATCTTTTCCCAAATTTACTGTAATAGTTTTTGTTAGCCTATAAAATAGTCAGTACTTACAGTCTAGCTGTAAACATATTAGACACGTTAAAATAAAACCAGAAGAAACGGTATAAATTGGTCTTTTCATATTGTTTTACAACCCATAGCTCTTATTGTTCCTCTAAACAGTTCAAATTTGCGATTTTATAGCCTTTTATTGCGTTAAAATTGTTTCCGCAAACAGAATAAATAATTGGCTTTGTTAAGAGCAATCCAGCTTGCATAAATTGTAGGATTTAAGTTTGAGCTTTTGCAATATTTTCGAGTTTTAAATGTGCTTTAGTTTAGGCTTTGAGCTGCAGGCGGTCCAATTTACTTTTGAGTATACAGCTGGGAAATTGAAGTTCCGCGCGGTAAGCCATTTTGATTTAAAGGTATTAAAAATTGGTTTTTTTTTAAATTAATTCCTCAACGGTTGATCCTATGACAAAAATGTTAAAATATATATTTGAAAAAGACTAAATTTCCTAAATTTTTGTATAAACACTTTTGTTGGAAGTGTGTTGTGTAACGAATTACAGCGGGGGAAACGTGAACATTCTTGTATACATATAGTACCTACCATTTATATAGGGTATTTCATCCATGCTACTCCATAGGATAGGAGGTGATAGTAGTCACCCAGTCAAACAAAAAAAATGTATGGCAAAGGGTGGGCGGCATCTCAACGGTTTCGGAGTTATAGGGTGATTAAGAAAATTTGATAGTCTTTCACAAAGGATCCTGTATTTTAAAAAGTACAGAGAACAGAGTAGAACTTAAGGGCCTTTCCAACGACTGCTCGACCAGCATTGGGGCTCGGAACTGAATAACATACATTAAAATCACAACTACCCCACTTTTTGTAGGGCAAAAACCCCTACTGACTGGACTATATCTCCACTCATAAAAATTTGTAGCAGCTTAGGCTGTAGGCAGGCAGCAGGACTTTTGCATTAATTTCTTAAAACGAAATACGTTATTTGCAAATTGTGAAATTTTGCGTAACTGGTAGAGGGTCGCAAAATTAAATTCTGATGAGGTTGGACATTCGAAGGACTATGTAAAATTTTCAAAACAATTTTGCAATATTTTCACGATTATAAAAACGGGAAAATATGGTTGTTGTTAATTTTTCGACTTATTGGTTGCAAAATTACCAAATTGTGCCAAATAACGATTTGAATGTTTACAACAGACTTTTATTTTTGGAAATTTTTTTATAAAAGTTAAAATAAAAAATTCAAAAATCACCTCAGTGATTGTTACAAAATTAAATTTATTCTTATTTTATCACACTCATCTTCAATTAAAATTTAAAAACTTCTGAAATTTAATTGCCTCTATTGACTGGCCTATAATTCTATAAAAACTTTTTGAATGAAGAGGATTTCAAGGTCTTTTAAGCTAACGCAACTTTCTTCTTTTTGTGATTTGAGGGCGGCAATATCGAATTAAGTAATTAATGAACTTGTTAGATTCAGAAACAATTTTGACTGATTTCACCTCCTTTTTTTAACACCAGTGTGTCATTAACCAAAAGACGAGTCCATACCGCGTTTCGTAGATATGAGATATGGAAACACAACGGACAATCCGAGCCCCATGATGAAATCCTGGCAAGTCTTACGATCTTGTTACACCCCCCCCCCCCCCCATTTTATAAGTTGAGTAACACACAATAAAGAACTGCACATAATCTAGTCTCTTTATATTGTAAGTAATTTTACTCTGTAGATATGTAAATACAATGTAAATGCTAGTTAAGCCTTCCACGTGAAGGCTTGTGGAGGCAGTAAAACTAAAAGACTAAAATATACGTAATATCAAACAGCCAAGCAGCACTCAAAGTGCTAAATTCATTTATTTTGAAATCTAAGCTGGTCTGGGACCACCTTGCAAAAGAAGGAGTCAGATTTATGTTTATCGGTCCTGGGTCTGTTTTTAGACACGCAAAAATGTACCCTATCCACACAAGTTTTGGGAGGACAGAATTAAATTGACATACTGGAAAAATACCCAGGGGCTGAGTCAGGCAAATAAGTTCTTTACGTATTCGCAACAGAGGACAACAGTTTTCCTCATACTCAGCAGAAAGGAATTAAGGCTTATAACGGGCAAATGCAAAAAGATGAAAAAATTGAATAATTTTTTATCCATTCCAGATTGATCATGGAAGAAGATTGTTTGAAAGTTCAATGTATGTTGTAAAGATCGTTCTTGTTTCGTTTGTGAAACCAAGTGCACGCAGTTGTTTTTCCCCTCGGACAGAGTAAATTTAATTGTGAATTGTTGTAATTTTTACTATTGTCCAAAAATTATATAAGAAATGAAATGAAAGATGAACTTTTTTAATAATTCATGTATGCAAAAATGGAACTTCTTTTAAATATGCGTCTAATCGATTTTGGTTACATTTTCTTTCCAAGGAAGCTAGGAGAAAGCACACGAAAACATGAATTGCTTCCTCCCAAGGATATGCCTATATAAAATGTACCATAAAGTGTCTAATAAAGAGGCATGCATCCTCGTTCCTTCCAAGAAATCTATGGGAAGCACTCGAATTGCGCTTGAATTGCTTCTTCCTTAGGACATGCTTTTACGAATGTCCTTGCAATGTCCAATATAGAGGTATGCATCTAATCTTCCAAAGAAGGCATCCGGTTTGAACGATGGTATGAATCCATTTCCCGTTGTGACAAACCAGAATTTATCTTTTTTTAATTCGAGCAATAGGTACCTATACTTAAAGAAGAATATTCTTGCTGTCAATCCTTATTATTTGTTATACATTTTCACGTTCGAGAATAAATTCAGGAAGAGAAATGATATAGCTTTCTGCACAAGTTTCATTATGAATAATTGAAAACCTATCCACCCCTAAATGGATAGAAAGAAAGTGAAATATCAAATAATCCACGGATTGATTTGACCTGAAATACAGAACTGAAAGATACGTGAGTGAAACTTGCATTTGTTAAATATTAGATACACCTGTATCACTGCATCATGTACCGAATCGGATACGTCGAAAACTATAGCCTGAAAGCATTATACTTACATAGAATAAATATAGTTAGATTTCTTGTGGAGAGCTTGTCAAAGAGCCGGCAGCAACAGCTAAAATTACTTAGTTGCAATGAGTGCAGAGATATACTAACTCCGAATGTAACCAAATAACACTGAGATATTAGAGATCGGAATTAGTTAGGAATGGTGATTCTATTTACCGTTCATATGTATAGTCAATCGCAGACATAGATTTCATTGGAAGTTGGTAGTTTTTGTATTCTGGTGATATACATATATCGAGTTACCTGAAAATTGAAGTATATTCATTTCATCCAGTCGCATTGATGAATCTATCTTTATTTTTTCTAATCAAACCTGTTACTGTTGTTTTTGTGCTTTTTTTTTATATATATAATTTTGCATACATATTTTAGAGTTTGTTGACTCCACAGAGATTTAAGAAAATGCTTTTTTTATTCAAAAAGTGACCGTTTTACTTTTATCCGAAGATTAATTGCTTCAAAAGGTTTTTCTATTGGGATTAATTTTTTAGAGTGGTAACAATTTATTATACTCATTCAGTTTACGAATTTTGACCACTATAAAATGCGTTTTCAATTTAAAATTTGCAATAATTTTTCAAGAAGTATGAGTTTATTAATTTCAATTCAAAACGCTGATCGTTTTACATATTTTTAATTTTTTGGTTTTTTTTTTTATATTAATCTGTAAAATGTATAGAGGTTCCCCGAAATTGTTCGTATGTGCTTGTAAGAGTAACAATGGACGGTTTTTGTTTTTAACCATACAAAAGAAGAACAATTCGATTTTTGTTTTGCTTTGATGCAGGGAGAATAGATTGAAATTATTTTGGGAGGTAATCATACGTATCGAGGAGATATTTGATCAATGCTATTACCGTTCACAACGGTCACCGAACTATAGCGGTTTTAAATTTTTGCGTTTTTGCGATTTTGAGGTAAGATAATTAACAATAACAATTATTAATTATTTATAGCGAATCGAATTTTTTACATAAGTTTACGTAAAAATCTAACAATAAATCTGTTTACTAAAATTTGAAAGATTAGGATTGTGGTGGATAAAACAAAATTACATTTAAGAAAATAAGATAAATCAAATAAAGCTAAGTAAATTTTATAGTAGCGTACCATAAACTGTGGTTACTTTGCGCCAGCGGGGTTAACTTTGCGCTATTCATAGGAAAATCTATTGCAACGATCATGTCGCAGTATCATTGGGTCTACCGTTAAAATTTCGAAATTATTTGATACCCACATAGTTCTTCTTCATTGTTGAGTGAGTTCGGGTTCGTGCAGCGAGGGAAAGGTTTATTTTCGGAGATATAAATTTTTGTGAAATAAAAGTGTGAAATTTTAGTGTTGCAAAATTTAAAAAATATTTGAAGTACAAGTAGGCCATTGGAAGTAAGTCATATTGGAATGATATCGATATATATATTACAAATGTATTCAGTGGTATCCTCAAAGGCTTATATTTCAATTCTAAGGTAATATAAATTTCCTGAAAGAATGTCCACGTTAATGACATTTTGGGGTTTCTTTGCGCCAGTGGCGCAAAGTTGCTCTTAAGGAGCACAAACCAATTTCGGTGATAGCTTTACAAATTTTTGATTATCATTTTGATCTTTTTATCACGCCTACTACCAAAATATGCCACGAATTTATAAAAGGAAGCCTGGAGCAAGACGATACATCGACTATACTAAAGAAAGACTGGAGGAATGCTTAGCAAAGATAAGAAAGGGCGACATTTCTCAACCTTTGGCTGCAAAAGAGGAGGAGGAGCTCACAGTTTAAAAGCAGGACATCCTAATACTTTTTGCGATGATGAGGAAAAGAATTTTGTTGAATGCATCCTAGCTATTTTTGATTATGGTTTCCCAGTGAATAAGGTGGAACTGCGATTCATAATTAAATCACATCTGAATCGATGTGGCAGAACTGTGAAGGAATTTAAGGATAATCTTCTCAGTAGTGAATGGGCCAATGGATTCTTGAAAAGACATCCGGAACTGACTGTTCGCTTTGCATCGAACATTAAGCGTAGTCGAGCAGGTATTGATGAAGAGACATTAAAAAGTTATCACTCTAACCTTGCTCAGGTTCTTCTTGGCGCTCCTGCTGAAAGCATATGGAACTATGAGACGAACTTGACCGATGATCCGGGGCGAAAAAAAGTGATCACTAAACGGGGAGTAAAATATCCGGAAAGGATCTGCAATACAAGTAAATCCACGATATCAGTAATATTTGCAGGAAATGCCGAGGGAGATATTTTGCCACCTTATGTCGTATATGTATAAATCATCGATTTATGGAGCACTTGGATGGAGGGCGGTCCAACTGGATGTAGATTCAGCAACACCAAAAGTGGGTGGTTCGATACCAACACCTTCAGCGATTGGTGATTAGAAAGTGGGTAGAAAAGTGGGTAGAAAAGTGCTTGTAGGTGACAATATTTCCTCGCATTTATCACCATATGTTATTCAAAAATGTAATCAGTGTAATATCGACTTCGTATGCCTTCCGCCAAATAGCACACACATAACACAACCCCTTGACGTTGCATTTTTTCATCCTATGAAGGTTGCATGGAGAAAAATTTTAGCGAATTATAAGACCTCCTCAAGTGGACAAAAGCAAGTTGTTCTCCAAAAGCAGGACTTTCCAAAACTATTAAGTGAGCTTATGAGTAGTTTGACTATAGCTAAGCGGAATCTGCAGTCTGGCTTTAAGAAATGCGGTATATATCCATGCAATCAAGAAGAATTGGTTCGGAACCTTCCTGGAGTAAACATAAATTTATCCAGCATTCATTTATCCTTCATAGAAATATTGGAGCATCCACGGTTGGATAGCTGTGGAGGTGAAAAGAAAAGAATACGTAAAGTAGATTTAGCTCCAGGTAAAAGTTTATCTGTAGGTGCTGAGGATGGACAAATTTATCCGGAAACACACTATGAACATGGTCAAATCAATCAAAATAGTGCTATAGCTTCTACATCAGCTTTTCATGACATTAGTACTCCTCAATCACAAGGAAATTGAACAATCTTTCAACACTGACCATGACGATAATGATACATAGTTGTGACTGGAATCTTTCTAACGATTTAGAAGAATATGAAGATGAGGTTGAATTTGAAAATGTTGTCTCAACAGGTGGAAGATAGCATATATTCAACGTTTAAAAAAGAAAGTTGGACAACATGTTGTATTC
Source organism: Dioctria linearis (assembly GCA_963930735.1). Taxonomy (NCBI): domain Eukaryota; kingdom Metazoa; phylum Arthropoda; class Insecta; order Diptera; family Asilidae; genus Dioctria; species Dioctria linearis. Next base: position 259,036,119 of record OZ005741.1, read on the forward strand.
CTGTATGAAGGAGAATATTTTCCAGGCAAAATGGAATCATTGCAAGAAGATGGGGCAGTCATTTTTGCAATGATGAAGTCCCTAAATAACTGGAAGTGGCCGGAGAAAAAGGCCAAAATGCTTTACAATTGGGTTGATATAATTGGCTCAATTGAAGAGCCTAAACTGGTTTCTAAACGAGGAATTTTCCGCATATAGGAGCTTGAAAAACGCTGGGGAATTTAATGCTCTATTTTTGGTTTATTTTTTTCCTATGTGGATTCGCTTGTTTTTGTTTTATGCTATGAGCTGTAATATGAAGGTTTTGTTACTTTTGAATCAGTAGTCTTTCATTTCGTTATTGAACAGGTGTTTGGTAATTAACATTGGGCAGAATAGTTGCTAATTTTGTTTAGCTTTGTTTTCATGGCGCAAAGTTTGGTTCCAGACCACATAACATTGCGTCCCTTGCGATATAAGATAAGATATTGACAAAAATTATAAACCGGTGCAAGGTAACCCCATTAATAAGAACAACTTTGCGCCATTTTATTTTTATTAATAATATTATTATAGAGAGTATCTCATGAAAAAAGTACAAGTAAAATAATTCAACATCATCCTTTCTCAAATTTTAAAGCAAATATCAGCTATTCTGCTTATAAGTAAGTGATATATTTTGCTATAAAAAAATATTTTACGTTTAAGTGGCGGAAAGTAACCACATTTTACGGTATGTCATTCATGTTCGTTGAACTTATATTACTTGTTACAGTAGAGCAATATAAAAAATGCTTGCTATTCTAGACTCTGTCCGCTGTATATTAGCAGGACGCACCCGGAACGGATGAGGCTCAATTTCTCGTATAAGCAATATGGCTAATTTTCACATACATATTGCTTTATACAGATGAAAAAAATCACTTCGTACTAGTAACGGCCTAATTGAAGCAGCCAGGAGAAATGACGACACAAATAGACTTCTAGATTACTGATGCAGTTGTTTAGTAAAATCCAAAGTAGTTTCGATCTATCACCCCAACCAATAAACCTATGTGTCTAGTCGAAAAGACCTAATGGGCGTCATCCCCATAAATCACTTTAAGGATATTGATAACATTCCATGTTACTGTATGTAGCTTTTCGAAACTCAAATTTATCTTCAATCAGCAATGGTTCAGGAATTGGATACTTATAGAATTGACAATGCCATCATTTGAAGATGAGATAGACTTAAATATTAATTTAGAAAAATGCGTTATTAACTTCACAAAACAAAAAGCGAATAAAACAAAAGTGATATAACGTCGTTGTTTTAATGAAACCTGGCTATGTGGCAAAAGTATAATTTCACAGGAGAGACAAAAAACTGATTATTTTTGTTAACTATGAGAAGTCAAATAATATTTTCCACTCAGAATGTAAATAATGTGTAGTGTCGCACATGATTTAAGATCAAATAAAATAATATAAGACGAACTGAGCAATAAATTTTTTTCAATTCATTGCCAAAACACCACATAGGAGATTTTTTATTGTTTTTTTTTATGCATACATAGGAGTTATTTTTAGAAGTAAAATTCGAAATGAAGAGTTTTCAAAGTGAACTAAATTAATATTTTTATTGAATAACGAACACAAATACATTCTTTTATTTATCATTATAATTCTTTCCATAAGTATATTCTTTCAACAAATTTTCAGGTTCATTTTATATATTTTTATTGATTACAATATTTGTTTTTTTTCTTGTCAGGTCTGTAGGTAAGATTATCGAAGAATGTGTGATGGTCTATTTCGACAACATTCTTAGTTTCTGGCAGATGTCGATATTTTGACTCCGAAAAATAGGTAACGGTCGGTTATACAAACTGCATACAGTGGTAGTACAAGTAGACCTCTTTATTTTTTGTGACAATAGTTTGTATTGGGCGGTATGGTCCTCTTTGTATAGCATGTCTCCATTTGTCTGATACTTCAGTGCTCTTATGTCACAAACAACTGGGTCTTCAGCTTTCTTTCCTGGCCTAAGTGACGACAGTTTTGATGAAACCTCATAGTTTTTAAAAAATGAGTAATCGAGTACCTCAACTTTGTAGGGATTTGAAGGTGTTGGTCGTCTCATCAAAGCCACATAATCTGATGGTGAATTGATTGTGGTGGCTTAAAATACTTCTCAAGAGTGGCATGTATACTGTCAACCTCCATCATAGTATGGCCTTTCTCGAGGAATAGTTGCTCTATCACAATAGATTTTTTCTCAGGTATATTGCTCAGGACACTGCGGCTAGACGATTTTGGTAGTTGCATCCGTCGGAGATAAGTGTGATAAGTTTAATTGACTTCGGCATTTTAGAAATGAAATCTTCAATACAATTCATTTGCAGTGACACTCCCATTAGCCTCATGCCAAACATAAAGTGTAACATTACCATTCTTAAGTTCATACAAAGTAAAATTGTGCACTTGCAATTTTTGTTTATAATATACCTTAGATGCATGTAATCGGGGACATAGCAAGACTTATTGTAAGTCCATAGTAAGAACAAGATGTTCATAATTTGCAGAATCTTCAGCTGCTTGCTTGGCTATCCTTGCATCGTCTTTCTTCTTAATGTGTGCCTTATATAAGTCATCAGCTATTGTGCCGATTTTGTAGCTGTAACATAAATCACATTAATCTTTTCTAGGAATATGGATGGCTATATTTTCTTCTTTGAGAACTTCAGTGAACAAATTTCTTCCTGCATGAGTGAGATTGTTTTCTTCGCATCCATTCTTACTAAACGCTGAACATGTTAAGCTCTGACCGAAATAATGTTTCTACATAAATTTTATTTGATGATGCCCGACAATAATGGTTAGGGACTTTAGACAGTAAGCTAAGCCAAAATTTTATTTTGTCCACCAAGTCAAGTTTTTTCCTCGGTCTAATATTTTTAGCTGATACGTTAGCCCTCTTTATTCCAGTATCTTCTGAATGTAGGATGCCAGATACTTGAAGATTATCTTTCTCAACAAACCCCACTTCTTTTCTTTTAACCTATCGCTTCTATGTTTCTTCACCAATATCTTAAGTAGGTACTAAGGAAAAATATTCGACAAACCTAGACTTATACCGATTTCCATTGATCATGTTTTCTAGAAGAAGTGTTGCACTTTTCTTGCAGTGTTACACCGACATTGTTCCATTACCTGCACTGCTAGAAAAAGTGTAAGTCAAATGAGTCTGGTGCTACACCGGAAAAACCGGCGGTGTTACACCGAAAAACGCACATATCTACATAAGAAATGTCACAACTGAATGTCATTGAGCATTACATATCAATATCCATCTATTACTCTACCAAATTCATCCGCAATCACGGCAAAATCTTTTAAATTACAATTTTCGTCATTTTTACGTTATTCGTGATGTCATTTTTTCCAGAAAATTTCAATCTGACAAATTACACGGATATGAGCTAATATTACATTCTCATCGCGTCAAAAGTTGTTCCATTGAACTCGTTTTTTACTGATTGACGTGCACTTTTCTTAAAATATCAATGGAAATCGACATTATTCTCCTGTTTTCTGCAAAAATATGTCATGCCCTTCATTCTTTTTTTTTAATTTCACCGATATCTTTTCTTCTCTTTCGTATTGCCCTACGGTTTACAAGCCCTTTAATAAACATTTTTTCTCTTTCCATGTTGTTATTTTCCAAAATGTTTTGAATGTTTCTTCCTGTTTGCGTCAGTAAACAGTGCACAAAGAAATGTTTATTTAATTTTGTTCCTAAGAACCGAATGTGTACAACGCTTTCCTATTTTTCTGCCTTCTTTTGGTACGTTCTGAATTTCTCTACTAGCTGTTCTCTTAGAGTCAGTGAAGGGCAAGCCTTAAATGAGATTCGAGCATGCTACCAAAGAATTAAATTTAGTCTCCGAGATTTCAGTATCTTCTCTGTTAGCCATCTGTTCCAATTCAGTCCTTGCAATACCTGGTAATTCGATGACCTGTTCCGAAATGATATAAGTAACTTTCATTGGGTACTCCTCTTTATTTTTTTCGCTCTCCATCGTTACATCTTCTAATGTAAGGAGTTGCTCACCGGCTACCGGGATCTCAATTTCTTGTTCAGATCCCAAAGCTGAATGTACTACATTGTAAAACTCATCTCCAGGTTTCAAAATCAGCTCATTGCTGTCCCATTCATTATGTATGTTGACTCTCGTACCAGTATTTCCAATATTTTGGAAAGCAAGCGCAACCAGTTTTTTCCACGGGTTTCTATAATTTTTGCCTAAAAATAAGTTAGTTTCAATTATACATAAATATACGTGATTTAAATTTTTATTATATAAAACGAATGAGATTGACATTTTATTAGACTGACCTATGAATTAGAAATTTTATTCACTCAAAATTTATGCACAATTGGAATAAACTCTTCAACACTTGATAGACCAAGCAACTATGTGGCGTGACTTGGTTCAAAATATAATAAAATAACTGTAAACCGAAAAGCAGAGCAGAGCAGTTCATCAATGAGTTCATTGAATTCTGGCACGATTGGCAAGAGAGGAAAGATGACTTTCCTTTCCTTAGTCAATGGTGGGATTTTAGAAAGCTCCAAATTCGATCTTTCATCGAAACGAATTTCAACCGAAGTGGGTATCAAGCTTCTATCATATTGGAGGATATGATCGCTGCGACAAAGGATCTAAGGCGACACACTTCACCTGGTTATGACGGGCGGCTTGACTCGAGAATTCTTCATACGTTTCAGGAAGTTATTAATTCCTGACTTTTGGAAGTTTTCAATTCGGCGGTTGAGACACATTCAGACTCCTATGTATTGTTCTGAAAATAGAATGCATTTCGTCCCAATGTCGAAAATAGCTCCTATGCATAGGAGAATTTCAACACAACTTAACTGCTCTCACACACAGGGCATTTCGTTTCCTGCTTTATAAGTACAAAAAAAAAAAACACGCAAAATGGCGTGGCGGTTAAGTTGGTACCAAAACCTCAAAATCGCTTAGTGTGACACAGAGGAGGTTTCATAACAACAACGACGAATGCCTGATTTTCGTATGAAGTAGTTTATTTCTAATACTTAAGTGCCTATAACCCTAAAAACAACATCTATATTTAGTCCTAATTGAAACAGTGTACGCCCCATCTTTGCGAAACCCTCGAGAAATATTTCCCAAGCCATGAAACAGAAATCCATATGTGTGTGCGTGCTAGACCAATTCTCTAAAATGTTTTATATTGATTCTTATGGAAAAGTGACTAGACATTGATATTAGATATGTCATAAAGCCTAAACTATTATCCAAACAGGACAATAGTCTTCCAGTAATTTTAAGTTTGGCTCTTTACCTTCACAAAGGCTACACTTACTATACAGGGTGTCCCGTACGTACCGCATTTCCTTTATACCCCGGATTCCTTACTCAATTTCGAAAAATAAATTGTATGGGAGGAGAGCAGGAAAATGAACGGTGTGGGCGGTAGGGGGTTTTGTGATTTTGGGTGCTTTTTATCCTAATACCATGTAACTTTCTTGTTATACACCCTATGAAGGTGATTTGCATCTCAGGTGATAGTAAACCCTCTACTGTTTCAAACAAATGCCCAAACACCTCTCTACTCCCTTTCCGTCGTCGGCAGTTATGGGATGTCAAAGTCAAAAAATTTGATAATTTTGCAATTTTTTTTTCAATTTTAACGATTTTCCCGCCAAAATGCATGATAACTATACAGTTTTATGACAAGATTTAAAGACCCCGGAATGTTACCTTTAATTTGACAATGCGCATGTACCTACCTAAATGCTACCGTTATTGAGATGTTCCCGTTTTTATGGTGCATAATTTCATTAATTTTGCTAATAATAATAGAAATCGCGCCTAATTTTATGCAATTCCACGTAAATTAACAAAATTCATGAAATTATGCATCATAAAAACGGTAGCATTTAGGTAGGTACATGTGCAGGATCAAATGAAAGGTAACATTCCGAGGTCTCGAAATCTTGCAAGAAAGTGCTATCCTTGTCTTGACTTATAGCGGGGAAATCGTTAAAATTGAAAAAGAAATTGCAAAATTTCCCAATTTTTTTACTTTAACGTCCTATAACTGCCAACGGAAAGAGGGTAGAGAGGTGGTTGGGCATTTGCTGGAAACCGTAGAGGGTTTACTATAACCTGAGATGCATGTCACCTTCATAAGGTATATAACAAGAAAGTTGCATGGTATTAGGATAAAAAGCACCCAAAATCACAAAACCCCCCTACCGCCCACATACAATTTATTTCTCGAAATTGAGTGAGGAATCCGTGGTATAAAGGAAATGCGGTACGTACGAGACACCCGTATATTATATTACTTAACATAATAGTTGTAATTAAAAAGGAACCTTACTATCCCACCTTACCAGATTCATTCGAATTCATTGGACCATGCTTTATTTATATACATTATACAATTATTACTCAGCTGAGAGTTCTTGTTTGGGGAGTCGCAATCACTCAATTAAGATTAAAATTTTTAAATAAATTTGTTAATAGAGGTATAGAAATTTGATTACGGCTAGGAAGATATGAGAAAAGTTAAGATTATCAGAAGATATTCCTTTCGATCGGTTAATTTAGAGGAGGTTAAGCAATTGTTCAATCAGAAAAAGATCTTTGTATGGCTGGACGACAGCGTCAGCATATTAAAGGAGGGATAAATGTCATCGGACTTATTTTACCTGACATACAGTACGCTTACATGAATACTTGAAGTATACTTGAAGTATGCTTGAAGTAATCAAATTGTCATGAAAACGCTCATACAACGCGTAAATTTAAACTTAAGTAATTGGAAAATTAAATTCAAGAAAAATTGAAGTCTATTAATGGGAATGAATTCAATCAACCGCCCGACATGAGGTTCAAGTACTCAAGAATTCATGGAAACGTACTGATAGTCAACTGGTTAATTTCCGAAGGTTTTGTAGAAGTCCTTTATCGCACCTATACAAAAGGTGAAAAAATCGAATTTATTCGAGAACATTAGGCCAGTAAATATGCCTTTTTACATCAAAATATTTGGAAAAGGTAGCTCAACAATAACTGATTAAAAATGTAGATCAGCATAGCATTATTTTTGAATATAAGTTAGGCTAATAATGGAATGGAAATAAGCTATTGATTAAATCAAAATTATTATCGCTATTTGCCTAGACATGTAGAGAGCCTTTAAGACGGTGAATATAAATATTCTCATAAACAAATTAGATAAGTACGGAGTGAAAGGAATAGAAGCGAATTGGTTTCGGTCGTTTCTAACAAACAGATCGCAGAAGACTTACTGTGCCTTAGGGGTACATGCAAAACGTGGCGAGGCGAATTGATATCAAGAAATGAATGAGGTGAGTTGAAGCACGTACTCTTAGGAGTACCACAAGATTCTATCATGGGAGCATTGCTGTTTCTTATTTATATTAATTATGTGGGTAATATTCCGGACCACTGTAAATTAAGACTCTTACAGATATGCATTATTGTATAATACAGGTGACAGTATGAATTTTAATTAGTATACTGATTAGCATCAGTAAAATTAGTCATTGATACACTATACTGGTGTAAAACAAAGAATTGTGTTTAACGTATTAATTAATATTTTTAAATTAACGCATAACTTGTTTCCCAGATATTTGTGCAGAAACGTAATTCTGGTTAGTGATATACAACCGTATCAACTACGAATAATATATGAAATATGGATTTCAGACCTTATATACAACTTCCTGAATTGAGAATATGATTATGTACAGAGGCATTAGACAGAAATTGGGGGTAAAGTTGATTTTGCTACTTTTTATTGAAATAACATTTATTTTTATGTAGTGACGCGTTTTTTAATATGTTTGCTCCCCCGAATATTTCAACCTAGATACGACGCTGGAGAAAATTTCAGCTACCCTTCAAGCAAGGCGAAACAAAAACGTAACGAAAATGTAAACATGCTTGCATTGAAGTGTACGGAAAAAAACGTTTTGGTGTTGTGAATGCGAAACAGAAACGAATCATCAGTCCAAAGAGAAGTGAAACTGAAAAACTGTCAGTTTAGTGGTATTTCGCATTCTGTGTTTCGATTTCGAAATGAAAATTACGTTAAGTTTACGAAACGTTTTAAATGTGAAGTGAATAATTTTTGAAGAAAACAACAAATTTTTCTATTTTAATTTATTTGGTAAAAATATCATCACAAACCTTAATAAAAACAGAATATAAAAGCGTGTCCGTTTACGCTACGTTACAACGTTAGGTACATCGAGTAGGAAAAAGATAATTGGAGTACAAAATTTGTTCGTAAACTAACAAAAGTGCAATAACAGCTGTGTTCTTTTGGTTCCGTGCACTGCAGAACACAGAAGATTGCGAATTGAATTGACTTGTAGCATGCATAGAAGTAGAAAAAGTTTTGAATTGCCATGACTTGAATCCTCGCAAAATGTCAAAATAGAACTTGATAAACTTCGGGGCAAAATTTGACAGGTTTAACGTTTTGTAAGAATTAAAGTCATGGCACCTAGATTATTCTCTCTATGCATTTAAAAAATCTTCTACTTCTATGCACTCTACAAGTCAATTCTATTCACAATCTCCTATGTGTTGCATTGCACTGCATGGAACCAAAAGAACACAGCTAATAATAATATAAGTATATCTAACCACATTTTTTTACACTTCAATATTTTAATAAGCAAATATTACCGCGGCGTTTTGTTATCAAAGTCACAAACAAAATAAGATGCACAAAACAGCTGTCAGATTCTATGACAGATATGTCAATAAATCCAGAGGTACGTTTTCAATACATTTTTGGTTCGCTGTGATTATAATGTTAAAGCTGTTCGCAAAGTTTACAAACTTTTCGTTTCTCTTTAGGTGTACACTTTCAAATGCTTAAAGGTAGGTACATTTTCAATACGTTTTTGTTACGCTATGATATAGTGTTCATATACCATATAGCCTTGGGTGTATTAGTGAAAAAGCTGTTCGTAAAGTTCACGTTTTCGATTCACTACAAGTGTATACTCTCAAATGTTTACGAGGGTAGTATGATATGGGGTACAACAAAAATTTTTGTATAGGGTGCGAAATAAAACAAATATTTTGAGCCACTTCTGTCTTATTTCCATATGCTTTTTATTTTTCTATTCACTCCAACTACTACATGGCTCTCTTATTCATTTAACTATGTAAGTATAGAAAGTATAAACACTGCGGTTACCAACATAATCTACTTGACCTATATATATATAACCTATGATAGATGATAATCCTCCTCCAACTAAGGTATAGTAAATAAATATTTTTACCTATACCTATAAATTGAATGGAACGCGTTTTTTTTATTTATTCAATCTGACACCTAAAATGCCACTTTTCAGCAAACTTCAACAAATCTACCTAGAAAACAACAACAACACTTCCAAAGAACGTGTACGTGATTCCATATGAAATGTAAACGTAGCCTACCAATAGCATCCATTACCAAAAGGTGTGGCAACAACTCCAACGCAAATGGCTGAATTGTCTTCTTTAAATTAAAATCTTCCTAAGTTCCGAGATATTTCAAAATTCATACAAAGTCGTATACCTACCTACCGAAAATATTATTCGGAAACTTACATCCGTCGACAGAGTAATCCTCGCATTTGTGGAAAACTGTCGAATTTATATGCAACGCATGTAGAAGCTATTTAGCATGAAACGTGCGTAATTTCCTGTTTGTGGGTTCGTTCAACTAAATCTGTTCCACCACAATCCTTTAACTTGTACTCGTGGAAATTGATAGTAACCATTCAGTCGCAGTTCACAAGGGAATAATTAAGGGCATTTTCGCGCTAAACTGGTGAAATTGGTGTATTAAGGATGGATGGGATAACAAACGGGCAAGGTAGAAGTGGCTATTTGTTAAGGCGAAGCAAAACTTTGCACTCTCTGCTTTAAAACTTACTGATATCTGTTAGCGTATGGTGATTCATAATTCATAGTAATTTTGTTGACTCTGAAGTTACACACATAGCCCAACATATACATATGTATGTTTATGTATATCGCCTCCCCCATTGATTATTTTTGTTTATCCAATAATACAGGCCGGGTCTACCTTAATTGAAGCGCTTAATTGGAGTTAACATAATCGACTCTAAAAAAAGGGGAGAAAAATGTCGATAATACTTATACCTCGACTCGTATTGTATGTAAATATCTCCCGGAAATTGTGGTGGAGGTGGGATACTGTGCAGGCGAACTATTTTAATTCTACCTATGAAGAGATGGATTCAAGAAATCAATCAAGACTTGTAGAATTATTATGAAACAAGTCGTGAGTCAAGTCAAATCTTGAGATATTTTCAAGTAGCTTTCGTTGTATGGCGCGGTACGGTTAGAGGAATATTGGTCACGTCTACTTTTGGTATTCAGCGTGACGCGATGTATTTTTAAGTGATGTGCAATTACTTATAAATTACGTCGGAGAAAAACGGTAGTAATTTATTTATACACATCGTCAAATGTTAGTTTTTATACTTATTTTTGTATTTTAGTATGTATGTACTATACTCAAAATGGGTGGGCTTGCTAACTGCGTCATTCCTACTAAACAGAGTTAGACAACATAATAAGTGATTTTTTTAAATATCCCACACCCATGAAATTATAAAAAACAATAAACAAAAACAAGAACAAAAAACTCCTTCCTAACATGTAAATGTAGTGGAAGTAGGTCCAGTTTATCCTCTAACATTGTAGTTGGGAAGGCACACATGGCACCAGTTACTTCTAGCCATGCAATCCGTTGTGGCTACTTTTTATAAACTAGCTTGAGTTGTCTTTTGTTTAGGGTTTTCACAAAACGAATGAAGCGTATGTTGGGTTTTATAATAGACTAGAAGGAGCCCGTCGGCGTTGCCCGGCGATAATATTGATACCTAGTTGGGTGGAAGTGGGAGTGGGTTAGTCATAGATGCATAATATCTAAGCTATAATCTGACTCGATCGCGCAATTCCGTACTCTAGGGTTTCCGGCTGTGTATATATGTCTACGCATACATTCATATGTGTGGGAGAGTGTTGCTCTATACGTCGACTCGTTCTCAAACAGTGCCCAAATATTTAGTAAAACACGAAATTGTTGTATGGCAACCCTAGGAAGGAGTTGCCAGATTGGTCCCATTTTCGAACTAAGATTTCCTTTTTTTTAAAAGGCACATTTCACCTCTATACGTCGACGCGGTAGGCAATGTCCAAATATATAGTGGAAAACTAAAGTTTTGTATAGCAACACCAAGAAAGAGTTGCCCGATTTGCTTCACTTTTGAACCTGTTTTTGCAATTCTTATTTAAACGCCGTATACAAAATATGAGTTCTTCACCTTGACGCCTTCTCAGGCTGCTTCCAAGTATATAGTGAAAAACCAAAATTTTGTATGGCAACACTACGTGCCTGATTTAGTCTATTTTCTAAATTTTGTTTGCTATTGCTATGTGAACACCGGGTACCAAATTTCAGCTCTCTACGTGCGCTCGTTGTGAGACAGTGTCCAAATATATGTATACTAAAAACGAAATATTTGTATGGAAACCCTACGAAGGAGTTGCCCGATTTAGTCCATTTTTGAACATGTATTTTTAATTTTTATGAAAACGCCATGTAAAATATTTCAGCTTCCACATCTACGCGTTGTCAGGCAATTTTTTACGTCTCGACAACAGCGCCATCTATCCAAACATATTCACAAAATTTCATTGAAATTGGTTGTGCGTCTTCGGATATTAGCGTGTACAATGACAATGACACTGAATTTTTATATATTAAGAAGATGTATATGACCATAAGGTCATTTTTGGTCTCAAACTCCAAGTTCTGCCAAAAAGGGGTATAGTTTGGTCGAAATACATTTTACGAAAAGACACTTTACCTAAAGGCGCTTAACAAGAAAGACTTTTTACAAAAACTTTATTAACAAAAAAAAAAAACGGCGTTTTGCAAAAAATGTTTCGCAAAATGGACATTTGGCAAACAGACATTTGACATAGATACATTCAGCAAAAGAATAATTAGCATTCATATTAATTTTCCGAACACAATTTATTTTTCCTTAAGTACCGTTATATTTAATTTCTTGTTTTTCTAGTGGTGCATAACTATAGACGTATAGTCAGGGGCGGATTTGATCACTTGGCCGCCCTAGGCCTATGGAAGATCGCCGCCCCCCTACTCCCTGTAAAACACGAAAAATTGAATGATCTATATACAGTGAAGGGACCCCAGGCTAGAATTAGCGGAGTAGGCTACCTCATAAATCGGAGTAGATTTGAAAAAAATGGAGTAGAATTAAAAATAACACTTTCCAACGAATTATTTTATTTAAAAAAACGAAAAAGTATAAAAATGTAATGAAATACCCACAACTACAAGAAAAAATCAAAAATCCCACCAAGTTTTGCCGCCCCCTAAATCTGCCGCCCTAGGCCCGGGCCTACTCGGCCTATAGGGAAATCCGCCCCTGCGTATAGTATTAGTGTGATTGTAGTTCTTGCCAGCAAAAGTTGTTCATTGTGGAGTGTTAAAATAATTTAATTAATTTTATTATATTTTATGTAAAATGCCGCGTGGTACGTACTTAACCGAGGAAGAAAAGGGTAAAATTTGTGCCCTTCGAGAAGAGGGATTAAGTATGCGTGCCATTGCTCGAAAAATTCAGCGTTCTGATAAATATTTTGAATTATGGCAAAAATAAGAATGGTGGAGCTAAAACCAAGATTTCTGAGCGAAATAAGCGGCGCATTATCAAAGCAGCAAGCAACACTCTGAAAAGTGCAAGCTTAATGTCTCTCGATGGAGCGTGAACCGGGTTTTAAGACAATCGAACTGCATCGTCAGACAGAAGCTTAAAACGATGCCCAGATTATTGGATAGACACAAGATAGCCCGCCTGGACTTCGCACGTAATAACATGCAAACGGACTGGACAAAGGTTCATAATTTTAATAAAATTTAAAATTTAATTCTTTCCACTAACTTAACCCGAATTACTCTTTTAGATAATTTTTTCAGATGAAAAAAAATTCAATTTGGACGGTCCCGATGGTTTCAACTCGTATTGGAGGGATCTGCGGAAAGAGCCCCGCTATTATTCAAAAAGAAATTTCGGTGGTGGTACAATAATGGTTTGGGGAGGTTTTTGTCTTGACGGTGTGCTCGAGTTGGCTTTCCCAAGCACGCGGATGAACTCTGCCGAGTATACCACACTGATGAATACTCTTCCAAAGAACTAGTGGCAAAATTTGGAAATTCCAACACGATAACGCTTCGGTGCACAGTAGTCGTGAAATCCGAAGGTGGCTACACGAACAAAATATAGATGTTTTGGAATGGCCAGCCTTCTCTCCAGATCAAAACCCCATAGAAAATATTTGGGGCATTATGGCACGCCGAGTTTATAGCGAAAACAAGCAGTACCAAAGTGTTACTGAATTAAAAAGTGTTGTTATTGAAGCGTGGGAGTCCATCGAGGAAAGTATTTTAAAAAGTCTTATTGACACCATGCCAGATCGACTTTTTGAGCTCATTCAAAATAAAGGAGGTCCTACTCATTATTAAATTTAAATTACATTAATTTTTTTTTCTTGAAAGTGAATTTCTTTTCATTTTGTGTTAATTTTTAAACTGCGTCTATAGTTGTGCACCACTAGAAAAACAAAAAATTAAATATTACGGTACTTAAGGAAAAATAAATTGTGTTATTTTCTGTTGAAAGTTAATGTTTCTCAGTTCTCTCACACATCATATAATATAATTCATTATTCTCTTTCTCGAGAGTAGTGTATCCGTTAAAATATAGGTGCGTCTATAGTTATGCTCCTCAGGTATATATCCTAATTAAATATTAGGAGATAATCTCAGGTAGAATTATACCCCTCATCGTAATCTTACAATTACAGGATATCTATGAAGTCCTTGATTTTCAGCGAGAAAGTTGTTTGTTAAATAGATTTTGTTAACTGGCCTGCTTCCGCCAAAAGTATGCATCATGCCCAAGTTGCCGGTGAGGCCTTCTCTAGTACTCTTTTTAAGAGGGGATTCCAGTTTAGTTTGCTATCTAGTGTAATGCTTAGAATCTTAACCACCTTCGAGAATTCCACTACTGCTCCCTTAAGAGATGATGCTTGTAAATAAAACTTCCTTTTCTCTTTTTCTGGTGAACGGAACGATTACTGTTTTTTAAAGATTGGCACGGAGTCTCATTGTCTGGCACCTGTTGCGAACTATGTTTATGAGGTTTTGCATTAGATCAGAGCTTTGCTTCTGATTGTTGTCCACATGTCCCTGATTGTCATAGCCGGAGTTGGTCAGCTCCTGTGGGAGATCATCGAAAACCAGCGACCGTAGTAGAAGGGACAAAGTCAACTCGGAAGTTAGCTATTATTCTTCGGATTGCTTTCATCCATTTCAACAAGGGGCGTTCAATGGATTCAAAGGAATCGAATGTTCCTTCGATATCCAGGAATGCATATGGATTGGATTGGATTGAAACGAGGTTGGGACTCGAAATGGGTCCCTGGAACGTGGGGCACAGCAAGGCGCATTTGTCACCATCCAGTCATATGAGCAATTGTTCATAACTCCCAACCGAACGCTCTAACAAAATTAAAAATTTGCCCCAACCCTCTTTACCGGCTTCATGCAGTTCTTCGAGGAGGTGTTAGCCGAGGAATCTGAAACCTTTTTCTGAGAGAGCCGGACAGTGACAAAGAAAATGAGTTATCGTTTCGGAGTCTTCTCCGCATCCTCTGCATACCGGATTTTTTACCAAGCCCCATCTTATGCAGGTGACTCCTGAGAAGGGAGTGCTCAGTGAGAATTGACACTAGAATTCTCCTCAGGGTTGGCTTGTTTAGTGCCAGGAATGCATATAGGGTTGTCTCTTTTTCCTTCACCGTTTTTTCTAGTAATTATACAAGACTATGTAGGGCAGTTGTGGTAGACTTCCCTGCTTGGTAAGCTGTAAGCATGTTCGTGTGGGTTCAGCGGTGACTGTCTGAGAACACTGCTCCTATTAAAACCATACCGTGTTCAATTTTGACATGATTTCTTTAAAACTTTTAGCTAAGATTTTGAAAGTTAATAAAAAACTGTCAGAGTTAAGAAATTCATCATTTAAGAGTATTATTGTTTTTTTAAAAACAAATAGGTGTACCAAACTTCCTTTAATTCTTATAAAAATCACGAACGTTAACCATGGCAGTATCCATTGCGTTAAAGAGGGGAAGATATGAGAATTGGCCAGTTTGAATAAATTTGCTAGATAATAAATATGAAAATACCACACATGTCGTCTGAGTCGTTCTTGTATTAAAGGTTCGTTTTTGTTTTTATTGCTGGATTAGCAGAGTTCTGATCATAAATTATTTTAATATTTGAAGCAGATAATTGTGATTACAAAGAGTGGAAAACAAGTTTCAGAACAAGTAATAAAAACATGCGTTGGCGTCACATATTTGACACATCAATCTGTGGAATGATGGTAATAAGACTAGATTTGAATAATTTTTACATTTATATTGAGATCGATATCATCATACAGAATTACATAATAAAAAACCTGAATGTGATAGTTTGAATGCAAACAAAAAAAAAAGCGTTAAAGAAGCCATAAATGACATAAGAAGAAAAACATAAACAGCGTCATCTAGATCCATAAAATATGGAACTATACGAATCATGTACATTGCTTATGAGGATAAAGAAACTAACGAAAAGCGATAATTGCAGAGAATCCATTGATTCTGGGAATAGCACTGAAAAAGACTTTCTAAGGGAATATCAAAGGAAAAATACTATTCCAAGTTTAAGTTAAAACCAAGAAATAAGGCTGTGTGAGCCTGAGCAGTATTTAAAACTTCAATACAGCTTTTGACCTGCGCAATACTTGTCGCGAAAATTTATTTTTGAGCTTTTATGTATGAGTAAGCACTAATGCTATATCCTATCCACCATCAAATATTGGTTGTGCTGTAGATAATTCTTACATTTAGCGCAATAAAATGAAAATGGAAGTCATTCGGAGATTCGAGCAAATAAGGCGTTTCGTATCAGCAAGAAACATTATTCATCAGTAGGGCTATTTCCTGTCTGCCGTAGAAGCCTGAAAGAAAATGCGAAGCTTACCCCATATATGATCTCAGTTACAGTTCCTAGTATGAATAATATGAGAAGAAATACTTACTATGTATTTCCTTGGGCGCTTAACCACTTAGGTCCTAGATGGGACCAGCCAAGTTCAAGAGAAAAAAAAATAAACAAAAATATATAGAAAATGTTCTGCAAAGCCTTTGTTGCTATTTTCGCCAGCTGCAAGCTTTGCAGCAAACTGGTTATCAATTTTTTTTACTTCAAATTGATAACATTTTTTGAAAAGTCTTCATGCATTTTCTGTTATTGTTGAGAGCATGGTACAAAGTTGAGAGATTGTTTCAACACAGATGTAGCGATTTATTGCCTGTTTCTGGAAGCCACATGCAAATTTTACGACAAACTTTTATACCCAAAGGATTTCCAAGATATAAGAGAGAATGAAACTCTAAAGTTTTCTATATTTTTAAATAGATAAGACTGGGCAAAGTGGGGTATTGAGTCAAAACAGGGTAGTGTTAATGGATACCTAGTCTCCGCGATGACAAAACATTGAGACATTGATTCCTCTAGCTTTAATTTGAATATTACAAATCTAAATAAAAACGATGGTATGATTGCACTGTCCATGCTTTTGTTACTTACATACTTCATATGAGGTAAAATGAGCTATGTAGATCAACCAGGGCCAAGTGGTTTAGGTTAACCGGGGAAAAGTGGGTAGTCCAATTTACCCAAAATTAAAAAAAACTCTAAGGTTTTGCAAGCTCTAACTCTCCTAGGCCCCAGAGTACATTCTAACATATTTTTTAACTGACCAACTTAATTAAACCTCGCCTTCGTCGGAGTGTAAAAGCCTTGAAAAGCTTTTTTTTTTAAGTCTATTGTCCGGCATTTGTAAGAGTCTGATAAGGCAATAGGATGTTCTTTGGAACATATTATGTGAAACTCTAGAGCGATAACATTCCACAGGCACACTGGGGTATTTGAAGGTAATGAGGACAAGATTGATTCAAACAAAAAACCGATTTTGTATTTTTTCTAACTTTTCATGAAATCGTAGGAGCCATATTTCTGCTAAGTACAGAAGTGTTGGGAAGACAACCGTTTTGAACAGTTTACACCTAATAACTCAGTTTTTAGTCCCAGCTTTACATAATATATTCCTTATGGACTCTCAAGCCGTATGATCATTAGCTGCATTTAGGAATAGGGCAGAGAAGGGCAAAGTAATGCCAAGATATGTGAATTTGCGCACTTTTCTCTTATTTATAGAAAAGTTCACGGCACCTCCATCGGCTTCCCATATGGAAAGTCAGTATTTTTGTTATACCCTAGATGACGAAATTATCAGGGTAATACTGAGTTTGTGATTCCATTTGTACCGCATAGAAGTAATAATGATAGAGCAAAATGGATTGGACACCCATGTTTAAAATTAAAAGTTATTCTGATTTTTGGATATCCCACTCTCCGTCGGTCTGTCCGTCTGTCCTCACGATAAATCGAGAGCACGTGCACTTAGAGAGCTAAAATTTTGCATACGGGCTTTAAAAAAAAAAATTTTAAGTGCCAAAATGGAGCAAATAGGATTACTTCTTCGTGGTGTTGCCATGCAAAAATTTCGTTTTTCACTATATATTTTGTCACTGCCTGTGAGCGCATCGACGTAGAGAGCTGAAATATTGTACTTGACATTTTGATAAAAATAGTAAATACAATTTCCAAAATGGGCTAAATCGGGCCACCCCTTCTTGGTGTTGCAATATACAAATTTAGGTCTTTTACGTATATACTGTGAAAACGATCAGTCTTAGAAACTTTTTTTATACTAAAAACTTCTTCAGAATATAAAATCCTATGAAATTGGTTATAATAATTTTTACTATCAAATGAGGCGTTCCAGAAATAATTACGACAAACCACTCAAACTTGCACAGAGGGACGATCATACGAAATTACCCACGGGCAGGGTTTCGCAATGATTGGTTGTAGACCAATTCAAGTTTTTTACTTCTTGAACATTCATCTTTATCACAAGGACTGGTCATAATATTAGGCTGAAACAAAATGGACATAAAGTTAGGTTAAAGCGAACGCGCTCTTTAAATTAATCAGGCGTTCCCAAAATAACTTTAAGGCGTTGATAAGGACTTTTCTTTTAGTTTAAATGTCAAAATCTTCGTAAGTAAAGTGCGGTAAGAGTCACTCATTACTTACGGACGCGCGTGTTATCCAATGATATTAGTGAGAATTGAATGAAATCGGTATTTTATTATAGAAGAAGAATGTGGAGAGAGGGACCATCCCTTCTAAGGAAAAGTATGGGAAGATACTAAAAAGCGAGATATTGCTTTTGGAAGTGCTGCCGATTTTTTTCAGATTGTTCTTACATTTTTTATATAATAGGCACAAATCTTCAATTAAATCAACGCCCATTTATTAATTTTTTGCTTTTACCTCTTTTTAAAATTGAAATCTTTAAATGAACCGTTTATTTTGAAAGTTATGCAAGCCCATTTGGGTATAGTATTTCTATTTTGTTCGCAATTCTTTAGTAAACATAATTAATAAATTTACACTATTTTTGAGGCCATTCCCTTTAACTCGTACACGAATTTGTCTGTCTATTTATTTATATATTTCTTTTTTACTATTTTCGACACTCTCGTAGACCCACTTTTCGTCATCACAGTGAGCTGAAATTTGGCACACAGGTTCATGTTGCGTGACAATTGAATCTATCAATACCTACTTGAACCGGAAATTTCCATAGAAAACCCGGAAAATCGGGAAAAATCATTTGAAAATTTGGTACCAATTTGATTAGTGATAAATCCGTTTCAGGAAAAATGCAGAGTTCTCCGATTTTTCCGAAAAAAAATTTTTCCGGAAAATTTTCCGCTAAAAATGTTTTCTAAATTATGCAGGATCAAGTTCCCTATCAACTGGCATCATTCCTTTCTCTCCGACAATGGTGAAAACTTGCAGAAAAAATCTAGGAAAATTCATGTAAAACTCTTTTCCGGAGTTTTTCAGACCAAGGAAGCGTTTGAGCGTTTTGCACCTAAGACAAAGTTGTAGAGCGAAATGAGTTGCATAAAGTTGCTTTTGTGGAAAACTCCGAGGAAAACCCGGAAAAGCGGGAAAATCATCGGACAAATTTTCATCGATATGATTAGTGATAAATCTGTTTCAGAAAAAAGGCAGAATTTTCCAATTTTTCTGGAAAATTTTACGAAAATTTCCGGAATTTTCCAATTTTTCTGGAAAATTTTACGAAAATTTCCGGAATTTTCCGACTTTTCCGGAAAATTTTCCGACAAAAAAGTTTTATAAGCTATGCGGAATCATTTTTTTCTGTCCTACTGGCATCAATAATTTCTCTTCAACAATCATGAAAACTTGCATGAAAAATCGAGGACAATTCATGTAAATTTTTAAAAAAGAATCATAGTATTAGGAAAAGTCTGTGAAAAACATGGAAAATCGGGAAAATTCATGTTATATGGGATCAAGTTGGAATACAGCTAAAAAGCCCTGTTTAAAACATAATTTGAATTTCAGAAAACCGTTGCAGTACTTCAACGATTTGATACTCGAAAAATTTTTGTTTTCAGATCGGCACCAAACATGACTTAAAAATTGTTTTAAAATATCTCCATGCAGCACGTAATAACAATTTAGTTAACGTGAAAAAAGCAGAAAATAAAATAAGTAAAAAACGAGTTTTCAAACAAAACTGAGGCCAAGCCGCATGAAAAAGTAGAAAATAAACTTTTCTTAACACACAGAGGTGGGCTCAGATTTTATTCGCTGACAATCACCGATATATTTCAGTATGGACAATCAGAGGTAATAAGTGATTTGATTCATGAAGAGAAAGAATATTCAAGAGAAATGTCCCAATCAGAAAATCTGAGTCCACCTCTGTGTGTGAAGAAAAGTTTATTTTCTACTTTTCATGCAGCTCGGCCTCAGTTTTGTTTGAAAACTCGTTTTTTACTTATTTTATTAACTTTAAAACACACAAAAGTTCACTATTAGACCCTATAAATATTTTTAATTTATCTTTTTAACTAAATTTAAACTAAAATATTTCAATATTGCGTTGTAAAGAAAAAGGACATGCACCACTTTCAAAATAAACGGCTCAAATCTTAAATCTTGCGGAATGTGACGTCTGTTTAGGACAAAGATGTCAAATGCTCATAAATAAACCTCAGTCTCAGTTTTTTGGAGGCACACTAGTAAATATGACTACATCATCAGCATATAAAATACATAATATGTCACCCTGGAAACCCTTTATCACCAAAATGATTTCCAAATCATTTGCAAAAAAATAAAATTGGAGGTAAGGAGTCTTTGCTGTTTTTTGGCTTTTTTCATCTACTCCTAGTGTCAAGGAGACCAAGGCGTTGGTACATATAATTCCTGCATCAACCGTATAAACTTCGCACTTATTCCCTGCTTTGCAAGTTTATACCACATTTTCTTATGAACAACAGAGTCAAAGATCTCTGAAAAATCAATAAATAAAGGTGTGAAGTGGTCTTTACTTCAACCCTGGATTAATGCCGACAATTGCTGATAAGATAAACAATGTTTTCATTGCACCCCTTTCTGGGCGGAATCCGATTTATTCCCATTCTGGTTTTCTAATGTCGGATTTCTTACAAGTCTTGTGCGTTATTTATTTTTTTCCCAGGGCCTATAATGAAGTCTATTAAGGTTGTGAAACTCAGCACAGCAACAACATTAATTCCGTGAAATTTTCCATCTCAATTACTTATTTATTCTATTCCAAATAATTAATAATATTAAGTTCTAAAAAAAACATCCGATTATAAAATTTAACAACTTTTTGACACTTCTTATGGTTATTGACCCGTGAATTTAACTGACTTAATTTCAGAGATCCGCCACAAGTCTCAAGTGGCATTTAGATGTAATTTTGATCTCTGCAAGAAATTATAGCTCCATTAATTACTCATCTGATTTGTGAACTGTCTGTGACTGAAATCATAGCTAATCATAAAGTCTCTTGATTTGCCTGCGTTTTAGCTCTTGAAGAACCAAAATGAAAGAGCACTACCTATATGTGAAAACCTGAATGAATAGATAATTTTCAATGTATTTTTCTGTCAGATGAAAATCCTAGAATGGTTGCACTCCATCACGAGGGTAGGAAGAATGGTGCACATTGAGTCAAGTAGAGCAATGTACGTTCATTCATGTGACTATAACCCCTCAGTGTGAGAGGAGGGAGCTCCAACAATCAAATTGTAAAGCAAGTGCACTTAAGAAATTTAATTATGCATATCATACACTCCCTGAAATTATGCATATTACAGGATTGCATGGGTTCATTATCTGCTACTACAAGTGTTATTAATTATAATTTTTCACACGTTTATTATTTAAGGATATACACGTGTAATTATTTTGCTTATTACAGAATTTTCAGGTAACATTTTAATTTTTAAAACACAATTTTTTTTCAAATCAATCAAATCAACTGCTTTCCATTGCTTTCGTATTACCGCTGTTGCAGTGGGGAAAACTAAATTTTCCTGCATTCTAAGCAAAAAACAAAATTCAAGTGGTGTCTACAGTTTCTAAACTACTTACGTGAATATTGTGAGAATTAATGCAGTCGCACTGGAAAAAAGAAAATCATAGAAAAGCAAAGAGAAAAATCTTATGATTTTCATCTTTTATTATTCAACAGCGACTGTCTTGTGTTTGCCAAAGTCACCTAGCTAATGAAAATTGAAAATTCCCCTGTGCTTTTCACAGGCATACCTGTCTGGCATCGGTTGATTAGACGAATTCATTTAGCGAAAACAGACGGTGCACGCTAAGGCGAATTTACAATAATTAATCCATCTCAATGGTGCAACTCCAGTATGCTGGAAAAGCAACAGCTTTCTAATGTCGAGTCGTTGCGCCGGCAGTTTAGATGTTTCACTGAAGTAGTTACTACTAATTGTATTATAGGAGATAGCATTGTCTTTCATTTCTTTCCTTCGCTATGCTATAGGTCTTGCTAGATAAAGGCCTGCACTTGGTATCCTAATGATAATGATGCCATCCACAGGTCATAGGAGAACATTTACAGCATGCAGGCGCTGCAAGTCAACGATAGCATCAACCTAAGATAAATGGGAGGAATACATACAATTTTAGTAACCGTGTTGGCACTAGATTTTCATGTTGCATAGTCTCCATAAATTTACACATTCTCCAGAAAATTCATTTTGCAGCTGCACATTGTTGTACAGGAACAATACCAAGAGCAGGAGCATCAGCAGCAGCCGCACCAGCAACAGCATGAAGACGGTTAATCACTAGACGCTAGCAATTGCGATCATATGATGAGATGATTCAAATTTCAATGCGCACGACACGTTCATTCTGGTATTTTCCCTTTGCAATATTCTTCGTGCTCCTGGTAATGAAATGACTTTTCCATGTGGGAAAGTATGTGGTGGCTGGGGGATTGGATATGAAGTGCTTTTCTATTGTCATTGAAAGTCTGGCTGACGTTATGGAAAATTGCACAAGAAAAAGACATTTGAAAGTGATGTTCGTGCGTAAAATAAATAAGCAGGAAAGAGCAGTACCAAGCAAACCTTATCCCGATATCTGTATGAATAATTGACCTTAAGATTGCTTTTGCATGAGATCGAAAATGTCACACCTGAAATATTAATAGAGACTTGTTCTGTGGTTTTTCAATGCATCATAAATATTGAAAATTTATTGAGTGACGTTGGCAATAGATGCATACAGTAAGATCTTTATGAATAAAAAATTCCCATAAGAAAAAAAATCATAGGTAATAGATATGCTATGACATCCTAAGTGTTTTATATGTTGAATTGGACAGCTACAAGTGGAATGTAAAATGTTTGCGAAGCTTCAGCATTTAATTCAATTTCGAATGATAATAATCGTTTGTTTCAATTGATTAGAATTTTAATTAGAAAAGAAAATAGGCGTAATTCAACAAAACAGGGCTTGAACGGTGAACTTTGAGCCTAAGAAATTTTAGATGAAAGAAATCGTCTATAGGTGATATCCTTCTCCAATATTATGGGGATGCATTTAAATGGTAAACTGAGAGTGAAATCTCAGCATTGATCTCTACGCACATAATCTAGCTCTTCTATATCTATTCTTTTCTTTTCCTCCGCAAAGGAACGCTAGTTAGTTGTTTTTATATACATAGTGAATTTTATATTTTCATATTTTTCTTTTTTGTTGCTTTTTCTTTCTTCTGAGTTGTAATTCTTATCTAAATTTTGTTTTTTTTTCCTATTATTTTGAATTTTGATGATTGTGATTCTAGCACCACTACTAAAGTTGTACTCTATAAGATTTCAATCTTGTGTACATTGCCGAAATAAAGTTTATTCTTATTCTTATTCTTATTCTTACTGAATGAATGAAGCTCTTAATTGGTAATTTGGCTGGTACCATCTGTATCTTCCCGACATCGAACTCAAGTCTCTCAATCTGAAAATCGAAAGCATCATCTTCGCTGCTTATCCTGTACCAGAGCTGTCAAATTCAAGTACCATTATCATATACCAAGTATTTAAGAATTGATAATTCCCACTACTAATACTCCCGTATTGGATTTAAAATTTTACAGTTCCATTCCCGGAATTGCAAATAATAATTTAAAATACCGGAAAGTAATTGAATTTGCGATTCCATTACAAAAATACTTAGAAATATCGAGAAGTATTTGGGCATTACTATATAATTCCCTTCAATTCTTTTCAAATACTTTCAATTACTTTTAATTACTTCGAAATCGTCAGTACTAAATATGATATTTTACTATTTGGTATGCCATTTCTACTAAAATAAGGTGTATTTAACTTAGTTTAACTATTGTTTTTTATGAAATTGTAAATTAAAATATGAAAACATAGCAAATAATAAAATTTTTTCCTATTTTTAATGACTTGGCCTACGATTTTTTATAAAGCAAATGTTACTTGTCTAGACTAATTAATAGTATTGCACCTCGAAAACAGGAAAAAGTTGTTTTTACAATAAAATTAAAAAGACAATTGATCTAGTTCATTTCATAATTAAATACAATATCATGTTTAGTACTGAAGTTTTTGAAGTAATTAAAAGTAATTGAAAGTATTTGAAAAGAATTGATTTATATAGTAATGCTCAAGTACTTTTTAAATACTTTTGGATATTTCTAAGTATTTTTGTAATGGAACCACAAATTCAATTACTTTCCGGTATTTTAAAGTATTATTTACAATTCCGGGAATGGGACTGTAAAATTTCAATTCCAATACAAGAGTATTAGTACTACGTACTATCAATTCTTAAATACTTGGTATTGGTAAATAACAGGTATTAAATCCATTAAATACTGAGCATTTTACACCTCTGTCTGTCACTGCTTCAGTAGCCTTGTCTGATATGGTCCACCTAAAGACTGAGTTTCTCTCAATTTAACTTGATCCATCGACAAGATTCAAAAATAAATTTCTGCTCCAATGAAGAGATCTATTCGGTTAGGCTGTTTAAAGTTCGGATTGCAGTTATATGCTCAATGTCAGTGGAGGAGATTGTTTTTAGCGTTGCTCGATACCTTTATAAAAAACGAGTATAGTTGACCAGGAATTCTATATAAGTTTAATTATTTGGTCAGTATATCCGTTACAAGATTAAGGAATAATACATTATGGCTTCGTATTACGTGCATTTGGTCTTAGTATTGACTTACAGAGATTGTTTGTTGATCGGCGAATGAAGTGTGATTTGTTGTTCATTTTACCATCGACCCTGATATATAATCATTCCTAGTGATAGTGTTGGTCTTTGAGGAGAAACCGTCATATGTAATAACGTGATGTGTCATTTGGAGCATTTTACATATGTTGTTGATGGGGGGCAAGTGTTGGTCCCCTGT
Source organism: Dioctria linearis (assembly GCA_963930735.1). Taxonomy (NCBI): domain Eukaryota; kingdom Metazoa; phylum Arthropoda; class Insecta; order Diptera; family Asilidae; genus Dioctria; species Dioctria linearis. Next base: position 259,061,248 of record OZ005741.1, read on the forward strand.
CGAAACTTAAGAAAATTAATGCAAATGCTGAACACTTTGACTATAAGTTTTTACATGCCATTAGTTGAAGAAATTTCGGATAGGTAAAGAGCTGATAATTACCTTTGCGTAATATACATGCTGTAGTAACGACTGCAAACATCCTGAATGCGGTATTAGAGTTTTTATGAAGACCTTCCATTGATTTCACAATTTTTCACCTAATGAACGACAATAATTGCCTGTGCAAAAAATTTAAAAAAATTTCCAGTGATTTCAATGCTCTGGGTTCAGTGACAGATTGACCACAAAGCATTGTGTCGCTCTATCTACATTCTTCACTCATATGTGCAATAAGCGTAAATTCCAATGGCTTGTGTTGATTCTTAAATCCTCTAGACCGAGGCGATATGACATGCAGCACCTCAATTGCAGGCATGCTCCCATTGGGTACTGTTGTCCTCACGAGTTAACCTTTAAGACCGCCATAGATTTATCCTGCTTCGCTTAGGAATCTCAGGACATATCTTAACTCTTTACTTTGCAGCTCCCACAGACTTGAATAGATGTAGCTACCTAATAGCCTACATCTTTTATTCATCAGAGGAACTCACAAAGTTGGACGTAATCAATTTCCTCCGAATCCATACAGCTCCTGCAAAAATAGTTTGCCGCTATTCCCAGTCTTTTGGCGTGGTGTCCTTGGCCCAGAGACCCGTAATTAACCCTACTAGATTCCTGGAATTTGTTCCACTGCGATTAAGGAGTTCTCTTGTCCTCTTCTGTCATATGCAGAACACAATCGCATCGAAATACCACAGGTTTCCTTGTTGATCCACCTGAGACTTGTCTTTTGATAGGCGCCCTTGATAATCTCATCGTTTAAAGCTCCGATCGGAATCCTCGTATAAGGTACCGCTGTGGATATTACACTTCAGAGCCCTTTTTTACCAACTCATTAGACATCTCATTGCCTGGAATATCCCACTACCCAGGCTCCCAGCATAGGGTCACCTTGTTCAATATAATTAATCCCTTAAAGCTGGTCTTGGATAACTGCACCGATTTCGTTTTAACCAGCACAGCATCCAATGCCTTAATGGCTATCAGTGTAAACACAGATGTGCCGTGCGGAGTCTCTGCGGATAGCTAGCAATATTGTCGCCTGGTAAATCGCTACGAGCTCTGCCTGAAAGACACTATAGCTGTGTTCTTTTGTGTATCTTGTTCTAGAACTCCCATATACTGGAGAGAATTAATTGTTCCGTCGATTGAAGCGAACTTTTTGTACTGTTCGCTTATTTATAAATCTTCTATGAAAATGTATGAGCCGTTCTTTTGTGTATCCTTTGATCTGCCCGGATCTGGGGACACAAATGAACACAGCTTATATTTGTAGATTCCAGGAAGATTTTGTTAAAATGTTCTTTTGGATTAACTGCTCACTGTCAAAATCTTAAATGTGTTGAAAGCTTCGGGGTAATAAGTAATGGTTGATGGAATTTAAGGGTATTATGTAATAGGTATACGAAAGGAAAGCTATAAAAATCCGAAGGTAAAAGAGGAAAAGCGTAGAGCCGTGTCAAAGCGGGATTGAATCCACGATCCCTGGGACGATAGACATCGCACATGCCAACTGAGATAAATAAGTTACAGAGGATGTGATTACTAGAATCTGTTACTTTTTCTTTATCTAACTAATAGATTCTTTCTTGTTGGTGAGTTCTCTCTATTATTTACGACAAGCGTTTTTATGTCTTTCTCTGTGCTAAGCTCGTTGAATGTGTTCTCCTGTAAGCTCATGATGACGTATCACGCCGAACTCATCAAAATGTTGATCTTGGATCCTATGTCTCAATTTTGTTCTTAGATGTTGTCATATGAAATGAAAAACCAATCAGATGAGTAATACAGTTACTAATTTTGGGTCTACTTAATATGTCTATAATGTATAATGCCGCATTCACAATGTAGAGTATATTGGCAACTGGCATCCTTTTTTTCGTATATGACCATTTCTGTAAGGATCAGAGAAGTGCAGAGTGGAGCTGCATGAAAATAGGTTCTATTATTTTCACGCTGCCATTTCCGAAAGCTTACAAACTGCAGTTTCGAACTACTAGCATGTAGATGGCGTGGAAAAATCTCCATACTCCTTTTTATCATAACAAACATGTTTTAATGTTATTTTCTGATTTAATATATTTTATGAATGCTAATAAAAAACAAGAGGTATTTTTTGCAAGCCTCACGATTTAAAAACCAAAAAAGTACGTTAATTTTTAGCTAGTTTCAAAGTAATCTGATGGTTGCCAACGGGTGGGTACTTTTTCGAATTTAAAGTTTTGACAACTATACATAGTTGCTTGCTTGTTTGTTGATTGGGCGTTGTTATGGCGATTTGTTATGTTAATTTTAAAGTTTGATTTCTTAGATTATATAGCAAAAAGGATAGACTATCAGGAAGAAAAACTTAAGCATTTTCTTCATGTAGTAGAACCGTATCGATATGTTCGTTTTAGTCATGGAAGTAGTTAAACTACGATATTTTCAGAGCGTTTTTTTTTATTTTTACGCAGGAAACGTTTGTTTTGAATGAAAGTTGTAATTTAAATTAATTATTAAGTTGCCGGATATTTCAAATGTTACTCTTAATATTCGCACAAGTTTTAAAAATATAAAAATATCCACAAGCACAATATTGAAAATATGAAAATTGCATTGAATTGTCATTAAACCCAGTCGCAGCAATTTAGTTCTGGGCAGCACTTTATTTTCTGCGTTTTTTGACAGTTAGCTGCAAAGTACTGCGTAAACTCTGCGTTGCATTCGGTTCCAGCGGTTAGAATGAGAAAAATTTATTACTGTGTTTTAGTTAGGTACTCCGTGTATTTTTTCCGCTCTACTAGACCTGAGCTTGAATAAGATTGCTTCCGATCCTTTCCAAAGCAATGTAGAACTAATTTTTTTGGTAAGAAAATAAATTATGATTTTCTCCTACGCATTTTTAATTTTCAAAATTTGCCATTATTTACATTGGTTGTACAAATTTCTTACTAAACTTTCTACGTAGTCTTCAGATAAATCTTTTAATTTCAGTTGTCGTAAAGCAGTTATATTTTTCGATTGAATTCTGGTCATCAGTATAGCCCAACCATCTTCATTAGGATTGGAATATACATGAATACCTTCCTTCTCCTAGCACTCCATAAAAAGGGGTCTTCTGTGCTTAAAGTCATTTTCATCTGGTAATATCCGCAATACATAATTGATTTTTTGCTCCAAATTGATCTGGTCTTACAAATTTATTTAGAAAACTATAATTAAAGTAGCAAACTTTCTTAAACCAAAGGTAGAAAAGCTACCCAAAACACGTCTTAACCATGTTCATTTATGTCCCTAATACGTCGTGTCGTCAAAGTCGTGAAATTTTCCTGAATGAATCAAATAAAGAAAATAGACACTTCTGGTAATTTAAAATGATAAAGATATGAAAGCAACCCTCAATTAAAATACCTCGGAAATATCAATCAAGAATGTCGCAAAATTTTAAACAGCCAGCAATAAATTAACACAATAATTATCTCTTTCGACGCCCAAAATCTACTACAAAAAAATGTTAAATTTATTGGAAATAAAAAAAATAAGGATTGCCAATGTTTCAAAAGATTTCAGTTAGGGCAAAATCTTGACCAAAATATCAACAATTCCTCAAAAAGTGATAATTAACAATCAACCAATCGTTGAAATTGAAAACGACAGAGCTGTTTTAACAGAAGGCGTCTGCGTGGATTGATTGGAAATATGGAAAGATCTATGAAATTCATTGATGTGTTTATAAACAGCATTTCTGTTATAGACTAATGAAATTATTTAAATCGACTTGATAAATTGTGTGACATGCTAGACTTGCAGCCACGGCCACTTTCTCCCACGTAATATCAAAATAACTACTTAACTTCCATAACAGTAAAGTGACACAAGTTAACTCGTCAACTCTTGCAAAATCTGAATGCCTTAAAAGGTTTCTGCATGCAACAGCAAAAAAAAAAATTAAGTGAAACTGAATGAACTTGATTTTGTGGGATTATTTAGAGCGTTTGTCTGCATGTAATTTGGAACTTTGTCATCTAGGAATGAACCTGAATTAAAACAAAAAGGTTATCTCGGTATTTTCCATAAGCAAAGGATTAAATTTTCCTATTTATGTAGTAACGAGTTGTTCAGTATCTTATGAATCTCATTGGTCTTCATCCTCGCTCGCGTACCAACCATGCAGTGTACGTAGTTGCACAATTAGGGTGCAACAGCCTTCAAACAAAAACTTTTCATTACGATTTTGGGCAAGTCTAAAAAACCATGCACAAAATTTCAGCTTTTTCAGTTGATAGCGTAAATTTTGGATGGCAACCGTACGAAAGAGTTTCTCGATTTTCACGTTTTTGAAACTTAAATCCTTAAGCAAGTCTTCGCCTGAGAATGAAATGACACGCCCAGTGGAACAAATATAATAAAATAAAGCGAAAAACAATGAAGACACTTTGTCCTCAAACATGTTATTTATGCAGGTTCACAGAAGCAGATATTTACACGATTCATTTTTAAGTTTATCCGACGATAACAAAAAAAAATTCTATTCCAAGTTTGCTAAGACAAGAGAAAAGGTTATAATTGGTCTAAAAACAACAATATAATACCCTAGATGAAAATAAAGGTTAAATAAAGTGAAAACTCAAAGTTTTATATGGTAACACCAAGAAAGGGGTGCCCGATTTAGTTCATGTTTAAAATATTATTTATTATTTTTATGAAAGCTCTGCGTACCAAATTAGAACTCTCTACGTCGATGCGTTCTCAGGCAATGTCCAAAGATATATAGTGAAAACCAAAAGTTTTGTATGGCAATACCAAAAGGAGTTGCCAGAGTAGTGCCATTATCGAACATAAATTTACTTTTTTTTTAAAGCGAGCCCGTGTGCCCGTGTGCCCGTGTTCACGAGTTAACATGAGGACGAATAGACGGACAGACAGACGGATAGACAGACAGACGAACGGACGGACAGACGAACATGGAAAAACCAAAATAACATTTAATATTGGGGTGGGTGTCCAACCCATTTTGCACTACTAGCATTATTTCTGTGCTTTACAAACGGAATGACAAATTTAATATACCCTATGACTTCCTCTAGGATATAAATGTAGCATACAACGGCAAATAATGAAAAACTCAGAGAAAAAAAAATACATTCTTATATAACTTGAAAATTGAGGAAATTTTTACTCAACACTTCTTCAATTGATGAAAATAGAATTTATTATTATTTTAATAATTTACATAATCAAAATGCAGAGAAAACGGAAAAACCTGAAATGAGTAACCGCTCTCAATTAATCGAGGCGGTAGTAACGCACATTCGGAGCATCCCTTTGATCGACTAACAACATTACAGGGCAAAAATTTGGACCCGAGTTTTTCTGTTAAAAAAAATACATGATCTTTCCAAAGAAAATAAGTCGGATGCAGTTTTTCGAAATATTTATATGAATGTTTTTAATTATAAACTCAATTATAGTGTTTAGAAACTAAAAAAAGGTCAATGCGATTGATGTTTGCTATACAAAGCGAAAAAAAAGAAACCTAGTAAGAAAGAAAATTTTCTTTATATAGAGCGCAAAATGGAAACGAAATGGCTGAAAGCAGGGAGAGATCTGGACCGTCAAAATAGGGATTCGAAAGTGGTCATCATTTGCTTTGGTTTGCAAAGTGTGTGTCCTTTTCCAACAGGTATAGCATCAACGTTTGATGATGAGAAAATGACTTATTGTGTGTTGGACAAAAACACAAGCAGTAGTCGTGCGGGGAATGATATAGCCAGCGCCGTTATAAAATTACTTCGACATACCACATATAGAGGTCCTTATATTTTCTTTCGAATTAGACCCAAGCAGAGGTATTTAAAACTACGTCTAAAAATACAAGCCCTGTTTGCCTCACTAGAGCCTTGAGTATAGTTGTGCTTTCTACACGCTATAAGTTGCAAGCTAATATCATGAGGCTGTATTTAAGCTTCATGAATCATTCAAACGGCTACAGCTTCAAGCTACAAGCTACAAGCTGCAAGATTCATATTCATATTTACAACTTATCTTGAATAAAATGACATTTTCTTTGACCGTTTTTGAAAATGTCTAGTGAAGACGAAAAATTGTGAGGTGCTTATTTTGGCCTTTAGTGCCATATAAACGTATTTTTCTGCATAAATTTAATTATTTTTTTCCACTATACGTGCTCTTTATTCATATTGCCTACTTATATTCGCAGTCCCAGAATGTTCAGTTACAAAACTGAAAATTTTTCTAACTTCATTTGAAGCTTGCTACACCACGTAGCCTGAAGCTCTCTATGTAGCAGTTTCTACGCTATGACAAATATGTATGCAAACTAAGATTTGTAGCTTGAAGCTTGCAGCATGTAGCGCGTAACTCTCGATCTAACTTGGGCCGAAGTCCTCTATTCCTCAAAATAAAAACAGGGTTATCGCGACAGCCCAAGCATATCTCGAGAACGGAGCAACCGATTTTTCTGATTTAAATTTCAAATAAAGCTCAATAAAGGCCTTCACACGCAGAACCATCGCGAAATTGCGGGAACGGGAGTCGCACTGACGCGACATTTCTAGTTAGCGAACGCGGGATAGCAGGGTTTCATGCACCGTTTATCCCGTCATTCCGTAGTTCCCGCAAGAAGGAAAGATGAATATTGAAAAACGTATTGAATTAGTATAAGTGAACACAATTTTGTATGATTTTTCCTATCCTGGGTACAACAATTTTCGCAAGAAAGATAAAGTTTGGATGGAAACTGGCTTCGAAATTTTTATAAGAACGAAGGGACGAGTTCGTTCCCACTTTGCTGTGTGTGATTGGTTTGTAATTTATCGTTCCCCTTGAGTTCCGCCAAAATGCGCTTCCGCGGTTTCGAGTTGGTCCTTAATGGTTTTTTTGTTAGTAATTGTATTGTTTTTTTTTTAAATAGCATAATTGATATTATTAAAGACTTCGAGCACTTATTTTTGGTTATTTTATTTTGAAGCCTATCTATCTATGTACAAAAAATTGTGATGGTGTTCGGCTTCGTTTTTTAAGGTCATCGTATAACCAAAGAAACCTGTATAGAAGGTATAGAAGCACTGCACTGAATGCATTGTTTTTTTTCTCCCGTGGACTTCCGCAAAACAGTCGATGAGAAGTAAGCAGACGACTGTTTTGTGGATTTTTCCTCTCATATTTGTTCCATCTTAAATGTTGGCATATACGGCAAAAGGCATACAATCTTAAACACTTATAACTAATAAAAATGTCATTGCTTGGATTGCATTTTTTTACAAATAAAAACATAAACTTTAAGCTCGTTTTATCGAAAATGTTATGACTGGCATATACGGCATATCAATTCTCAGTTGACGAAATCAAAAGCGAAGTTTTTAAATAGCAATCCTACAAAAAAAAGGACTGATTCAGAAAAAAAAACCGACCACCTATCTCCTCTTATTACTCATCACCAGATAAACAAAATTAGGTAAAGCTGGTAAGAATCCATCTACAACAAGGTATTCACTTGGAAGCCATTAAGTGAAAATGAATATCAGGCAAGAAGTGCGTGGCAAATTAATTTTTTCCACACATATGGAAAATCCGAATATGTCTAAAACAGGCTTAGCTACAAAGTTGAAAATCCCGAAGTCAACAATTCAAAATGTTCCCAGTAAATTTCGGGAATCTTCTGATGTTCAGAAGAAGTAACAAAAAGTAAAAAAAATCAGGTCCAAAAATTGGCCCAAGAAGTGGTAGGCTACTTTAAGCGAAATTCTCACATGTCGTTGAGAGATATGGAATAAGATTGGAACATCATCTGCTACCGTTCATCGAATTAAAAGAAAAGAAGCTATTACGAAATTTCCATGCTCAGAAATACTGGATAGAACATCAGAAAAGAGCCAAGTTGCAAAAACCAGGAGACAAATTTTGTATGAAAATTTCCTAAGGAAATTCGAATTCTGCATTATTGATGATGATGAACTTATATGAAAGCGGACTTCAATTACCTTCCAGGGCAGGAATTGTATGTGTGCAAAAAGGAGCGGTGACGCAAATTCCAAGTTTAAGAATTGTCGGTGCACCAAATATCCTAGTAAATACTTAATTTGGCAAGCAATATGTTCGTGTAGCCAGAAATCATTACCTTTCGTGACAACAGGCAAATCTCACATAGATGTGCACGCTAAGCAATGACTTCAGAAGCGCCTTCTTTCATTCTTTAGAAAACATTATGGATCAGCTTTCTTTTGCCACTACGCCAGAAAAGCGAGAGATTTCTATAATGCCCAGTGCATACCCGTAGTACGCAAGATAGCGAATTCTCTAAATTGTCCCTAACTATGGCCGTTAAAAAAATATTGGGCTAATTAAAAGAAAATTAAAAAAAAACACTCCTTTAATATAAAAGAGTATCCGATATGTTCGATACTATGTCTTTGGACAAAATTTAATGAGGAACAAAAGGTTCACAAATTTTATAGCACGTAGTAATTATATAATGTCGTTTGTGTATAATGCAGACCATTACCAATAGTTTAATCAAAATTAACTGATAATGAACAAAAACTGGTTTTCTCGTTGATTTCATCATTCATAGATGGTCGGTGTGAGATCTAGTCTCGAGCGTAAGGGAGGGTGCCGGCTTTGAAAAGGAGAACTCAGCTTTGATTTCAATTCAAATATAAATTTTTTTTTAAATATATCTTAGCCTAAATATCACAATTCAATTTTAGTTCAACTAGTACTTAAGATCTACTACTAATACTAATAAAAATTCAGAAAAATTCAACAACAAAAACAATAACGACAATTTATAAATTCAAAATAAAAGTGCAATATTAAAATTCGTGCTGTTGTGCCCAGACTCCCTGTCCTTATTTTTGTTCCTGAAAATAAGAAGAAGAAAGATTTTACTTCTACGGAATTAGACTTCCACAAATTTAAGTACAGAATAGGATTTTCTGAGGTTGAGAACGACGGTGTAACAGAAACTTACTTCGGGTGCAACGTGCTGAAGCGTGTAAGCAGAATTATACTTCTGTCGCAGCGTCCTGGAGCGTGTAAGCAGAATTATACTTCTGTCACACGATTGGGGCGCAAATATTAGATTTTGGGAGTTTGGACTTTAATATAATTAGACTTCTATATCAAGGACAGAACAAAATTATATTTTTGCTCAGAGGACGGGTATTCAGATTAGACTCTGACGGAGGATATTTTCAGATTATACTGTGAAATTATAATATGCAGCAAAATTGGATGCTGAATATAAGTAGAATTATACCTCTACAATAATAGAACTAAACTTTTATATGAAGGAATAAACAAAATTATCCTTTTTTTCAAGGGATAGGAAACAGATTAGACTCTGGTGGAGAATGCTTTTAGATTAGACTCTGAAAACCGAATGGGTAATTTTGCTGCGGTTCGTCGCCTTTTTATAGCCGCCGTGAACAGCTATGTCCGAGCTCCATAATGTGTTGCCCTGGCAACGCTTGGTTCGTTTTGGTCCAATTTAGATTGTGGCGACACCAGCTATCTGACGTATTGTCACTAGATGACATTACAGAATTGTAAATTTACTGGAGATGTTATGATTTGGTAAGTTTATGATATTTTTTGATTAATTTATATGTAATTAAAGTATTTTCTTTATTTTTTTTCCTAGATAGAATATTGCATAGGATGGATATGGGAAGGGACCTGCGGTGGAGTGTAAAATATGATTAGATAAGTATCTTGTGTTAGGAGCATGAAACTTTGTGTTTCCCTTTTTTATATTTCTTTTAGGAAAAACGTTCTCATCGTGGGATATGATCCCAGCAATTAAATGATATAAGGAATTGAACGAGGGATCGATTATGAAGAGTCAAAAGGGTTTCAGTTTGATTTAGAAATTCATCCAGGCATCCATAAATTATGTTGGTGGACTGAACAGTCGGTGTTTTTCTGAATCACAGTACTTAATTACTACATTGCGTTGATTTTCGACACGTTCTCGAGGTATCGTGCGGGTCATGTAGACAGACATATAGATTGTTATGCGAAAATCAAAATACTATGCGTGGATGTCCAATCTATTTTGTCGTGTAATTATTATGATAAACGTAATATAAGGTCTGTTTGACGAAAACCCCGGGTAAACCTAGGGCTATACCGGGCTAGACTATCTTGTTTTTTGAAAAAAAACCTGGGCTACTCCGTGCTTACACTAAAAATTTCTCGCGGTAATGGTTTGACAGTTGTCACTTGAGAACTGTCACTTGCAATTTGTTGTTGATTGGGACATATAAATTACTTCTCGAGCAGAAATAAGCAATAATTAGAAGAAAAGAAATTGAGCACATTTTATTTGTATTCAGTCATTTTATAAATACCTTTTTACAATTAATTATATTCAGGAGAACTGTCACAGAAATGTCATTATATTAGATTTATCTGGTATTTTAAAAACTTGTTCGATGAGTGCTCAAAACCTCGGGTAAATTTGGGGAAAATTGTGGGGGAAAATTTACATGGTGTTATACACGGTGTTTTCATCAAACAAACCTATTCATACTTCATCTAGGGTATGAAAATGATAATTCGATCTGAATCGATACAATAATTTGTGTTTTTGTTTTTAGGAACTGATATAATTCAAGCCTATTACAAAATAAATGAAATTCATAAAACGCCATATCAAAGATGTCTTAAAGAATTCAAAAATTTTAAAGGATCACATAATCACGTTAGATCGTTCATTCAAAATGTTCTTTTATAGAAAAAAAAGAGCTCTTTATAAAGTTTAAGAATAGTTAGATAGATACTGATATTGTCCAAAGACAAATAGCCACCTAAACCAGGGGTCGGCAACCTTTTGAGTCGGAAGAGTCAAAAATTACAATTTACAAAATTTCAAAGTTTTTAAAGAGCCACACAATTTTTTCTTGCCAACAATAAATAGTACTCGCATAAATAAAGTTTTTTGATAAAAAAACTAATCTATTTATTCATACGAAAATATATCTATTTATTCATATATAAGTAGTGTTTTTCACAAGAAATTAGAGAATATAAATGGCATTATTAGATAATTACTTATTATTTAAGTAAAAAATTAAAACAATTAAACATTTACTTACAACACTAACTTGTATTTCAATAACAAACAATTGAGCAAACAACTTCAATAGGAGTGTTGGCTTTGCATGGTTTTAGTAAGTTTGGATAAATTTGGCTCGTAACTTGTTGTTTTAAGTTTCAAACACGACTCTAAATTTTTATTTGTTAGTTGGTTTTTTACTTTACTTTTAATTATATTGATGCAGGAGAACGCTTGCTCGCACGAATATGTCAATCCGAACATAGTCAGCACTCCAAATACCAACTTCTTCACCTCACTGTAGCAATCTGGAAGACTATTCCATGCGTGTCGAACTCTCCTCAACTCGCGGCATTTCTTTTAAAGCTGTCCAATTTTGTTGCGTTACGTACATACATACATTTTTGGACCTCCAACTCTTCCAACTTGCTTTTCAACTCTGTAAATTTTCCACTCCACAAAGCTTTAGTTTTTAAATGGATCAATTGCATTTCTACAGATCCAGTATCAATTCCAAATGGCTCAATGTGGATTTCGTTACTATTTGTGTTGAGAGGATTTACTATGAATGGTAGAGCGATTTTGTTGGTTTTGAATTGCTCAAATCTGTTAGCAAATTCATCTTTAATTTTTTTTATAACTATGCTGAAGTAATTCATGTCAACAGTTGCACTGGTTTTATCGCGATATTGAAATTTAGAAATTGAAAATGAAGTAATTTACCGCTCTGAATATCTTCTGCAAAAAGAATTAATTTTTCTGCAAAACAAACCAATTCTTCTACCAAAACATAGGCTGGGTTTCCGTTTCCTTGCTGTTTTAGATTCAGCACATTTTAGATTCAGCTATTCGAGTTACGGTATCGAATTTTACAATCATTATAAGTTTTTAAAATACAAAATAAATAAACATAACCTTTTTCTGGGTACTAACAGATAACTAATAAAAAACCAAAAAACTCTTTTGCAGTTGAACAAAATATTCTGATTCAAGTTCTTTCGCTAAGATTTTCGAATTAATGGTTGTCAACGTAAAGTATTCATTTTTTATTTTTTATTAGGTTGATCTGAGCTGAAGTATGCGGCAAACTTCAAATACGCAGAACAAAATTACATAAATCTTCAAGCAACGATTGTTCGTATGTTTTCTGAATGCTTAAATTTGGCACAAAAATTCAATATCGTCGTTAAAATTTAAAATTTAAATATTTTTGAAAAGAAAGCATATGCCATTCATTAAAAACTTCAAGTTAAATGAACATTTAATAAATATTGAATTGAGAATATAATAATATGCTTAAAAATTATTTTAAAATAAAAAAAATGTATCCATCTCTAAAAAAGGTATCAAAGTATCCATTTCAAGAATTTCAAGTAAAATGTATCCAAAATGATACCATTGTATCCAAGTAGCATCACTGAGTGATAGAATCGGTCCCTAATCCTCGTTAATCGATTCAGAACGATTTTTAAATGTTTTTTTTTTTTTTATAAAATAAATACTATTTGCGTATGGAACTAAAGAGCCGCAGGTTGCCGACCCCTGACCTAAACCGATCAACTTTTAGCCATAGTGTGGTACACAAATTACATTGAAGTACCACAAATTCGGGATCAGTTACGCATGTTAAAAATTCAGCGTAAAATCATTTTTATTAAAAATAAAAGCAGCTCAGCTAGTAAACGATGGCTCCCATTATCAGTTATACAACTTAACCGAAGAATATCAATCACAAAGCTCTCACTATAATATTCGAGACGTAAATCAGATCGCGTTAGATAAAATGCAATAAAATTTCCAATGAATTGACACAGCAAGCGGAAAATACGTTAATGCAAGTTAGAAAAAAATATCTTGCAAAATACATACCTACTTACATGCATAGAAGACAGGTGCGGTCAACTAACGGAATCAAGAATTCTTGGCTTGTACCTATATACTCATTGAGTTTTCTCATCAATTTCAAGCAGCAAACAAAGCAAGTTTACCTGGAAACATAAACTGCGCAAGGTTTCTTGAAATCTGATTCGAAAGAATAACAATAGAAGCATGCATCACATAATCACACACAGTACACAAAGAGAGTATTAAGTCCATCCAAGTAGTACTCAGTAGTTAAGATTTGGATGGATGTGCTCCTCTTTGATGTACAAACAAACATGAAACTGATGTCGCTGTCACAGGTAAAATGGGAAAAAAAGATAAAATAAAAAAATGAAGATATCTCTACCCACGCAGCTGCCATGAAGGTTAAGCAGCCTATGACATGATTGTGATCTTGAACTTACCGTAATAAGAAAAGATTGTGCATTTGCCTGGGCGTGTGCTTAATTTTATTGAACCTTGATGCTTACATGCATAGATGACTTCGTCTTAAGAAATTTCTAGATTTTCTCATTCTTTTTGGGTAAAAAATAAATAGATAAGTACGTGTGACGATTTAAATCTATTAGGAACCTTTTGAGAAAATTATTTTGTCTTCAAATCAAAGATAAGGTTATGAAGGGAGTTGGAATAGAATTAAGGTGAATGTTTCTTTGGATAAGTCTCCTCCAAGTGGAAGATATTCATTTCGATTATTTTTATTCTAATGTAAATAAATAAAGTTGGTTACAAGAGTCTCTGTTCATTCTCCTATATTTATACAATTCTGCTGTCTGCATTTCATAATCTCTAAATTTTGTGCAGTTGAGTTGTTAAATAGTAGCTGACAATTGACATTGAGTTTTTAAAGATTTTCCAAGTACCTACTTTTAGTTGAAATCTGCTTTATTGACTTCTTGATTTCCTTTGCAAATTCTTGAAAATAGGAGTTCGATTCACGCATAAATTACAAAAATATTTGATTATAAAATTTGACAAAAACATGTTATTCAAACACTTGAAATTTTGCAACTTTCGTAAAGATGCACCGCACCAGTGATACTGTACAGAAATTTTGATCATTGTATTATTTGCTGATTTTTTGTTTGAATTTATTCCTGTCCTCATGGACCGCTACAGGTACATTTATTTGGATCTCTGATGTAAGGCGGTCAACGGATTTCAGTGTAGAAGGCAAGGGCGGATCCAGATATTTCCTCTAGGGGGGGGGGGGGGGCAATCGCCCCCATCGCCCCTATAACCTAACCGCACTTGCCATCAGTTGTGGGCCACTCTGTATAGCTTTCTCTTTTCATTTCAACATAAAACTTTCATTAGCATTCAGATATCGCCGGAGTTCTTTTATTTATATAATACTGGGTGGCGCAAAAGTACTGACACTATAAAAATTACTTATCTATTTTTTTATATGACATCTCCTGTCATTCTGATATTGAAAATTGTGTAGTAAACAAATGTAAAATTACTAAAAATAAACATGGACCGTTATACTCCCGAAAAGAACGTGGAATAATCGTGTCAATGTTTTTACGGAATAATTCATCAGTGATAAAAACACAACGTGAGTTTCGTCGACAATTTCCCCGTCGGTTGGTCGTACAATGCGATGCTTTGCCCCACGCCTCGAAGCAACTGGCACAACATTGGATAGACCTAAGTCTGGCAGACCAAGAACAGGCCGTTCAGCCGAAAATTATTGATGCTGTGCGCGAAAATGTGAAAGAGTATCCAGAAACATCAACGAGACGACGTGGCACGCAATTGGACATTTCCAGGCGGACTCTGCAGCGTATTTTGGTCAAAGGCTTGAAGTTGTTTCCGTATAAAGCTCAGATGACTCAACATCTGTTGCTTACTAAGCACCAAGCTCGTCTAGAGTACAGCTATGATTTTTTTTTTTAAATTGGTTGTGAGTGACGAAGCGCATTTCCATCTCTCGGGGCATGTCGATAGCAGAATACTCGCTTCTGGGACTGGGGCACTGAAAATCCGCGCGTTATTGAAGAAACACCTTTACACCTACTAAAATTTACTTTATGGTGTGGCGTCTGTGCTGAAATAGTGATCGGACCCTATTTTTTCGAAGACGCTGCAGGCAATGCGATAACTATCACTGGCGAGCGCTACAGAACCATGTTACGTGAGTTCTTGATACCCAGTATGGATGAATTGGGACTGGAGCACATCTGGTTCCAACAAGATGGTGCCACGGCACACATAGCGCGCGACACTATAGACTTAGGCCGTGTTATCTCTCGTTTTGGCGATTTGCCTTGGCCTGTAAAATCACCCGATCTGACCTGTCCAGACTTGTTTCTTTGGGGTTATTTGAAATCACTGGTGTATGTGAACAAGCCACAGACTCTCGCAGCCCTAAAAGAAAACATTCATCAAGAAATAAGGAACATATCGCAGAAAGTGTAACGGCAAGTTATGGAAAATATCATAAATAGGACTGAAATGGGCTTCTTGCCGGCTCGAGCTCAGTGGGTTAGGTTCTTGCTCGCTGCTCAACCACCTATTACTGTACCGCTCTAGAGAAATGACTAAGATAGAAAGAAAACAGATGGAAGAAAAAAAACTGAAAGATAGGAATACGGACCCTACTCTGAATGATAGGCCCCTTTTGATTACTTGAAACCTATCCCACTGCCCTACTCACCAAACTCATAGGAGGGATTGCAAACTACACCCGCTTTCTGGCATATTGGTCTTCCCAAAACCCCAACTGAACCCAGCACCAAACGAAACAAATATTTAGCCTATTGTCCTATTGTCATGTTATTTTATTTAGAACTCATAAACGAAAAAAAAAAAAGGAAATAAGGTAACAAATTACGCTACGATGTAGATACATATAATCTAGATATCAAAATTTTTCGGCTACTAGGGTTACATGAAATAGCCAAAAGAAAAAGATTTTTTTTTTTTTTTAAAGAATAAAACCACTTACGCTAATAAGGAAGGGAAAAAAATTTGTTTACATTATTATAAAGTAAACCCATAAGGAAAACATTATGCTATCATATATACTAAACTCAGGAAAAAGATACTTTACACTGCACTATTATCTCCATACACGAATATAGTAAAGACAAATTAACAGAAAACTGAAAACATTACGCTATATGACAGTACATATACAGGTTACACATTATATATAAAACAAAAAAACTCAGACAGAAAATTTCACTATTATAGCCTATTAATATTGGGACATATATTCTATACGAAGATAAGAAGGGAGAAAAACAAAAAACAAAACACCCGACTACTCTCTTATTACGCAAATGATAAGTGCTTGGTACTTCAGCGACCTGGTGACTATTGCTGAAAAAAATTAACAAAAAAAAACGAAAGGGTATATTCGTGTTGCTATTGTTGCCTTTCTTTTCCTTCTTTTTTTCCTTCTCGTTCCCTAACTGATCCCCTATCATCCCGCGACGGTGACTAACAGATCGGTTGATCTGTAGAGAGAAATAAATCCGAGAAAGCTTGAGGGCTCAGGTAGGTGGGTGCGAGATTTGGTCTCAGGTAAGTTCCGGCGCACCTCACTGCCGACTTTGCTTTCTTGGATTCCTCTAATTCACTGATCCCCACAATGCCGGTCCAAACTCTGTCACCTGGTATATGTATATAGTTTGTTTGAGTGAGAAAATAGTCTTTTTGAAGAAGTTAATTCAGTTAAAAGAAATGATTTACATGAATTCACTAGTATTAAGGCGACTACGGCTTAGGAAAAGGTAAAATAAATAATATAACAAATAATTTTGAAAATAACGCTTGACAAAAACACACAGGTACCTCTTCAAAATTCACGACCAAAATGGCGGAGAGAAAATATCAGTTAAAATGTACAAAATTTTGACAGAAAAACTCATTTACATTTTTGGGAAATCGAAACAAGGTGGTGTACACAAAATTTTGTGTGCACGCGTAAACTAATAGTTGCAGTCTTCTTTGTATACCTTGAAAATTTTAAAATTTATACACAAATGTAATATAATTTTATTAAATGCTAAATAAAGGGAAACTCTAAAGAACTTTTGTGATGTATTCATTCAGTGAAGGGAGAAATTATTTTCTACTTTTTTAATGCGATATAGAAGATTTGAAAAGATTTTTTTTTGTATTTTCCGTTTGATTTGATTAGAGCATAAATTTTAATTTATTAGAGCTCTAGGGGGGGGGGGGGTGTGATCGCCCCTTGCTGTATCCCCCCTTGGTAGAAGGCAATGATCCCAGAGAGAAGTGTAATAAGATAAGTTAGTTATAGTCAGCAGCTTTTGTAGTACTTACGTTCGATATTGGCATATGTAGCAGCTATCTGCTTTCAAGCCATCTTAATAATTTTAACTAAACCATGAAGAAAATTTGATTGCTAACTAAGAGAGTAACTAGATCCTGCCATCCACAATCACGCGTTCTTTATGTTTCGCTTTTGATAATAAGCATTTGAATCCTGCAAAATCCAATGTAATCTTATATTAATTCGTTTTGTTAATTTATTGGCTTCTTCCAGATTTTTTTAAGTTTGAAATTTAAAAAAAATGATTGAAGTTCTTAATTTGGTTTTCGTTATAATTATACAAAATAAATAGATACAAAAATTAAGATTTGACTCGATTTTGGAATTTGTTGAAGCTGACCAAAGATAAATGAAATCGAAATTTAAATGGATAATCGTGTGTGGTAATAAAAGCGACAAATAATTTCATTCATAAATTAAATTCATTTGTGATTAAAAAAACAAAAACATATGATGAACAAATCTTTAAACCTGTACGCCACCCAAACAATTAAGATGTTAATCTCACCTATCTTCCATTGAATTTCTAAGCTAATCTTTTACCTATCACCGAACATGCTGTCGGTCAATTTGTCCCGAACACGCTATTTAAGACTATATCAGCTCTAAGACTAAAGTATAGGAAGCTAGTCATGGGATCTGAAATTCTGAAATATTCAAAGGGGAATGCTCACTTTTCATACAACTTTAGGCCCGACATTAACAACAGAAACAGACATAAGAAATGTCTTAAACGATGCATTATGATACTCTGAACATACTTTATGAACAAAATTTATCTCAATTAGACGGGGGAAAGCTTTGGCGATCGAATGTAACTTGAATGATTTTTTGGGTGAAAAAGTGGACTTTTTTACCGTTGAAAATGTCTTCCTATAAAAAAAATGTTCACAGCACTAATGGCCGTGAAAGAAGGAGCTGCTAAAATATATGCGGAATGTAGTAACTGGAATGTATGTGACCCATGTGCATGAAAATAGGTTAAGCGGTGGCAAAAACATCCCGGGAAAGTTTTCTGTTCTGAATCGAGGAAGAAGTACACCACCCGACTTTTTATTTGATATGCAACATGTCGTATTGGAACCCACCGCCCCCCCCACGCGTCGAGGGTTCCTACCTTCTCTTACTAAAAGTGTGAAGAGAAAATTTGTTTTCTACGAATTATCACTGGTAATAAGCTGAGCCGAACATTGAAATCCGTTTTCGGATCGGACATAACGCTACCGAGTTAGAGCCGATCTAAGGTACGAAAAATTTAGTATCTCAGTCCGAATAAAAAAAAAGAGGGAAATACTATAAAAGTGAGTATGGGGATGGCTATTCAAGCCTCCGAGTATAGGAGTGTGGGTACCCAAACTTCTTCTCAGGTCCTAAGGAACTCGATGCCTAAAATAGGCATTACCTTTTGTGTAGTTTATTAAACTGCTCTGCCTTAGTCCACCATAAGAAGTAGTTCTAGAAGATTGTGATTCTAACGACGGTTGTATAAGACCAATAGACCATTTTGAGATTCAGGCTCCATTGTCTGCCATAATTGATTTCTGTATATGTATGTCTTGAAATGAATTGACTTCAGGTAAGTTTTACATAAGGATAATTGCTAGCAACTTAATTTGTTTGGAGAATTAGGTAAAGTCTTCTTTATTAGTTAATGGAAATTTCATTTGTTCTTACATTTTCTTCGTGATGTTTGCTTTTGATTATGATAAGTACATTATCTTCGTTTTCTAGAGCATACTAACAGGTTTATGAGCGAAACCAATTTTTTTAAGCAACACGTTATTGTTGTGATAGCAACTTGTGGTCTTCGAACATAACGCTTGTATGAAAATATGAAAATTTCATAAATTCTCCTAAGTGAGGCTCTTTTAATGCTCTTCATTCTTTAACATCTATTCATGCTAAAGGAATCTATTCACACTAATCTTTATCATTGAATGATTAAAGCAGGTAATACTTTCCTTAATAGATGTCATATCCTTGTTAAGCTTATTGTTTATAGCCGATCTTATCTATTAAGAAATAAGGATTTCTCCTCAGATAAATTTAATTTATCTTCTAGGCATTAAAGATACATATTAAGATGGTTAAATCAAAAATTTCTATTTCGTTTTTATCTAGACATGATCTAAGAAATGTGTTGACTTTTAAACATACATAGCTTCACGATTTTTTTTAAAATCATCTACAGAGAATTCAGAGATTAATGTAAATCATAAACTGTTGAAAACACAAGAACTGTAATAATTGAGGTTCTGAATGTAAAGAAGCCTTCCAATTCATAACACATTAACATTTCTGCATGACTAACGATGTAAATGTTCGCTATGTGTTTCCAAATTTTTACAATCTAACATATCAAAGTACATTGAAAACAGTATGAAGCTTTTTGTTCTTACATAATCAAAAGAGCTGCAGCTATCAGTAGCTACCACACTGGGGCGGTATCATCTACTCTCCCTTTGATGTGTTCCAAAAATATTCAGCAATAAGAAGGGGTGCCTTATTTATATTCAAAGGAAATTTCATCGTCTAATTATTTCAATGAGTAACTTACCTGACGCCCTTTGATATCCATTGCTCTTTATCATAAATAATTAATAACAACATATATAAGTCCTATACTCGCAACATATGTATAGATCTACTATCATGGTACATATACCCACATACATATACTCTGTGTGGAGAAGGAGCTCGATTAATTAATAACGAAATTAATTAAATATTTTGCGCTACCCTATATTTCCCTAGGTAAACTATATAAAAAAGAAGAAAAAAACAAAATTCCGCGCCCTCCGCCGTCTAGACGATTTACACTAAGTTCAAAATGACAATCATTTTGTAGAACATTTGAAAGCGGACGAAAAATATAGTTTTTTGTCAATACTGTGCGAAACCTTCTTTTCATATGTTTTGTTGGATTTTAATGGCATGACCTTTTCGTCTGACAACAATAATTAGTCGTGTTATTGTCGCACCTATATATGTATGAATTCGGATAATTCTATTGCCATTTGTCTAGCCCGATTAACTATAATTTAACCCATCATAGCAGACGTTAGACGGTGGACTAAAAATAATAATCTCAGCAAGGTACCTTCTAATACATACATATAATCAGACGAGTGAAGACTTACAGAAGCCGCCACGCCGCAACCAGTTTAATGCCGAGAAAATTACCAACATTCCTATCCTATAAATAGTAAAGGTAAAAGAGGACTTGATCGACCAACATTGCCTCAACTAACTATTTATGGTTGTGGGTGTTTCCTAATATACATATATATGTAGGTAGGTATGTAAGAACACCTTAAGGTAGGAGACTATCTAATTAAGTTTTTCCTCTACAAAGTTAATTACTTGATCATTTGTGGTATAATTGCTGGAAAGTGTATAACTCTTTGAGACTCTGATTCATCTTTGGGGGTTCTAATTAAGTTTGAAATTTACATACAGAGCTAATTGGCTACTGTGTCGCAGCATCTGTATGTAAACAAACAAGTGAACATTTTGAGAGGATTTATTAATAGTTAACATACGGGTAGAGTATATACATACATATATGAATTATAGAATCAAGTCGAGAAATATCTTTTCATACAAAATAACAAAATTAATTGCTTCCAGAGTTACGGCATGACAATAATTCAGAGCATACCTTAGTCGAGGGTGACAGCATTTTCCTAATATAGACGAAATTTCCTGACTATAAACGTTTTCAAATTTAATTTAATCTACCTATGTAGGAGGTTCTTTCATTTCTACTGGTATAGAATTTATGTAGGTATTCGTAGCTGGTAAATGGAATGTAATTTCTCTTTGAAGGTAGTATAGAGTTACAAAATTCAAATACATATATACCTGGTTTAATATTAAAAATTATTCATATGCATACCCCAACCAGAATACCTCATCGAAAATTATTAAATATTTCTGAATTTAATATTGCACTTTTGATTATATTTACTTGCAGGTTTATGAAACATTGCATGTATATATGTATGGATAGATTATAGATATGTATGCACTTATGTTTCAGGCTAAATTAAATTCATTTATTATAAAGTAGAAAAGGATTCCAATTCCAATATTATATGGATACTGGGAAAAATATAGGTAGTAAAAATAAATAAATGGTGGATAAGGTTCTGTGGAAACCGGCATTCACATTGTACATGGGAAAATATATATGTAGCGTTTTGGGCTGAACCTCCTCAAATGGAATTTTTTTAAAAATTTGTAGATTAAATGGGAAAAAATCAGGTAACTTCTTTGTAGGGTAAGTATAATTTGGACAATGATTAAGAAGGTATTGAATTAGAGTACTGAAATCGTAGGGTTGCAACATGATAATCTTCTTTCAGAATTTTCACGTATGTAACATGTATGTTGAGCAAACGGTCAGTTCCAGATTGGGGATGGATTTCGTCTTACAATACTTACGATCTGCTCATTCTATTCATCACTTTTGTGGGTAATATTCTATTCTCGTTAGTAATCTGTTGATCTAGTGTCTTGCATCAGGAATAAGACGTATAACTACGAAATCTTCGTTGATACAAAACTTAGGAAATTAAGCCTTATTACCTTCACTATTTGAAAAATTTCTTTAAATATTTTCTTTTCAAATAATAATACGGTAACGTTCTTCTTCTTACATCTGTCTGTGATCAGCTGTGGCTATTGAATTGCATATGTAATGTGACTGATTCAATATCTTGCAATACCTTGCAAAAAACCCAAATAATCGAAATGCATACTCTTAAATATCGTTAAGAGTAAAGCCCACAGGATGCTCTTCGTATCTTTATTCGGCACCATCTACTCAATATATGGAGGAAAAAAATGAAATAATAAATACCAATAGATATCACATTTGGGTTATCACACATAGTCAGAGTTATTGAAAGCAGCAAATAAACAAAACACTATTGTTGTTGTTTTTGTTTTTTTTTTACCTCGCAGTGCCGCTTGCTGCTGCTGGTGTCACCTACATAATTTGTGATGCTGTGCACGGAACATTTGTCATTATTTTTTTCATTTTTTCGTTTTTGCCTTGAGTACCTATACAGAATTTCATTTTGTATTTCTGCAATATTCGTGGATTAAGAGTTAATCGATTGTCGGTGTACTGCCACCATAAATCTAAAAACCAGGCAATTCTTGCAATAAGTGAAACCAAGGTCATTTCTGATGCCGCTATTAGTCAGAGTCACGTCCCTGGTTACAGACTCTTTCTCCTCCACATACATATATATATATAGGTTCAAACTTCATAGGCACAACATGTACTTTTACATTCCTTTATCACAGCCTAAATATATCTGATGGAGACACGGTAAACATATTTGGCGATATCTCTAACAATATTACTCATTTACTTTTTGTCTCTCCTTCTTCCGAAATCGTCCTGGCAGACGATTTTAACCACCATAACATACCCTGGCTCAGACATTCTGCTACCACAAGTCCTCTAGACCAATTCTTGAACGCATCTGTGAATCTTTCAATTTTCATTAACTATTAGATGCATCCACGCGAATTCCTGATGCAGCTGGAGATAGAGTTAATCTACTAGATTTGTTACCAACATCTCATCCCGACAAACCTTCTATCTCAGTTGGTTTTGCTATGGGTAATGAGACCACTGTTTTATCACGGCTCAAAACTGTGCCGTCCTACTTCTCCATCTACTAGTAGGCTTCTATGGCATTATAAAACTGCTGTTGGGTGAGTCTCAATCAGTATCTTTACAGAAATTGATTGGTCGGTCCATTTTGTTTCAAGAGGATGTTGATGAATGCACATTAGAACTTAGTAACATTATAAGTCTTGGTATACGTGAATGCATTTCGTATTCCAAGAGTAGATCTCAAGAACAGGAAAACTCTCTTGGTTTAACGGAAAGCGTAATCAAGCTATAAGATCGAAAGAGTTTGCTTTTCGCTCCTATCAATTGCATTCATTCCAACAACTGAATCAAATCTATACTGCATGGAATACCTGCAAGTCCATTATCCAGGGAGACCAGAATGTTGGACAAAGTATTTTTGCAAGCTAAAAAGGCAGCAATGGTTTCACGTCCTTGGTCAGTCAAAACCATTAGGAACAGCTTCAGCAGGTCCTCTATACCTTCATTGGTGAAATGGTTGTTCGACTTCCTAGATAGAGCTAATATTTTGGCTGCAAGATTCATTTGAAATTCTCGATTTTCGCCCTCTTCACAGACACCTGCTTTGCACCTCCCGTGGAAATGTATACCTGAGCTAATACAAATCCGTACGATAGATGTGTTCAAGGTCCTTAAGAAGATCAACATCTTTAAACCCGCATGTTCTGATGGTTTCTCACCCTTTTTAATTAAAAACTTCGCCTCATCATTGGCGCAAGCTATTCTACTTTTCTTATTCAACAGGAAAATTTCCAACAGCCTATTCCTAAGAAAGGAGAGGGTAGCAATCCCTCAAATTATCGACCAATTGCAATCACTTCCATTCTTTCAAAGATTTTTGAATCTATTATTAACTTCAAATTAATGAAGTATATAGAAATCAATCAACTCATCAACGATGGCCAATATGGCCTCCGAGCGAGATGCTCTGCTGATGATTTCCTGACTTTACTTACGGATAGTTTGAAATGTAATCTTCGCATTTTTGGTGAGTTTAAAATCGTTGCCCTACATATTTCGAAGACCCTTGATAAAGCCTGGCATTCAGCCCTTTCAACTAAACTAAAAGCACTTGGTCGCTCCCATCCTCTTCTATAATGGATTGCAATTTTTTTATCCGGTCGCTTAATATGGGTTGTAGTCAATGGAACCCAATATATACCAGTGTACCTCAGGGCTCCGTTATCTCCCCATCTTTCTTCTTAACTTTTATTAATGATTTGCTTTCCCTTATTTTCAATCCCATCTACAGTTTGGTTTCGCTGATATCAGTACCCTTAATTTTGCTTAATCCTTTGATACTCAGATGGACTACAGAGAGAATGCTGCGTGTGTCAAGCGAGATTGCATGGATAGATCATTGAATAACGATCTTCATTTGATGGAGCACTGATCTACGATACACCATCTTTATGCACCCTTGGCATTAACATTTCCATTAAGTTAAATTGGACTAGATTTCTGAAAAGGTGTAAGAAATATTTCAGC
This sequence comes from Dioctria linearis, assembly GCA_963930735.1. NCBI lineage: Eukaryota > Metazoa > Arthropoda > Insecta > Diptera > Asilidae > Dioctria > Dioctria linearis. Next base: position 259,085,767 of record OZ005741.1, read on the forward strand.
CCATCAAATCTAGCGCTCATCTACAAGTACTATATCAGACCTAGAATGGAATACAGTTCCCATAATTTGAGCATCTAAAATCTAAGATCTACTACTACTTTTAGTATGGATGGGATACCCAGCATAATATTGAAAGTAATTTTGATTTTTACATGCTCGTCTGTCTGTTTGCCCGTCTTCACAATAGCTTGAGAACGCGTACACTTCGAAAGTTGAAATTTTGCACACGTAATTTAAAAAAATAAGCATTTAAGGTTGCAAAAGGTACAACTTATACAACTCCTTCGTAGAGTTGCCACACGAATGTTTCGTTTTTCACATTTTCATCTCAGGCGTCGACGTAGAGAGCTGAAATTTTCTAAACGGCATTTTCATAAAAATAGTAAATACAATATTAAAAATGAACTAAATCGGGCAGCCTGCTACTAAAATTTAGATTTTTTACGTATACTTTGTAAACGATCAGTCCTAGATTTTCTAAATCTATATCAACAAAATTGTTAAAATGTGATTTTATAGTGTCATTTTCGATTAGTAAAAGGAGACAATAGGTATGGCTAGACTGCGTTAGAATCTGTATGATATAGAATTTGATTGGTGTTTAAATCATAAAATAATATTGTCAGACTGATGCGGATGCGGCACGCGTTGTCAAACAAGTTGAGATTAGAAACGAAACTACCCAAAGATGTTTAGTAGTAGGTATACTATTTACAAGGTATTTTCATATCCACCAAGCATGGAGAAGATCAGACGAACATAAAACTATACAAAGGTGTAATTATTCCTTTCTTGCATACGTATACACTTTTTAGGATATGATTTTTACTTGAACAGCTTCTTATTCGTGTTTATATCATACTGCCTATAGCAAATGCAGCATCAACTTGGTACCAGACGAGCATGTTATATAGAACTAGTATCTGTGTCATGCACGTGTACCATCAAACTTATCCTACAACAAGTAAAAATGATAGATTTGGTCTAAGATCAATTCTTACGATATCCTAGATGAATGCCCGTATGAAATTTCATATGGTCACCCATTTGAGCAATTTTGATTTTTGCAGTGGTTTTTCGCATATATTTCTAGAACGGTTAGTCGGACACAAAAAATGATTATAACCAATTTTATAGGATTTCATATTCGGAAGAAGTTTTAAGTACAATAAAAATGTCTTGGACTGATCGTTTTCACAGTATACATAAAAAACCTAATTTTTTATCTGGCAACACCAAGAATGAGTTGCCCGATTTAGTCCATTTTTGACATTATGTACCAAAATTGCAGCTCTCTATGTCAACGCTTATAGAATATTAGTATAGTATAGTATATTTTTGTATGACAACCCCACAAAGGAGTTGCCCGATTTGTCTCATTTTCGAGCTTAATTATACTTTTTTATTTAAAGTCCGCGTACAAAATTTCAACTCTCTAAGTACACGCGTTCTGAGGTACTCACGGACCGACAGACAGACAGACGGACATGCAAAAATCAAAATAACTTTTAATATTATGCGTGGGTGTCTAATCCATTTTGCTCTACCATCATTATTTCTGTGCGTTACAAACGAAATTACAAACTTAGTGTATATCCTAAAGATTTTATCTAGGGTATAATAAGGAACTATTCTGCATAAGTTGCTGCGGTCTAAACGTAGTAAATGACGAATATAAAGTGCAGTTTTTTGTAGTCCATAGTTCATCGACTGTTTATTTTGAAATCCAGGAAATACTACACAAATACTTAATTAAAGCTCTAAAATAACTATTTCTATCGAATACGCTTAGATAAAAAAAATGTTGGGTGAATTGTAACGTTTTCAATCTAACATGAAAGCAATTAAAGGAATCTCGTCACATGAATCCGAAAATCGTAAAGTTTTCTCATTCATTAAAGATTTATTTACATGTTCCAACCTTTTACTGATTACTATTCGACCGGGCTCTGCGATTCTTTCACTCTATATACATACATATACATATATTAAATATGTACAAGTATAATCACCTTTACTGTGACGAAACCTCTCGGCCTAAATATTACGGTTAAGCATGTTGTTTACACACGAACATTACCTGAGTAGGTATTGTAAATTAGCACATTTGCCGGTGAGAAAAAAAAATAATTCTGCTGACTTACGAATTATTTAAATGGCGGCAAATTGTCTTATCTCAGCACATTTTTCTGCCTGAACCGTACCTACTATATTTTGGAAATACTGTTTCCATGTGTATTGTAAGAATTGCATGAGTTCATACATACATTATCTAAGTAGCCGCTATCTTTTCGTTGTTTGCATTTTGATTAGCTAATTTACAAAATGCTTCTTGCGGTATATGTATGCAATATACATTATCTGCTCGAAGTAAATATATGGAGTGAGTACATAATTAAGAAAATCAGATTACCTATCCTAACCTAAGTGCTATGCAGAAGTTTGTTAATGTTATTAATTACATACAAAAACCTACGCTATATTTAGAATGTTTTTGCTACTTAGTCATTAGAGGAATCGATCGGACTTCACACTTCTTAGAGTTGAATAATAAAAAATACTGGCAAAATGCAAAAATTATCTCTGCACTGTGCCATGCGCTGACAATAGTTTTTTTTATAATCGTTGAATAATGTTTTTTAGGTACATAGGTGATGAAGTTTTTAAGGTTTTCTATCCATCAAATGTGTGGCCTCTGGTGCTGATAATATCTCGGCGTAATTTCTCAAACTAATCTTGCCCTGGATCATTTGGTCAATGCAGCACATATTCAATATGTGCCTCACAATGCCTATTTTTCCAGTTTCTTGGAAGATTGCTAATGTAGTACCAATTCCAAAAACGCCTTCTGCCAAAGACTTGTCCGACTTTCGGCTCATTAGTTTGTTGTGCTTCCTTTCAAAAGTATTTGAAAAATTAATCTATAATCAAATAAATGAATATCTGACTGCGTTTAATTTGTTGAGTGCTTGGTTATCTGGTTTTCGGGCTGGCCATAGCTGCACTTCTTAAGGTGACCACCGATGTCCGCCACGCAATGAATATTGACGAAGTCAGTGTATTAACTCCTTTAGATTTCAAAAAGGCGTTTGACAGTGTAAACCATACTATGTTATTACAGAAGCTTTCGTCTCACTTTAGATTCTCTAAATCAGCTCTTCTTTTTATCTAAAACTTTCTTGTTGGAAGATCCCAAACGGTCACAATAAATCAGCAGGTATCTTCGAATGTGCTACATCTCATGTCGGGTGTTCCTCAGGGTTGGAACTGGGTTCCTTATTGTTCAGTCTGCTCATCAATGACATACCACTCGTTGTGAAAGATGTCAGCATTCATCTGTACGCAGATGACGTTCAAATCTACCTGAGCCGTTCAATCAGTCTAGGTATACTTCTCAGTTCAAGGATGAAATGCTGTGGCAATATTAGTACCCACATATCAAAAATATATGCTGGACCTCGGCGACTGTGGCTATCTTCTAGTATTCTTTCGACTAGTTTACGTCTAAGACTTGTGAAAACTCTATTACTGCCGTACTTTCCTAATGGCAGCCTGGTCTTTGGGTCACTCGACTCCTGCTGAAAATAAATATAGCTTTTAAAGACTGTCTCAGATTTGTCTTCGGTCTCAGAAGGCTTCGCTTCTCAGCTGCTCCCTTGAAGTCTTCTTGAAACGTAGATTGCTTCTATTTATTTTTATAGTTTTTCATACAACTCAGCCGACTTATCTGTATGAACATGTCACATTTGTTAATTCTGATAGAGGTCTGAAAATATTGTTGCCAAGCTTCTGTACACTTGTTTTTGAGCGTTCTTACTTCGTTCTAGCTATAAGATTGTGGAACGCCCTTCCGGCTCGCATTCAACGGGAAGGTTCTTTTGGAGCTTTTAAGAGGCTACTTATTCAACACATAAGGTTGAATAGATATGGTGTGTACTGCATCGGAATGTTTTTGCGCTTAACGTCTTTTTTTTTATATAACATCTTTTTCTTTTATACAATGCAACTCTGATTATATATGTAAGTTATATATATATATTTATTTTTTTTCTTCTTCATTTGTAATGTAAGCTAATATAGTTTTCTACTTTCTTTTTCGCTTATCATAGCTTATTTGTAGTGTTAGTGTATTTCCTAGTTTTTAATCTAAAATCCTGATTATCTAGTGGTACAGTTTTATAAGATCGGATTAAGCATCTTAATGTACCCTTAAATTGAGTAAATAAAAATTGAATTGAATTGAATACTCATTATGGACGATCTCTCGGTAACACATGGGGTACAAGAAGGGTTTGTTACGCAGATGACCTGGTGATTTTAGTCACTGGCAGTTATGAATCTGAACTATATGGACTGGTGCAAAAGGCGATCCAACTAGTGATAGACAATCCACTGAAAACTGATGTATGCTGTTTTACTAAGAAAAAGAGCATCCCCAGATTGAACCTGCCGTCTATTGGCTCCACTTGGTTGGAGCTAAAGGACAGAGCAAAATACCTAGACATCATATTAGATAAAAATTTAAACTGGAAATCACAACTTGAGGATAGAGCGAACAATGCTGTTAAAGCCTTCGTAATGTGCCGCGACAATATAGGGAAAAAATGAGGACTCAAATTACGGAAGATTCTATGGATATACACTAGCGTCATCGGACCCATGCTAACCTACGGTTCTGTTGTTTGGTAGAAAACGATGGATCACGCCAATGATCGTATGATATAGGAAAAGATTCAAAGACTGTGTCACCTCAGTGTAAGTGGCGCTCGCAAGTCAATTAGTAGTCGGGCTCTTGTAGTCATCCTCAATATACACCCAATACAAATACACATCAAGAAGATGGTGGCAATCGCAGCGCTCAGACTGCATCTCAATCAGAGCTGGACCAACACTGAAGCAAAGGCTCCACACGAATCCATCTTGAGTTTGTGCAGTCTATTGTATCTGACATAGACAGGGAAAACGATCACCTCCTCGAGACTATGCTCAAAAACAACTTTAAATATTATATATAACATTCGGTGCTTCAGCCATTGATAAGCTCTATAATTTATACAGATAGTACGAAATCTGAGGAAAACACCGCAGTAGGAATTTTCTGCGGGAAATTGCCATACACCTTGAAAACTATATCACGGTTTTCCAGGCCATCCTGTAAGCGGGAGTGCATCCCCTCAACTTAGCTACTGCAAATAAGGAGATCACCATCTGCATGGCCTTGTTAAAACATATTACAACCTCCAAACTGGTTTTGGAGTATAAAACTACCCTGAATTCCATCTCTCGAAATAATAAAAAGGGTACCAGGACCCAGCGATGTCGGCGGAAATGAAAAAGGGGACGAGCTTTCTCGTCTTGGAGGCATCTTCCCTCACGATCGGGTTCGCACCAAAATACCTTGCCGCTAATATTACGGTTTGGGCCGACCACCAACATAGTCCTCTTTGTAGTAAGTAAAAGGGACTTATAAAGCCAACCCTGAGAACTCTGATGTCAATTCTCATTGGGCACTCTCTTCTCAGGTTAGTTGATGATCCTGCATGCAGATGATGCGGAAAGGAACCCGAAACGGTTACTCACTGTCTTTGTCACAGTTCAGCCCTCTCCGGAAGGAGATGCAGACTTCTTCGCTCACACTTTCTGGACGAACTGAATGAAGCCGGCAAGGAGGATTGCGGTCCAATAATGAACTTCACAAGAGCGCCTGGTTGGGACCTATGAGCAATTGCTTATAGCCTTCTTCAGTGAACAATGGGTCTTGTTGTGACCCGTATTTCCGGGACTCCGCATGCGGTCTCAAAATCTCTTTAATCCATCCCATCCATCTATCTTGTAATTTGATTCACAAACAATCTGAAGACTAAGTTAATGGCAATTTAATATTTTTTAAATGAATGTTGTTTTACTTGTATATTTATAGAATTAAATTATTTCTTAATAATGTAATGTCCAGCAAGTCCTGTTTCAAACTTTTTTAAAGGATATTTATCCGGACATATGTACAATCGATAGCACTAATAATATTCGCGAAAGAAGCCACGGAATAAAAATTATTCTTGGGTTCTGTTTCCTTAACGTTTGCATAAAATTTTACGAATTGTCACAAAAGTATTGCCACTACTCGACTTACACATTTGATTATTCTACTAACTATGACATGAGATATTTCATGAAGAGATTCTATTAAAAGAAAACGTATGGTAATAATTTTACTAAAGTATAGACATAAAAACGGAAAAAATATGTTTTAAAATTAAAGTCAAATTTAACCGCTAGATGCAAATTGCTTATGAATAGAATCAACTTTAACAAAAATTCGACTTAAAGTTGATTTTAAATTGTCTATGAATAGCACCTTAAGATTAATAAAATTTAAAACACACTTTCAATTATGTTTATATTCTTGGTCTGGATCATATCTTTTATCGAGTGGGGCACATCATGGCATGGAAAAAACTAAGCGTTGGAGTTTATAAGGGAATTGAATTATACAGTAAAAAAATGTGTGTTCTAGAAAAGACCTAGAGGTCATAAAGATTCCGATAACATTTAAACTTAATAATTTTATATTGCAGCTATATGAGAGTCTTCACCCTAATATACAGGTTGATCCGGATCAAAGAATCTTAAAGTATATCACGTTATTCCTCCTCATGAGCTAGATGACAAAAAAGGCCTTTTTCTGAATTTGAATATACATATAGGCAAACCCATTTTTTTCAAAAGCATATTAAAATAGATAGTAACAATATGTAGTTCGAAAGCTATTTTAATAAGTTATTGTTTAAAGATAATAGAGCTAAACTCGATGAAATCTCTTGGATGTGTGAGAGATTTTGACTACCCAGAGTCGCCAGCACCTAGAAAACATCTCGTGCAATTTTTTCAACAGCTCATAAGGGGTAATAACGTGTCGACTATGATCCAGAGCAACCTGTATAGTACATCAATCTATGAAATCGAAAGTGATACACTGACTATACAACAGTTTAGTAAAACCAATATACCTCATGAATTTATTGGCCGACCTAGGGCAGAAAATCGAATCTCAATAAGGTTAATATTGCTTGAGTATCAAGGAACCCATGAGCTATATATTTTGGTATGTAGCTATACAGTTGCTCTCCAAGTTTGTTTAATTTGTAGTTCTTTAATCCTACATTTAGATCAAAGTACTCTTTGAGAGATAAAGATGCGTTAATGCGGTTGTTGCTTATAAACTAGAATGAATCTTGCCATGGATATTAGGCTAAAAAGAGAAAGTCGCCCCTGGTCTGCTTGTCATGCAATGCGGATTCTCGTTTAGCATTCCAGAAAGGAAAGTGAAGATAATTGCAGATTTTTTTTGTTTTAAGTCAGTATTTAGCCATACTTATCAGATCTAAATTAATTGTGCATCATTAAACGGATAGGATTTGACCAGCATATTAAAAGCTGTGCTCTTTTGTACTGTTAACGAGAAGAGAAAATTGTAAAATTAAATAAATTACAACATTACATTAGTGTTGCTTAAAGAAAGTATATAGATTTAAATCTAAGTTATGTGTTCCGATAACATAATATGAAACAATGTCTCTTGTCAAATAGTTTTATGTCAGACATATTGGATATGCCAGCAAAATTATCGAGAATTTTTATAAGATGGCTTCTTTTTGGGATTCTCCGGTACAAAAGAAAAATTAAAAAATTTATTCATTATTCGAATACATAACTTTTTTGTTAGAGCAGCAAAATTTCAAGTCGTGGTTTGACTTATTAACAAATCCCAAATAGTAAAATTGAGTGACGCGAAAATAAACAAATGAGAATAGAAAAATGGGAAAAGATGGAAAAATTGACAAATTTAGGAAGAAGAAAAACACGTTGAAAAAATGACATTAATTCGAATGAATTAATTTTGTGTAATCCAGTGGGCAACATGAAACGCTTGCCTTCTTTTTTTTCCACTGTGGGCTTACACAGAATTGATTCATTCGAATTAATCTGATTTTTTAAATTTTTTTCATCTTCCAAAATTGTCTAATTTTCTCCTATTTTTCTCAAATTTTTTCATCTTATCCCATTATTTTTTCATTTATTTGTTTGCGAGTCACTCAGTTTCACTATTTGGAATCTGTTGATAAGTCAAACCAAGATTTGAAATTTTGTTGCCCTAAATCAAAAGTTGTGTGATAGAATAACGAATAATTTTTTTTTAATTTGTCTGCTTTATACTAAAAAAAGCAGCCATCTAGAATAAATACCAATTTGAAGGAAACTGTTAATTTTCAAAATAGTTAGGAGACCCACGAAAGATTTAGTCAGCAGTCGAGCAAATAATTAGATAGGCAACTGCTATTCTTTAAAAAATCAAAAATCCAGCACCATTTTGTAGTTTATAGTGGAGCAAAGCATAAAATACAATTTCCTAACACTACTTGGATTTTATGAACTATGAATATGCTTTCATCTGAACAAAACAGCAAATGTAAATTCCGAAGTTCATCATGGATATATACTTGTGCTTTATTTCTCACAGTTCATGATGTACGCTATCCTTGCGAATGCACTAGACAGATTTGAATAATGCTATTATTTGCTATTGCATTAAATATCTCACAAATTGTTGTCGTCCTCGAGTCAGGACATCTACATATACATATTTAATGTAATTGTAAAAAAAGCTTCTAAACTGAGTATTTCAATCAACACTCAGGATAATTTTATTACGAAAGCATTGCTGACTACCTGTTTCTGACATGTACATCAATGTTAACTATATATTTCTGTACTTAATGCAATTTTTGATATCGTTGACACAATAGACATACATATACATAACTAACAGAACTCGTGCATACATGAAGAATACAATTTTGATTAAACTTACTTTTTGTAGGTTAGACAAATTAGTTTTATTAAGATTTAGTTATCAGTCTATCCAATGTCAGTGTTATAACATCTAAAAACCCGACCAATATAACACTTAAAAATTTCTCAAATCAACAGATTATGATGTGGAACTACGTACAACCCATAACAATTGAATAAATTGTACAATTTTATCTAAATGTGTGGAAAATGTTTATTTATAATATATATGATGGCGCTAACTGTTATACTGAAATGCCATTCAGTTGGTCTGTAATACCATTGAGTAATAAGTATAATAGTGTAACGTGCAATAGAAAGAGACAACTGGTGACATCTACTGGCAATGAAGAGTAAACGACTTCAGGTTCGGAGAATCGAATCGAATCGAATCGGGAAGGTTCAGGAATGGAATGAATAGAATAGTCAAGCAGTTTCTGGAATAGAACACTCCAGAATAATCCGGAGAGTTTCTAGGTTATAAATATGACAGTTGTCACCGCCAAGAAAAAGAGTCTTGTCTTAGACATTGCAGTGTGAACAAGCGAAAGTATTGTAATTGGATTGAGATAATTGAAAGTACAGCATTAGCGATAATTAAAGTTGAGTTGATTAACTGAAGGTTTATGATTTTTATATGATAAAGAACTTGTATATTAAATATTTAATATTGTGTTTTAAATAATGAACCAAAGGCCATGCTCGCGACAATGGGGAACGAAAGCAGAGCAAGCTAAATCACTGTATTGACAGAATATCGGTTCATAAAAGGTCCGCCATTTGTTGACAAAAATTAGGAAAATATGAGAAAATTAAGTTGTCTTCGATAATAAATAGCGCCATATCTCAGCACAAATTTTAATCGAATCTTGTTTTGTTTATTTTTCCTATTTAACGCGTCATAGAAATGTGGAAAAAGTCTGTAACAAGTAACTTCACAAGATTTTCTTCATTTTCTCAATAACGTTGCTGTTTTACAGTACGACGATTTGACAAACGCGCATTTCTGTAACAAAGGTATGTAATGCATTGTTACGTGCAACAGAAAGAGACAACTGGTGACATCTACTGGCAATACCGAGTAAAAAACTGCAGGCTCGATGATGGAATCTTCGGGAAGGTTCAGGAATAGAATGAATAGAATATTCAAGAAGCTTCTGGAATAGAACACTCCGGAATAATCTGGAGAGTTTCTAGGGTATAAATATAACAGTTGTCACCGTCAGAAAAAGAGTCGGGTCTTAGACGTTGCAGTGTTAACAAGAGAAAGTGTTGTAATTGGATTGCGATAATTGAAAGTACAGTATTAGCGTTAGTTAAAGTTGAGTTGATTAATTGAATGATTGTGATTTTTATATGATTAGAGTGAAATAAAGAACTTGTTTTAAGTAACGAACCAAAGGGCTCGCTCGCAACAGTATGTCTCTTAAGCAAGTAAGTAATAAAGATAGACTGCTTTCTTGTTATTGGTATTTCTGGTTATTGGCTACCCTGGTAGCCAAAGCTCATCAGTTCGCAAAATTTTCGTACCTGTGCGGGCAGGGCTTTTATTTTAACTAACATTACTTTTTAGTCAAGTAGTTTTTACGACAAGTAACTTTTTTACTGAGCGCTTCGATGAGTTTCTTCGCCAACTCATCAATAAATTGGTATAGATACTGATCTGTATAACTAGTACATCTAATGTACAAGTGAAAGGGAGATAAATGATGTTGAGTATTGAGTATTATATTTTAAAGATACAGAAAAATCAAGAAAGTGCTGTGAATATCTTTGGTACAGATTTTTTCCATTTTCAATTTCTAGACGACGAGAAAAAAGAAACAAAATAAAAAGATTCGATTAAAATCTGTGCTGTGATATGGCGCTATTTATTATCGGAGACAACTTAATTTTCTCATATATTCCTAATTTTTGTCAATAGATGGCGGACCTTTTATGAACCGAAATTCTGCCAATGCAGTGATTTAGCTTGCTCTGCTTAGATTTACAAAAATGTACTAGATCCAACTTTCCCCCACCCCGTTTTTTTAGCTTTCTTCACATTATTTCAGCTGGATACATGTGACCGTTTTTAATAATCCATAGAGTTCTTACATCTTGACTTAAAAAATTGCTTGAATGCATTTTGTATTAGTTTTTTTTCCCGGCACTATAGTGAATACTTTTTAACGCTGTCGTAACCTCATCGTACTTCATCAGTTTTTGGTCCAATTGTATTACTCAAATCGAAATTTTTTTACTTCTTCCGACTTTTAGTCAATTTGTTCTACTGTCCTGAAAATGGTGTGTACTTTTGTAGAAGATAATTAGCTAAATTAGGAGTTTTAAATTTAATTAATAACTAATACAATATAATCCATTAGTATAATATCTAAGTTAAATATTGAAAGTTTTTACAATGCCTTTCACGGCGTTTTTGTTCTTGAGGTATGCCTACTAATTATTTTCCATTTCCTACCTATACAGATTTGCACGCACATTCATTTTTTAATTTCAGCAAAATGTTAACTCATAATCACTTGCAATCAATTCTCTAGCTACCGACTGCGCGGTGTATTTATTATTCTTGGGATCATGTTAAAAGATCATTTTTAATTCACTTATAATTAGTCGTTTATTCATTGATCGCTATTGCTGCTTACTTACTGCTGTATCCTAGACCTTGCTAACCTAAATGTACCCTACCTCTACCCACTCTAGCTATTATTTAATTGTCATATTGTGTAAACAAAGACTGATAACATTCTGTGATAATTGAGTAATTATGCATTGAATGCTTATTAATACCATGTCAATATGTGCGTGACTCTGTAAGCTGTAGAACAACTAACATTTATGACTCTATAGAGTAGGGTTTTATCTGATAAAATTTATGTAGATTATTATGCTATCTATCCACATACTTTAGGGCTATTGTGAATAATCCCATATTACCGCTTCAAATTTTGAAATTTTGCTTAAAGAAATATTTTTGATGACTAATTAAATGTTCATATTCAGAGAGCGCTATTTTTCTTAAACGATGATAGAACGGTAAAGATGAAAACTTCTATATCTTTTTAATTTTTCGATAATAATCTGATTGGACTTTGATATTTTTCAGTCACTTATAACAGTTTTAAAAATATCTTATTTATTTCAAGTCTCATAATGGATCCCCCAGAGATCTTTTGTTGTTGTAGATTTTGATATTTCCTATTTTGTTATGAAGAAGGACATTAGAACAATATTATGTATAAGTATAGGATTTATTAATATTAAAAAATTAAAAAATTTAAATTTATTTAGTTGTGATGTCCCTAGTAGAGCTGAAAGTATCCGAATAGTTTGCAATCTGGATTATCCGCAATAATTGAAAACCGATTCCAAAAGTCGGATACGGATGCGAACCGTCCAAATTGAAGACAATGCAAAGAAAGATGAAAATTATCTCTAGAGTACTCACAAAGTGAAAAGTAATTATTGAAAAAATATATTACGGGCATTAATTATTTCTGAGTAAAGGTCTTCAATGTGTAGTAAATAGTTCCAATTATGTTACCTATAATGGTATTTTCCATTCCAATTGTCAACAATATGTGTGAATGTGGAACAGTCTACCATCTTCTGTCGTTACTCCAGCTTATCTGCGAAAATTGAAGAGTAACATACATCAGCACCTCCTTCACTTTCCTTATTTTGCCTAATCCTTTCTTCCTGCTATGCTGCGCTTTGCATCACAGCGTATCCCGTGAACTTGGCTTCATACTTAAGAACTTAGAGGAACTTATAGATATCTTTCAGTTAATAATTAATAACGATTTTTATATCAATATAAAAACACATTTCCTAAATAATTTATCATCGCCGAGCCTAAACTACTGAACTTTGGAATACAATTTTTGTTGCGAATGATGGACTCTATAAGAATAGATTTCTTGAAATCAATCTACTAAGGTCATGAAAATGGGTGTTTAAGTTTGTACAAAAAAGAATGTATAAATTACGTACATCAACATAAGGAATTGCACAAATAATCTACCAAACAAATGATTTAAACACGAATCTTACCATTTTTAGAAAGTCAACCCTAAGGGGGTCAAAAAGGAGTGAAAGTTTGTATGGAAAAGAAATTAAATTAAGCAAAATAAATCTGTAACCCGGTTGTCGAGATTCAATGATAAAAAAAGGTATAATAATATACTTAATAATAATATTATAACCTAGATGAAAATAAAATTTAAATATAGTGAAACCCAAAGATTGGTATGACAACACCATGAAGGGGTTGCCCGATTTAGTTTATTTTTGATATTTTATTTAATTCTATTTATGAAAACGCCATGTACAAAATTTCAGCTTTCTATGTCTCTCTATAGATGCTCCCAGCCCAAAAAGATGTCGGAAAGCCCTATTTAAAGTCACGTCCTGATCCCATCTGTACAGTTAAGTGCTGCATCTTTCGAAGATCTCGAATTTGAAGTTGTGTCTGCTAAAATCTCGACATGGACCATAAAGCCACTGTTTTCTTTATCTTCAATAAAATAACCATTATTTTATAAACAATAAACCTTATTTATTTACAACCCATGCAATTTGTGCCACTTTTGCGAAATCTTAAAAAGGCACCTAAGGCCATCCAAATTTATACTTGGTGCTGGTTATATATGTCGACGTATATTGTACGTCTGAAACTGAAAGACAATTTATAAAATAACCTTCCCACCAGTCTGGTATACTGTACATTTTCTCTACTTGTAAATTATAATGCGGTGCTAATGAGATTTTTACTTCAATAAATACTTTCTTATATTTAAAACATTTCTTATGTGGGAAACAATATATTTTGAGTTCAGCTTTTTAGGCGCTATTTTCTTAGATGTGGGGTTTATACACATGCCACTAAATTTCGCATCCATATATTTGTTTTATAAAAATTTAAATAATAAAAAAAAATTCCGTCAAAAGTAATTTAACGCCGCACTCATAAAACAAAAGTAGACACAAATGGCCGTATCGAGTAGCGTATACCCAGTAGAAATATCTCACTCATTTTCCCACAGATAATCTCACCCACTTACCTACGTTCCAGAATAAAGGAACGTGTCATCCCGTAAGTGAGCGAATGAGTTTGTTGAGTGAAATTGCAGAGCAGAGGCCCGGGGTAGCCCTAGGTTTTTTAAAAAACAAGATAGTGTAGGCCTCCTAGGTTTACTCGGTGTTTCATCGAACAGACCTAATGTTTGATCATTTAAAAAAAAATTAAGTGTTGGGGGAGAGAGGAGTTCTATTTCGGAGGGGGTCAAATTTGCAAAATTAATAGAAATTGTGTTTTTTTTAAATATCTTTTTTGTTTTGTGATTTCTTTGAAAAGTTCCATTTGATATACCTACCTATCTACAATTAATTTGAAATATCGTGCAAAAGAATCGAGTAAACCGATTCCAAGAGTAATTAGCAAATTAAAGAACACGTCCACAACAAAAAGCATTAAAATTTGAATCATCCTGTATCCAAGACCTGAGTTCGGCAGGCTTAGCAAAAAATACGAGTCAAATATTTTTTATATGAAAGTTTCGTCGAAATCGGAAGGGGTTGGGTCGGAAAATTGAAAATTTTGATCGTTTTGATATGGAATTACTGCATATACTACACACACAATTCTGCTTGCATTTGAAATTTTATGCAAATGTATATCAATTCACATATGTACACTACGCTACTCTCATATGCCCTCATGCTCAATATTTATTTATACAGCTCAAGACTTTAGCTATTTCTCAGCAAAAAGTTTATGCCATTTTTATTCATTTGTCGAAGTGAAATATGCGCTAACAGCATCCTCTACTAAAACGATCAGAGCCGCAAGGGATAATGTTGTAAAAGAGCACGTCATCTTGTAAATCTATAAGTAACTTTGCATCCAAGAGAAAGAAATTATAAAAAAATCTGCAAGAACAACAAAGCACCAGTTTGCAAATATTCAGTCCATCCAGACCGTAAAATAAATTCACAATTTCCAATCACATTCCCCACCACAAAACAGCTATTGCAGCAACGCCAATACTCCAAACAGACCCACCATATCATTCCACCCCGCGATAACAGCAGCAGAAACAGCAGCAAAACAAGAACAACTCATGCAATCCAGCAACAGGTAACAAACTGTAAACCTCGAGCTTTACTTAATACATATACACATATGTATGTATATTGGTGTGTGCCTTGCCTTTACCTACATCTCGAGCAGAACGGCTCAGGCAAGCAAGTAAATTGTCAATATAAAAAGTCCCGAGATAGAAAAACGATAAAAAAAAACGTACTCCGAAGAAGACCGGTTTCAAAATTCAATTCGTACACAGGCCAGCAGCGCCAACAGGTAATAAATACCCAGGTAACGTCGCGTATCTAGAGTATATTGAGTTCACCGGACCAGACCAGGTACTTACATACTACAAAATGCCGCGTAATCTTATCGTAAGGTTCTAAGCCATTTTTCTGCAGGCACAGAACTCGATATTATCATCATTATCGACTTGCTGCAGCACTCTTGTCGCCAATAAGTTTTCGAAGGTTTTCGCGCTAATCCGGTCCGGAGCGGATTAAGGAAATCGTCTTACAAACAAAACTCACCAAGTCAGCTCAGAACTCGACCGTTTTATTTGTTTTGTGTGATTGAACTTGAATTGGTTTTTATTAGTAATCGCATGGCGAAAGGTTATCGTAATCTTGATAAATTTCAATAAAAGCAGTTAGACAACTTTTCGAGAAGAACTTTGACGGGTTGCATTTTTCCGTTTTCAAGTTTTCGCGTTGGCTGATGATGCTACCGCAAAATTGAAATGATTTTGCCAATGAACTCAACATTTTTTTTGCAAAAAAAAAAAAAAAATTGTTTTAAGACGGGAACCGGCAAAAAGTTCTTGAAAGAGACGCTACTTCCTTCGGAGCTGTATTTGGAGTGCATTGATAAAAAATGCTTCCTTTAATTTAATTTACACTTAAACGTTATAATGAATCCGTATAATTTGCGATGCTGGCAATCTGCAAGATTATTAATTGGCGTCCTGAATCCCATCTTCGGATGTTGTTTTGCAAATGATGTTCCTCTAACAATTAAGTAACTATTGCCTCGGCCAGGATTTTTTAATAGCCCTTGACCCATTGACATTAAAATTTCTATATCTTGATGCACAGGTTAGATGACATATTCCCTCTATTAATGTTCAGTTGCTTATTATCGTGTGGTGCATATTGGTGATATAGACAAAAGCTATAAGAGTTAGCCAGTCCAGTTCACCTTTGCTCTTTTTAGGAAGGTTATTATAAGTTCTTATGACGTTTGATGGGGCTACGAAATCCTTACGTGAACATTGGGATTGGAGTCTTTGGCGAGCAGGTCCTACTCATTCGCAGAGTACAGAGATTCTACCCTTTCGTTACAGGCAGTCAGTCGATTTGGTAGTAGTTTTGCACATTTTCTTAAGCATGAAGAGGTACCTCATTATGCCAGTGAATAGCCTGATCTGGTGATGGCACGACACGTAAATGGTTTTCACACTCACATGACATAAAAATTACTATTCTAATAAATATTTCTTGTGTTTTGCTCCATTGCCTGGAAATAGTACCTTAGAAAGTACAGGAATTAATGATTGGAAATATATCACAGAATTTTTGAACATGAAAATAATAAAAGACATAAGAATTCTGTTGTTTCATATTTTGTTCATTATTTTATGGCTCTAAAAATTTGATTGTTTTGAATATAGTATAAGAAAACAGAAAATAAAAAATGAAAAAATCTAACACTTGAAAATATAAATTTGGATCACGGTAACCTTTTAGAAATTTTATTACTTTTGATAGTAATTTAATAAAAAAGCAAAAAAAAAGCTTTAAAGATCGTGGATCTAATTTAATTTTTTTTTCTACAAAAATAACAATAAAAAAAATTATTGAAACAATAAATATCCTGCTTAAACAAAAACTTGCTGATCAAATAAACAGCGCTGGGATGTTTTCTATTCAAATTGATATATCACTACAGGATGTATCTCTATTAAAGAACAGTGTTCGGTTTTGTGAAATATGTTTATGAAGGTGACATACATGAACGAATATTCACTATGAAAACTTGTAATGATATAATTGGAAAAGGTCTTTGTAATTTTATTACAAATATATTCAAAAAATATGAAATTGATATGATTAGGTAAATGTGTTAGTTGCTCTACTGATGGGGCTTCAAATATGTGTGCAGTGTATCAGGGCTTTCGAACCTGGTTGAAAAGAATCATGAATATTCAAATTTGTGTTTGGTGCTATTCACATGAATTAAATCTAAAAGCATAAAATCAATTTCGTCATTTACACTCATAACAGAAATTAACAGAGAAGGATTTAAAAAAACAACTGTGCTTCTGTGCTTCGGAAATATACAACAATCATTACTTCTTCAATTGGCAATACGAGCGTGTGATGGTCTACTGATGCCATTTTACGGAAAATATTTGGAAATTTCTGTGAACCAGATACGTAATTTTTTTTATCAAATATCTCTGACATTAAATCACATTAGAAATGATTCTTACTTTCATGCACATGCTCCTTTTAAAACTTCAAATCTATTAGATAATTTATTTAAATATGAAACCGCATTGACGGCTCATATATCCTTAAAGTCTGTACAACTGCTTTATCATTTATATTTGCGGACAGGTAATCTAATTTTATCAAAAGCAGTAGCTATGATTTATGCTACCTATGGTGGATAATAAGTATATCAACTGATTTAAATAATTTTAAAATCATAAGGTCAGATTGTGATAAGCTTATTAATATCATTAATAATTTGAAAACTATTCAGTTGATGATAAAATTGAAATGAAATTTCAATTAAATTTACCTATGTATATTCAGAAAAAAAAATGTCCAATGGGAAACTGTAAAAGAAATTGATATAGAAATATAGAAAAGTTTGAAAAAGAAATTTTTAACAAATAATATGAAATTGTCAGATTTTCCGGAACGATTTTTAAATAACGAAGAGCTGTTTAATGAGATTCAATATTTGCAAGTCAATTTTTTTGTGAGAAATGTTCGTTCAGAAAATTTGAAAATTCTAGGAGCAGTAATAGTCCAGTCAGTAGAGGTTTCTGCCCTACAAAAGGTGGGGTAGCTGTGATTATTATATATGTTTTCAGTTCCGGGCCCCGATGAAAAATCCAAGTATAGACCCTTGGGATGGGCCGCCCGGTCCGCCATCTTGGACAAAAGGTACAAAAAATTGGGTTTTTCAAAATAAATCCTCAACGGTTTATCCTACGACAAAAATGTAAAATTATACAGAAGACTAAATTCCCTAATTTTCTTGTATAAAAACTTTTTTTGTAAGTCTTCTTAGAAAAAAAATGTATACATATAGTACCATTTGTACAGGGTGTTTCGTCCATGGTGGTCCATCGGACAGAAGGTGATAGTTGTTACTTAGTCAAACAAAAAATTGTATGGCATGGGGTGGCGCCATCTCAACCGTTTCGGAATTACAGGACGATTAAGAAAATTTTGTAGTCTTTCACAAAATACCCTGCATTTGAAAGAGTACAAAATGTACGGGCGCTTACAGAGTTCATTGTATGCAGAATTTCATGGTCTTTGCTATGGACCACTATGGAAGAAACACCCTGTATAAATGGTACCTAAATACTATATGTACAAAATTTTTTGAAGAATGTTCACGTTACCGCCACTGTAACTCGTTACACATCAGACTTACAAAAAGTAGTGTTTATACAAAAAAATTAGGGAATTTAGTCTTCTTCTTTGAGAAATTATTTTAAAAAAACCAATTTTTGTTACCTTTAGTCCAAGATGGCGGATCGCGCGGACCCCTTCCAATGGTCTAAACTTGGATTTTTCATCGGGGCCCGGAACTGAATAACATATATAAAAATCACAATTACTTCACCTTTTGTAGGGTCCGGCCTTATTTAGTCCCTATTGACTGGACTATAATGAAAAACTAAATTCTAATTTCGTAATGTCTAATTGTTTTTTAGCGGTATGTTAAGACTTTGAGGAGAAATATTTGAAGAAAAATCTGTCTGAAAAATATGTTGTTGGAAATTATGATTCGGTGATTGATGGGACAGAACCGGAAATAATGAGTGAATGTAATCGATGCAAGAATTGTTTTTAAAATATTGCATGATTATAATTTGTATGACGAGGATTACAAAAACGTTTTTAAAATGATAAAAATTGTGATGACGTAATAATAATCTGCAAATTTCCATAGAAATAAGAAATGTTAAAATTTTTCCAGCCTTTTAATGCTTTGCGCATTAAAATTCATCGTAAAATGTGTCGAAAATTTATACTGCCATCAATTTAATAACTATGGAATCGTAATTTTTTTCCGGTAAATTCCGTACTGCATTAGTAAAATGTTTATTTTCTATTTTATCAGCGATAAAATTTTTAAGGAAATGTCACATTTCGCTCGAACTCGATGCTATAGGGAATAAGCTTTACAAACAAATCCATATGAATGTTGTAAATCAATTTTTTCATGAATTTTTCTAGATTTAGTGTAGAGCTGTAGAGCTGTGTTAGGCCTGTGCTGATGCCATAGATTAGCATGAAATTTCGGCCCCATATTTTAAGTATTATTGCCATATTTTTTTATTCAGTATTACATTAATTATATTTGTCAAATATGTATCTTCCAAGAATTACTTTTCTTTTAAAAATTCATAATTACTTTTCGAAGTCTATCCTTAATTACCTATATAATAAAATAATAAAAATCTAAAAACAATTAAATTGTTAACGAAAATTAATTAAATTGGTGTAAAATAAATAAAAATCATTAAATAAAATATCAACACCACACAATGTGGACTAGGAAACGAACTATGAAAATCAGAGCCGGTCCTACAATGTTTAATATTATTAATGAGATTGAATCCGCGAGATGAAAAGAGGAGGGGAAGAGGACTCGAATCGATGTCACTTGTAAGTTGGATGCCGAACGAATAAGAACTAGTAGAAGAACAGTGTGAAAATGCTAATAATTTAATAAATCAAGAAGGGCAAGAAAATTGGCCTCCTTCGAAATATTGCACCCAAATAAAGTAAAACCTGCCGCATCTATCATATAGGAATATAAAACTCGACGAAACATCAGGTGGCCAACAAATTCCCCAAGTTCCTAAATAAATAATAAAAGTAATCGGTTTAAAGGCTAACTCTCATTATTAAATTACTTGAAATTTGAATTGATCCATAGCTTCTAACAATTAGTTAGTTTATATGGTTGCGAGCAGCCGCAATAGAATATTATTTCTCTGCATATATTATTTATTAATATTAAAAGCTACATGAAAAATTGGAATTCGATACACAATTTTCTTTAAAAACTCAGATTTGTTTCAATTGAATCGTAAAATAAAAAGAAGTAATTAGTGTGCGCTCAACCCTTCCATAATACAGATTGGTTTACCACTGGAGCGACAAAAATATACGTTAGGCACGTAACTGGTATATTTAACATCTACTGTTCAAATAATTAACAAAATTTTCAATTATGAATTATAGCGCTTTTTGAGTGTGGGGACTTTTTTTCAGCTTAACTAATTACCTAATTAAAATGGGCCGTGACAAAAAATTTACCGACAGGGAGACACAAAATATGTTAAAAAGTGAAAGTATAAATATTCCTACAATAGCAAAATTACTGAACAGAAGTATATGAGTATTATCGTGGCATTACTTTAAGAAACTGCAAATTATGGAAAAAGGAAAGCTCTGGAAGGCCTCTAGTAATTACTGATCGGGATTATCGTGCAATTTTCAAATATTTTAAAATTTTACAGGAATTTTATGATAAGTGGAAAACAAAAGGTCACTGTTTACCAAATAACACATAGCGAATTGGTTTAAGTTTGGAAAATGACAAGTTAGATGGAAAGAAGTAATTTCTTCTGATGAGCATATATTTACATTGGATAGAGTTATTTTTTTCACGATTTGCGGAAAGATGGGGTCTACAATAAACGAAGGCAAATGAGAAGTGTAATTATTTCTGCTGTTATGGACTGCAACGGAAAAGCGAGTATATACGGTTTATAAAAGGAAAATGAAAAACAAAGGATACATCAGATTATTGAAGAAAAAAAAACTGAACAATGTTCAGAGGATTTCTGGAAAAAATTACATTTCCCAACTGGATAATGCAGCAGTAAAGGATCTTTTCGTCAATAAAAATATAAACATCCTCGTATGGCCTCACCATTCATTACTGAAAATTTCGGGATAACTAGCACGAGCACATATTATATAAGAAACTTTTAAAAATCTTTACCTAACCGAAGAAGTAATAGAAAACAAGGTAAGAACACTTATTATTAATTAAATAAATATTTAATACATTTTTTTTAAATCACTTGTGTTTAGTATTAATTTCCTTAACCTGTCGTATCTTATTGTCGCACAAGTTTTTCAATAAATGTAGAAACATTTTTTTCAACAATTTGTATTAATCTGTAGTGAATAATTTTTACATTATTTTGAGTTCTTGGTAAGTTATTTTCAATTCGACCACCCACAAACAAATCTTTCTGAAGAATTCTATGTTTTTACGTTTATAGCAGATTTTTTTTCTGTCACTGGTAAAAAAATGGTAAATTCTTTCAAATTATATACCACTTTTTAAACAATTATCAGCCAATTGCTAATTAAACTGCCAGTAATAATCTGAAATTACTCTTAGATCCAATAATGCCAAAAATTTAAGCATTTTCATTTGAATACTTAATTTCTGCATAGTTCCATTCTCGCAAGTTAAATCAGCTTTATTTTCGATATTTCCAAAAAACAAAAAAACTTTCTCGGCAGAGGGGGTGTATTTACCACAAAGAAGGACGCACCAGTTAGATTGCATTTTGTTCCTTAATTTTTGACCACTTTCTAAGCCAAAAGCTAAACAGATCCGTAGGATATTCAAGAATAGCAGTTCATCAAGATTTGGTCTGCGAACTAAAGGATATTAAAGGAAATAGTTTTTCGAGCTAATCCTAGTTGCCAGAAAATCTTGAAAATGCAGCGAAAGACTATAAACACACAAATTAGTACTTGCTGATAAAATGTTCCACATTAAATTCGAAGAATTCCTTGAATTATTTTTATTGAAAAATTAAAACAAGATATTGCCGATTTGGTAAAATATCTTGTTTTTGTTTGAAAAATATTTTCCATTTTCACATTTTTTTAAATAAAAGTGGTCCGGTAGTTTGAAAATGTGAGTTCTTTCCCCGAATTTCATATAAATACAAAGGAAATCAATTAAATAAAGAAATGGACAAAAATCACTATAACTAACACCAAGATTTTTTTTTCCAAAGCGATTTCTCTCGTCAAACGTACATGCGTACTTTTATGTGTAATAGATTTATCGAAATCAGAAATAAATCATTAAAAATCTTATTGCTTAAATGAAAAAAAAAATCAATAAAAAAACTTCATCGTTCATTTATGCATATATGTATGTATAGTAAATAATATAAACCAGTATTATTGAGAATATCTTCTTAAATGTACCATAAACAAGCCATAATTCTGGATTAAATAATTGTTTCAATTTTATTTTTTCCAAATGATTTATCCCACAAGAAAAACGAAAAACTGGTCACGTTGGATTCATTTATGATACTCCAGAATTGAAATATATATCCTCCGATGCGTTCCTTCAGAGATTATTTAATTTTGTCCAGGACTCATTTATTTTTACTGTGTTTTTGAACAAAATTTCTTGCCAAATACATATACACGAACATTGATTAGTTGTTTCGGTTATAATCTGGCCGGGAAATATTTACTATTTCCTTGTTTTTCGCCATTTCTGTCAAAACAAATCAGCATTCACTGAAAAGATTTTCTACATTCAAAAGACAAACGAAAAACATGTTTTTTTTTTGTTTTGTTAAAAATTTACCAATTTAATTTTACCTTTATTATGTATTTTTTTAGACCCAACTTTTTAAATATAATTCGCACAATCCGAAACCAGAATTAGATCAAGAAACCAGTGATTTGCTAGACTTAACTTGGAATGTTTTCCTGAATGTCGCTTTAAATAACATTAGGAATGTAAGGTTAAAAAAAAAACCCCTCATCTAGTATAGTGTCACCTTATTGGGACCCTACCTAAAAAAGATTCCTCAGATTTAGGGATGCGCTGAAACCAGCCACAAGAGTTAATTAACCTTGCCAGGTCCTTCAACTCCTTGTCTACCAATTCCCCCAATTCGTAGAAAAAATAGCTACCAAGAGACAAAAAGAATTATTTAAGAATGTAAATTAGTTAAATCCATTTGATTCGCATATTCCTGGCTAAAATTTGCAATTCCTGTGAATACTTGAAGTCTTCAAATGCACACAATGCAATTATATGACAATGTTTGAGTCTGTAGGAAGTACGTGTGCAATGGAAACTAGAGAAGGAAGCTCCAATAAAATTTATTTCCGATGGGCTTAAAGCTCACCTCAAACGGAATTCAAAATTAAGTTTATTAGTCTTTTCCATCGGTTACTGAATTCCATTTTAAAAAGTGAAACCTGTGGAAATAAAAATAATTATGCTCATAAAAAAGCAATTTATGCAGCAAAGTAGCAAATTCTTTCATTCAAAATGTAAGTGAAGAAGGAATATTTTTTTTTAAATGCAACGCTTCGATGAGACTGTTTTTTTTTTTGTTTTTTGTGAATAGAATTAAAATTAATGATGTTAGAAAGAGAATGGATTATTTTTATATATTTTAGAGATTGAAGGAGTACCTATAAATATATACAGTCAAAGCATTTAAACAGACAATTTAAGCCCCATTCATAATAATTCGTTTAGTAAAAAGAGTGAGTCCGTTTAAAGACTAAAATGATGCAAATCTAATTTTAATAAAATAAACATATAAACATTTAAACAGGCACTTTACAGTATGTCTAGAAAAGAGATACTTAATCAATAAATTCCATGGAATGTCCTAATCAGACTTTTACTTTAGATCCCCACACTCTCTCTCCTAAAAATACTTTTCATCTTTAAACGTTTGAAAATATTGCGTTTTTCAAGGACAGGTATAGTCACTTAAATGCTCACAAGTCTTTTTAAGAATATTGTAGGATTAAACTTCAGCACCTGTTTCTAAAGTGAACATTTTAATGATATCTAACACATTACGATTTACTGTCAAATGCTTCAGTTATCGACCCTTAAAGTTAAACTTTTGAAAATAAAAATGCATACAAATTTGCTGTGCTATCTTTAATCCCGTAAAGTTTGTAGGTAAGTACATCAACTTCGACTGCCTTCAACTTTGTCTTTTGCTTTTAAGATTTTTCACAAAAAGTGTTTTACCTTACTACCGGAGGAGGCGGAAAATTAAAATTTTTCACTTTTCTTTCAAACACTTAAGTTTGATCCTGAAATATCCTTGAAAGGACTTATGAGCATTTATATAAGTGATTACATTCCCTTTGAAAGACGAAATATTTTCAATGTAAATTTGAGTGGGGAATGAGTGATTTCAGGGGAGGGGACTACATCCAAAGTATGATCAGGACCTTCATGAAATAAATTGGCATATTCCATCCTACTGACTTACCGAACACCATGTACATATGTACATATATAATATACATACTTTTAACTTTATTCGATAAATTTCAATTCTTTTCGTAAAATCGAAATGCGATTGATATTTAAAGATTTTGAGGTAGTTGGTTTTGCGCTAACAGGAAAGTCTTTCATTAATACTTTTTTCTTTATACAAGATAATCGACTTGGACTTCGAAAATTCGAACAAAAAACATTAACAATTCTGCGGAATGATCAATGGTGATATTTACTTTAGAAAAAAAATATACTTAAAACAGAAAAAAAAACAAATTTGGATATAGCTATTCCAAGGACTGGACACAAAAGCTCTGCACGGAAATTGAACACACTAACTAATGTTCAATTAATTTTATATTTTTTATAACAAATGCTTTAATTTTATTAAAATCAATTATACTCTCGTGCTAATTAGCTCACCTACAGAACATTGGCATATTTTTCGTAAGAAAAGACATTAAAGTTTTAGTAGCTGACTTAGAACGTCCTGAATATTTTTTGTGTAGTGCTACCCTACTAAATGAGACTAAAAGACAAAACAGTCACATTGGTTTTTTAGGATATATAGTAATTTATTTTTAAGATACTCCTTGATAAAGATGACTGTGTTGATAGTAGCTTCTGTGATGAAAATATCAAGGTCAAGATTAACAAGGCTGAGGCAGAAAGTGCTTTTGCTTCTATGATATCAGGACTGCTCTATGATTACAAAGCATGACCAGAATCAGCTGAAAATCTTCGTCAATTAGTGTATCTGCAAAATTGAATTTTGAATTTGTTCTCGTGACTATATTTATTCTCAATGAGAATTTTGGCGACACGTACTGAATAACCACTAATTTACATACAAAATCGTGATCACAAATGGCATACTCTAAGAGAAAGATTAACAGCTACATCGCGCGCCAAGCATTTTATTGTAGTCCATAAGGTTACCATAGTGTTGGGTGCCCCGTCAACGAGTAAAAGGTTGATGGCCGCGGTATTACAGTAAGTAAATCGGCAACGTTTCAAAACATTTAGATTAATTTGGATGTTAGGGCCGCTAAAATTTTTTATGAGGCTAGATAAATTTTTTTTTAAGTTTTTACTCAAGTTTTTCCGCAATGTGACAAACGTGAGTTGAAAACTTTCTGCTTTACTCCGTTTATCAAATCTGAGTGACAATTAAATTTTAAATCAGTCAAAAAACTAAATAGATATACAGAGGCACAAGAAATGATAGCCTATTTAAGCTTAGCTAAAACTACTCTCTACCAAAAATACATTTTGCACCTTTTTAGGGTTCCGTACAACAAAACGAAAAAAAAACGGAACCATTATAAGATTGCTCGTGCGTCCATCCATCTGTCGGTCACAGACGTTTTCCTCGAAAATGACGTGAGGTGGGAATTTGATGAAATTTGGTGAAATTTGTGTGGTGGGTTGGACCCCTCAAAAGGAATGTTGTATCAAAGAGTGTATTGTTGTAAAAGATGTATTTGATTACAACCCAGTAAAGTAATATAAGGCCTATGCATATAAAATGCAATACAAGGGTCTTGTAGTTTTACCTTCGCAAATTGACAGTGTAAACCGGCTTGTATAGTTGTACTTAGTAGGTCAGATTGAACGTCAAATGTCGGGGTGTGTAGAGGGGAGAGGGGAGTGTCCTAGGAAAATTTCCCGTATGCCAAATGAAAGATCCTTTTGAGGACTATCGACTGGTGCACTTATTTTTTTTGTGGTACTGGGTTGATTTAGCAGGGCGTTCAATTTTCACGGTTTTCCCCCACAAAAAAAGGTATTGCAAATTTGGGAACCCAAAACATAAAATGAAACCGCATGAAACTTTCTGGAACAGTTAATAAAACATCACCGAAAAACAAATTGGTGTGATCCATTTTCTTTTTCGGCCCTAAATTACTTAATAATAGTATTTGAAGTTCAGAAATTAGCTTTAATTATTTTCAAAATTCGAACCTTTCTTGCGGGGTGAGGGGGGGGATCAAAAAACGAAATTTTGTTTCGTCTTTAGTTCGACAAGGCGATTAAATTTATCGAAAAAAAGTTTAGGATGGGGGGATTTTGGGGTGTAGGGTTGTTACCCCCCCCCCCCCCCTCTAACTCCAAATATGATATGTCGGGTGTCCAATTAAAGACCCGGCTGAACTCCATCGTATGGCGTTTTTTAATTTTCAATCGGGTATATTTTTCTCACCCCGGGTCCCATATACTCCATCACTATATTTGAGTTATTTTTCCAATTTTTTTCGAACGTAGGCATAATTGATCGATTACGAAACTTTTTCATCCTTACAAAAAAATTCCTCCGAACCACCGTTATTCCATAAAGGTAAACTGTAAATTTTTACATGTTTTTTAGTTTTTTTTTCTCAGCTATTTTTAACCGGATCTTGACAATTCTTTTTTTCTAGGACAACTATGAATTCTAGGAATTTTGAGAGTTTCTCATTTTTTTCCGGGGCAGGGGAGAGCTCCTACCTTGTTCCCATAATTACATTTAGAAATAAGCTAAAGGCTAAAGGGTGTGTTCACTCTTTCTTGTAAATTCTTGCTGTATTTTTACATCGGTTACACTGATACATTACAGAGTGAATACCCCTTATATATGCCTAATTTCAAGGATTCCAAAAAGGATAATGTTTCCAAAAATTGGTGAATTGGTTATAAAGATATAGGCCAACATTTTGATATTATCAATTAGTTAGTACCTCTATAGTTAGTCATAAATAACAGAAAAAATGCAGATTTTTTCGTCAATCTAATAGTTGCTCTTACTAATAAAACCAACTCCTATAAAATTACTCTTGCGTCCGTCTGTTTGAATACTGTTCAGCTATTAATAGGGAAATTTGGATTAGATTTAAATAAACTTAAATTCGGTCGATCAATTGTTCGCTAATAAGGTTCTAGTACTCGACTCGCTCTTAACCGTACTATTTTCATTAAAAGCTCGCGAAAAATTTCGATAAATACCTAAAGGTGATCATTATTTCCACCCAATGTGCTTTCTTTGACAATTTTCCCACATATTCTTATTAACAAAGAAAAAAGCCAGAATTGGTCTATGACTAATTCCTACGATATACCGTTGTAATTTCGTATGGCCACAGGTTTTTGTCATTTTCATTGTTAAAGTGGTTTTTCGCAGTCAAATTTTGATATTATTATTTATTATTTTCAAGAAAATGCCGTTTAAAAAATTTCAGCTCTCTACGTAAGCGCATTCCCACACAGTGTCCAAATATATAGTTCTTGTATGGCAACCCTACGAAGGAGTTATCTGTTTTATCCCATTTTTGTACTTAAATCTATAATTTTCTTAAAAAATGCGTGAGCAAAAGGGGAATGCCCAATTTTCATACAATTTTAGGGTCGACACCTCCAGACATAATAGATATCTTCAACGATGCTTACAATGTTTTTTAAATCAGCGGGGGAAAGCATTGGCAATCGAATGTTTATAACTTGAGCGACTTCTCGTGATTGTGAGGAATTGTTGAGTCCTGGGAAATTACTTCCTATGAGAATAATGTTCACAATGGCTATGGAAGAAACAACTACAAAAATATATGCGAAATGTAGTACCTGGGGTGTATGTGACCCAAGCGCATGAAAATGGGTTTTCCGGTGGCAAAAACATCCAGAGAAAAAAGTACATCACCAGATAGAACTCGGTGAGACCTTTAATTTAGTATGCAACATGCCACATTGGTAACACCTCCCCCGCCGGAGGTTCCTATGCCCTATCCTAAAAGTATGCAGGGAAAAATTTTCCTATACGAACTGTAGCTAATAATGAGCTGAGGCGAACAGTGAAACGCATTTTCCGATCGGATATAACCTTACTGACTTAGAGCCGATCTAAGGTGCGAAAAATCTAGTACCTCAGTTCGAATAAAAAAGAGGGAAATACAAAAAATATGAGTATGGGGTTGGGGATGCCTTTTTAAGGCTCCGAGTATAGGAGTGTGGGTACTTAAACTTCCTCTCAGGACCTAAGGAATTCGATTTTGTACTAGTTTTTTCAAAGTATACTAGAACATACTATGCCCTCCCACCCCCAAACATTCCCCCGCTTAATTGAAATAAGCATTATTAATAACATATGTTCAGAGTATGATAATGTATCGTTTAAGACATCTATCATGTCTTTAGGTATTCGGCCTAAAATGGGCATTCCCTTTTCAGTTTTCAATGTAAACACGTTCTCGAGTTATGGCGAGAACGGACAGTCGAACAGATTAAATGTGGTGTCGTAAAAACCGAGTTCAAATTCTGACTTTGTTGAGCCATAATTTCAAAACGTGGAAAAAATAGAACATTGCAAAGCTTCATTTACATGCTCGTACATAAAAAATTATAAAAAACCTACTTTCAGTATCGAGTGAGTAACAAATAGGTAATTTAGTTTTGAACCAAATTTATGGATATTATAATCGTCTTGTTGTTTTTTACATGCTCTCTACATAAAGTAACATTTTAGTAGAGAATTGTTAAAACACATTTTTGTAAAATATTCTAATAAATTCACAGGTCATGGAAAAGAACTCGAAACGCAGAATTGCAGAGTAAATTCGTCAGGTCAACTCTAAAGATAAAAGGTGTTATATATTTTTCTACCTGACCTTATGAATACTTAACGGTCATGGTGACCGCTTGCTCGTAGGTAGCTAAGGGTTAATAAAAATATTATATATATATATTTTTTTTTCAAAAATTGTAAATTTTATTTAAGGAAATTTTCGAAATTTAAAATATCATGAAAATAACATAACAATAATATTTTGGAGGAAGACAGATAGAAAATTCGCTGCTCATCTTGCCACTGCAACGGCTGAGATTGTTTGTGACAAGTAACAAAATATGTAAAAATAACACCTAGGTATTATACCTTTATGAGAATAAACTTCAGAACAATTTTGATGCAACTAGATAAGCAATTACCGATATATCAGGGAAATACATGAAATGTTCAACAAAGGAAACTAGTGTTATCGAGAGCTTTGAGATTTTCAAAATTATCACACACACAACCACACAACGCTTTTATATAATTTATAAGAAAATAGAAATATATAATCTTGAATTTCAAAATATTCAACTGTACCCAAATATAATGGGTAGATAGATCCGTATTTAAATTTGTGGAAAAAATTGCTTCGCTCAAGTAACACTCGTAATAAGCAACAAATTTATTCAAGGACATTTCGGCACAATATCTCATTATTGTGGGCACTCTAAGTTAATCGAATAATTTTTATGGAAGAAAAATATGAGAGAATTTAAAACGTGGTAAAAAAAATAATCATCATTTAGGAAAAACTTAATTAACTGAAGGAAAGAAAAAATCTGAAACACAAGAAAATTGATTAAGTAAAATTTTGGGTTAAATGGGATCTGCATAATATGGATATTATTACAATTTATTTATAAGTTGGCAAAATATGCAAAACAAAAAGGTCTCTTGAAGGTATCATAGCTACGCAGAAGTGTATAAATACAAAAACGTAAATAACTCCACATATAAGGACCATAGTTTAAGAAAAATCAAGCTTTGAAATACAGTCGATGGCTTGTGTTAAAAATAAATTCAGTACGATTTGAGAATAAAATAATTACATAGTCGTCTAAGTAATTTGTAAAAAGTCTATTGAGCATTTTCGATAACATAAAACATATTTATCAACTTAATGAAATCTATTGAATTATAAGCAATCCAATGAATTTCATCATATGTAGCTTTGGAGTTATAAACGATGTTCATCCGGATTTCAATAAACAATTTATATATACAGCGAACAATTGATGCCGATCATATTACTATTTTAGTTTTATTGGACTTTTCTAAGGCGTTTGAAGTAGTCAATCATAATCTTCTTTGCAAAAAGTTAATTACAAAATTTAATTTTTCGACGTCCGCAACACATGTGATTTTCAATTATCTCACTGATAGATTTCAAAGTGTTTTTTGCAATGGTTCTTCTTCGTGACTTTTGCGAGTTGGTTCCGGTGTCCCCCAAGGATCGATTCTTGGTCCATTACTTTTCTCATTGTTCATTAACGATGTATTTGATTGTGTTACACATAGCAGGCTATACCTTTATGCTGATGATACTCAGTTATATACCTGGCAAGAGCCCTTGGTCTCAATGAATATGGAACTACTTGCATTAACGACGATTCATAAAGAATTCTTCACTGGGTTGTAGTCAATGCTAGTAAATCTAATTGTTTGTTAATAAGTAGAACCAATATTGACACTACGAGGTTTTTTCCAAATACTATTGGAGGAGAAATCATTCCATTTGTAAAGACTGCTCATAATCTTGGAGTTATATTTAACAATACTTTAACCTGGGATAATCACATCTCGGCTGTAATTCGCAAAGTCAATGGTTCTTTACGGTCTCTGTGGGCTTCTAGTAATTTTACACCTACTGCAACAAGATTATTCTTATGTCGATCACTTCTTGTTCGTATGCTCTCCTTTCGTTGTGAAGTATTTTAGTAATCTTGATCATATTAATTAACATAAACTTTCCATGGCTTTTAATGCTATGATCAAATACATTTAATTAATTTAATTTTCTCAGATTTAAGTATGTTTCGCCTTTTATTAACTAAATATTTGGTTGTAATCGTTTTTGTTGTTGAATGAAATTTCGCTGTCCACCATACTTATTTCGATTTCTCAATTTTGGTAATTCTAATAGAAATTGTAATTTAATATTGCCCAGATTTTCTTACTTAACTTCTCAGCGTCTGTTCTTCGTTCATACAATCAAGCTATGAAACTCTTTACTTTCTTCTATTAAACGATCCGTTTGGGCAGGTTCAATCTGCTCGATCAAGCCATTCATCATTGAGCATTTAAAGTTCTCAGAATTACGCGAAAATAATTAATTTTATATATGTATCCGGTTAAGTCGCTCGGCAGTTTAAAAGAGATCTTGTGTAGTATGGTATAGTAAATAGGTATGCCTATATTGTAAACATTTCATTGTAGTTAAGTATGTACTGATCTGTAGCTGTATGCTTTTTCCTTCTTTAAAATACATAGATAAGTGCAATATATTTAATATGTTAAGCTTTGGATTTCTCTAGTCCATAGGCACATATAATTATATATTTTTTAACATGTTCCTACTAAAAGATACTTGTATCTTATTGGTGCATTGCTTTTAATATATATGTATACTAGTTGTATATTGAATTGAATTGAAATTGAATTTTACAACCGTATACATGATAAACAATAATAACAAGATTATAAATTATGTAAAGTGTTTCAAGTGTATGATGTAATAAGGATTTCAGCCCAAAATTTACTCTTTTTAAAACTGAGTTGATATACGCCTTCCAGTTCTTCAAGGTGGGATCAAAAGCTTAACACCTTGGTTATGACATAGAGACTATAGATATATCGTTTAATTTTACAGAAGGTAAGTAAGACGTGTTAACTAATGCAACGATTAGATATTAATAGCATTTTAGATTTGGTTGAATTTAACAATAGCTTATTCGTCTAGTTGCCACGTTATTATGGTATAAACATGGACAGTAAAGGATCAAAAATTAAGTCTTGAGGCAGGTAAGCCTACACTAAGAATATTCTTCGTTCGTCACTAATTTCTTGATGTAGATTCAAGAAAAAATGTAAAAGTCTAATTGATGAAGACCTGGTGAATTTATCCTTCACATCTAATTTTTGCCTGGCTTTATACCTACCTAGTTACATTTGCTTAACATTTGCTTATGTTTTCAACAACGTAGGTTATTGTCGTAATTGTACTATATTCAGTGCTATATATTAGACGCTTTCGGCAAGCACATTCTCAGTGAGACAAGTGAGATATTCTCAGTTCTCTCACTGAGACTGCACTTTCGGTGAACTGTCTTAGTTCTATATGGAGCTACAAAATTCGAACGCAAGCACTGAGCAACTGAGACAAGTGAAACTGAATTTTCTTGTCTCAGATGACTCAGTTTCGTTATTTTGTGATTTTAATTACTAATTAAAGTTTAGTGAGCTATTTGAATGAACTAACATCACTTTCCTCAATTTATTACTATCCAATTCTGTGGTCAAAATTATTTAAATTTCAAAATTGGCAAATCAGCTGATTGATTTTAACTGAGACAGTACTTGCCGAAAGCCCCTATTGTATGCTATGATCCATTTTTGATTAAAAATAAATCATTTATTCAAGATATAAGACATGGTGGACAAAATATTAATAAATCACAGCTAGTGAGTTTTCAATGGGGGCTTTTTTCTTAATTGATAGGTAACAGTTTTTTAATTGTCCATGTAAAAACAACTGACAGTGCCTTTATTAGATGATTACTTCCAGGTAATTATACATTTTTTGCTTTAAAACAAATTTTACAGTATTTTTTTCCTCCAAATTTTAAGATATATTGTAAAACTCACATAATACCTAAATTACCATGCGCTTATGACAAATTTAATAATACCAAATCCTTGTAAGGAAATTATTAATGAATTGGACTTACAGGTAAAAATTACATTCAGATTGTTTTCCTTGATACATAGTTTCGTCAAAATTATATACCTATGTACGTATTTGAAACCTTTTTACTGTTTATATGAGCCATGCGGTGCAATATTGATGCTACAATCATAATGTGGTTTATTAACAGGTGCAAAGAAATAACGTTCGACAAAATAGCGTCCAAAAATCGAAATCCACATACAATTTCAGAAGCTTGACTTCATATGAAATTAAACCCAAAATATTGGTTCTTATTTCAAAATTTAGGATGTTTTTTCATCTGAGATGTTCGGCCGTTATTTCGTAATGAAATTTTGTGTGGTATCGAGAACTAACGCCTGAAATTATCATGCAATTTTAGGCTTAAATGTTATATTGTTTCCGTAGTAATACATATGGACCTGCCTATATCTAAAACCAAAACATGACCTAGAATCATGAATTCTTCAGTTTCTGTTTAATTGAAATTAAGATAAGATATCTAGCTAGTAATAAATAATGTCGATTACTAGACGGAATGTTTTCTTTTAAACAAATTAATTATATGCTCTGTTCTCAAATGATGCGCAATAAGAATGAACCAAATGAACTGGGTGGTATTTCGCTTCCAATATTTGGATATTAGTTTTCGGGTCTTGTTTCATTTACTTAGGCTACTTTGCTACATCTTCTTTTTCAGACATTATTTCGAAATGAAGAGAAGTCCAATAATTTACTGTTTCTTTCCGATGTAGTTACGACGAATGTTATTGCTCTGTGCCTTGATAACCACCGGTTCAAATTTATACAACTTTCTTATGTGTTCATAAAAAAGATTAGAAGAACATTTATTCAATAGATATATATATATGTTTATATATGCAGGGGAATGTCGACAGGGTTGGCCATCCTTTTGATTTTTGCTCATAATTTCCATTTAAGGAAGAATTTGGACAATGCAAGTACATTTTTGGAAAGGTCTGGAAAAAGGAACACTTTTTCTAAACATCGCAAATTAATTGGGTGAAAAATGAAAAAAATATAGACCAGTGTTGTCTAGGTTTGTCAATCGATGAAATATGTGCTGAAATGATTGAAAATTCCCTTGAGAATTTTATTGAATGAAATAAAAAGCCGAATTTGTTGCATTTGTCTGTTTTCTTAGCTACACTTGATTGGCACATTATTCGGAATCGCATTTCCAACAAATATAATAGCTCGTTGTTATATTGACACACTTCAAATGCACTTCTCTCTTGCATTCGGAAGTAAAAATTTTTCCAATTTTTGGTAACTGAAAGTGATGGGTAGTATTATAAGGGGTATATAATGGTTGCTCGGTTGAATTTCAGTGGTTATATAAGAGTTTTATAATATTACCATTTGGTGACGTAGTTATATTAGAGTTTTTTAAGGTTACTAATGGTTATCGTGGAAGTAAGTTACTTAAGGTTTTATAAGTTGGTGATGAAAATGTTTCCATCACCGGCCTATATAACTTAGAGTAACCAATACTAGAAGGTAATAAGAAATTTTTATAACTGTTTTCGTCACCACATTATATAACTTATTGGTAATAAGTGTTTATTGCGGTATCTGTTGTTACCCTTATATAACTCGACAACATTCAATAATTTAGGTGACTTTAATAAAATTCGGTAATACATATACCCACTATAAAATATCGTAAAATTTTTGGTTGCCCTTTAGTAATGACGGTGATCGTTATAAAAGCAAATTACTTTTAGTGTCGAATGGAGCCATTATAAAACTGTTTTTATTTATATAACATAATGTAGCCAAAGGGTATATATGAAAATTAACGTCTGTTTTTTGTGACTATAATTAAGATATGTATATAACGTTACCAAAAGTTACATATTATGACTAAAGGGTATATAAGGACCTTTTCGAAGCATGGTAGTTCCTTTAGTTAGATAATATTTCCAGAAGTTTTATAATGGTCATTCAGTTTATATAAAACTACTTGAAGTTTTATAATGATGCTTTGTTCATTTAAGAACAAGCCGCCATTTTTTCATCTATCCATTGCAGATAAAAAGGAAAAATTTTTAAATTGCAGATATATGGCTTCCATTTTATTTTTATCTGAAGAAAATTCATCTTTTTAGGTACAAAACATTTCTAAATTATGTAATGTTATTTTTATGAATTAATATCATCTAAGTGAAAATTTTAAATTTTGTCATATTTAAATAAAATTATTAAATATTGCTTTTTTTGGAGCGGTCTGTATTTTTTGGAAGTATCTATAATGATATTCACAGTAAAATTTTAATTGCAGCTGAATTTTACCACGTACATGCCGAAAAATTGAAATTCTAAAATGTAAAAATATTAAACCCTTACATTATAAAAATGCAATCCGAAAAAATATCGAAATTCTATGTCGTAAATATTTGCATTATATTGTTTTATAAAGGTAACGAAAAGTAATTTCTCTCATTTCAACCACTAAAAGTGATCAGTCTGAGGAAATTTTAAGCGTTGTGGAAACGTTATCATCACCATTTTAAACAAAGTTTATAGAGGTAACCGAAACATTACTGCAACCACGGCTATGACCAAATTAATTAATAGAGAGCACCATGGGTTATATAAGGGTTATATTAAGGTAACCAGAATATTTTTGTTATTCATTTTATAAAACTTTTAGTTATATAGCGTTACCTAAATCAAATCACGGTAACCTTTATATAATCCTCCATTTAAACTCTTTAAGGGGTTTATAGTGGTTACAAAGAGGTTTCAAGTACTTGTCTATATAACTCAAGTTATGTAATTTGGTAATGGAAACCTTACCGTTACTACTATATAAAAAAAGTTGTTTCTTGCATTGTCCGATTAGGACTTTTTCTGGGCGTTTTTGGTTCGAAATCTTTCTTTAGCTGGTATTTTATTGGCGGACTTCTTTGGGATTGGTGCTGGACATAGTTTTTTTTACGTCTTCAAAGCACACAATCATAGTGAGCCAACCCTGATTAGACAAATTGGCTAACATTGACCACAAGCGCCATTACCGCATCGCGTTACACCTAAACCGGCCATGTTCTTCTTGGTTTATTTTCAAACATGAACCACACGACGATTGCATATTTTCGCCTTATTTTTGGCCGAATTAACTGATGTTAAAAAATCGAAATTTCAAGCCACTAAGTGTACAACACATTCTTAGTGTTCATGTTCCAAATGTGTAATGTCACGAAAAGTTCGCTGTGACTGAGGGACGTTTTGCTGCGTTCACACATTGAATTAAAAAAAAAATCGCAGTTGGCCATCATAGAAGCCAAGCTAACCCTGGCAATATATATATATTCAGATATGCAGGGTGTCTCGTCTTGTATGTTTTTTGGCACCCGAAAGCTATGGATAGGTCATACTTAGCCAAGCAAAAAATTGTATTTGGGAGAGGGATTTAAGGATATTTCGGTATGTTCTTATAGATCACCCTGTAATTTTTAGACATTACACAATATGATGATTTAAAAATAATTAGATAGATAATCGCTGGAACTTTTTGATGGTCTATATTGTCCCCTGCTCTTCTCCGATCTGAAGTTATGAGTCAACAAAGTTTCGGAATTTTAATTCGTTTTTTTTTCATTTAACTACTTGTTTTTATTACAAAAAGCGTCATCAACACCAATTTTAAAATTTCCTATCACACTGTCTACGCAAAATATAACCCTTTCTACGTATTTTGCACTTTTTCTTGAACATATTCAGCTTTAATCATCATAGAGTGTACCATCCAGGGTGATCTGTAAAAATATATCCAAATATCTTTATCTCGGATACCGTTAGGATTTCCCTCCCCCACCTATAAATTTTTTTGCTTGTTTAAGCATGACCTATCCATAGCCTTCGGGTTTCACACCACATTCCGGGACACCCTTTATATGTGTGTATATACATGAAAATATATGATATGATAGGGTCAAAGATCTGGCAAGACCACATTCGTATCATATGGTAGGTGCGATAAGGAAATTCAAAATATAAAAGTAAAAAACATCTTTGTATAATTTTCAATTCTTAAGTACCTACAACTGGCCTTGTTAAAACGTTGAAAAAAAAATAAAAAACAATTTGGCATTATACAATGCATGTAGAATAACAACAAAATTATTTTGATTTTGTTTGGTATTTTTTGTAAAAGCCGCCAGATAAAGTTATTCGTTCCATAAGTACCTCTTATACGCCTATACATTTTACCTTAAGAATATGCAAAATTAAAATACTCGTAACTTGTTAACCTTGTTATTTTCACCAATTTATTCCTAACTTGAAGGTTCATTGTGTGTAGTTATGGTGATTCCGATAATTGTATGAAACCTTTGCAATATTGTAGGTACCAATACACAACATAAATAAAATATTACAGAATGCTTTCAAAATAATTCTTAGGCCGTACCTAATTATTATTTTATTAGATACATATAAGATCCTTGATTTTGTGTATTTCTATTCAGGAATAAATGTATTACATACATATTGTCTTGTATTGTAAAATAAAAAAATAATAACAAATGTGAAAATGAGAAAAACAGTGATTGTGTTTTATAGGCATAACATGGAAGACTGAAAAATAATGGAAAGTTTTTATTCTATCAACATAATTATAGGTAGGTAGGTATATACGAAAGATAGTGTACTGAGATAAATAAAATCAAACCTTTCAAATTTCCGCTCCTTTTTTTCTATGAAGTTATACTATTTGTGATCAGGCAATTAGGTAGAGAGTTGGTCAATTCATAACCATAATATCTGCTTTCTTATTTTTTTCTTGATAGAATAACTTTTTTTTTTATCTTTTTCAACTATCAAATCTTGACTAAAAATTGAAACAAAACAACACGCATATAGCATGCAAAGATAAACACTACACAAAAATAAGGAGACTCGTCGTTAATTTTATCACTTTTTCCACTTTAAACAACAAGATTCAGAATATTTCCTTGCGGTGGCGCTGGCCACAGAAAATACACTTCCAAGGAATTTCCTCTTGGCACATAAAAATTAATGCTAGCACTAAGATGGACAGGAACAGGAATATGTTGTATTGTAATCACCACATTAACGGAAAGCTAATATGTAGCTAACCTCCTTTCTGGCCCAAATAGATATTAGAATAGAACTATACTATATTGAAATATGTATGCATATGCATGTACATATATAGTTAATTCTACTATGCTGTAGCACAAATTACCAATGAAGCTCTAACTAAACGCGTCAATTAGTACCGGGGCCCGGAAATAACCAAGCGCAACAAGCGAGGTTCAAACTAAAACTGGTGACGGCGAAAACAAGATTCCACTCAACAGGCACCAACCAAACCAACCAGTCACCATACACAACATAATACAACCGAACCAACCATCCAGTCAAGTTAAGTTAAGTCAGCCATAGTTCGACCAGACTAGACCAGCAGAGTAGATATGGATACTGGAAAGGTAAAGGTAAGTTTGTGGACTCTATACTGTGTGGCTGGTAATAGTGGTACATATCTTCCACTTTCCATATCTATTTCCAGGTGTGCTATAACTATATATATACATATATATATGCATACTTATACTGTATGAAGGTAGTAGGATACATACACACCGAGAGCAGTTAAAATGTAAACCAAAGGGGCACCGGTCGTTACTACTATACTATTTGTACTATTTGTTGTACCTGATGGAGCTGGTTCTCGTACTCACAACTCACACCACCTTAGTCACTGTTCTTGATTTTGTGGCGCTGCTCTGGGGGATAGACGGGATGGGCTAGACTGGTTGAATCTCTTCAACCACCATGCACCGCACACTATAGCCCAGCCTATCGTACATTATGATGCTGCAGAAAGCACAACCGTAGGAACTAGGAAGTTAAACATCGCAGGCTTTAGCTTCAGGCCCCATGGGGCATATAGATTTAAAATGGGGGACGACGACATAACCCTGAGTCAACAAGTTGCGTTGTATGTACGAGTGGCACACGAACTGAGCACAATGACAAATCTCATCAATAAATTATTACCTGAATACCTGGAAAGACACTTACTTATCGATGCGATTTAGCTTATTGCCAGCAGGTGGATGAATTTCACTTTAGGTATATGTGGGGGCCGTGGGGGCTTATATCAACATCTGATTAGAACAATTGTCTGCGTATGCAGATGAAATCAAAACATTCATAACCAGACAACACATGCATACATACATGCATAGATCGTAGGTACACTGTGCAATTTTTTTACACCGGCAAGTAGGTAGGTACCTACAGGGAAATCTTTAAGTAATGTGAACTCACCTGGCACCTAGATAATTCTATTCAAACGTAATATCACCTCCGTTCTAATTGCTTTCACTCGGTTGACTAGAAAAGGTATCTGTGGTGGTGTTGCTGCGTCGATTTTGTTGTTGGCTGAAACAATATTTGTTGCTTGCTTACTTCTAATTCCCCTTGTTTTTTTTTTGTTAAAGATAAAAGAAATTAGAGTAAACGTTAATTCAAGCTCATTATTTCATAAGGGGGCTATGTTGCCCAGTACATTCATATGTATATGTATTACTATGCATGCAGGAAAGGGGCCTCAAAGAATAATGCATTCATATATGTGTGTGTATACTGTTAGTATCATCTTCCCACTACAGATGGGGCATAAAATCAAGGATTCTCTGTCGGATCTGCTGCCTGAAGTGAAAGTAGGAGTACAGGAAGTAGGTCAACATTAAATTAATGTGGAAGAAATTCTTTTAATTAAAAACGCTTTGCGGAATTATTATGAGTTTGAAAAAAAAATGTGTGCGCTATTTTTAGAGCTAGATATAGGTTTCCTTCATTAAAATTCTGTTAGTGCAGATATAATTTGAAATAAAGTACTTCAGTCCAGACGACTGGCAGGGGTGGGTAGGTATATACCTACATATGTATGTATACCTAGTAAATATAGACTAATGATTTTTTATTGAATTCTATTTGAGTACTAAGCCTAGCAGAACGAAAGACCGCCACCTATCTAATCTACTGTATTAATCCTTACGATGCTTACTGGGAGACATTTAGAGATAGATATAGAGAGAGAGTGAGATATAGATATAGATACCCAGTAAGACAAATGGGATATATTCCCATTGAATGTATCTTATGCCTAATCTATAATGCATTATAAAGCGAAATCGTCAAAACGATATCGTTTGCTGAAGAATGCAAATAAATGCACGAAGTATGTAAGTAGTGGTAAGGTGCCAAATTAAACAGCTATTGACCTGTCAATTATCAGAATTGTAATTGTTTTCTCGATTTCATTGCAGAATTACATCAAAGGAAGTATTTGGTCTCAATCATTTATACTATAGTATAGTGAACTAAGAAATTGTTTGGAACAAGTCCAACAATATACAATATACAGCTGTTTTGTTCTAAATTATGCTGTTTGCTGATCTACTACTACAAATAAGCTCGTGGCCATGTCGTCAAATGAATAAAAAAGAAGAGACATTTTTGCAAGCATGAATTTTCAAAAATCCATGTCGTTTTGACAACGTGGTTTTACCATGCATTCCAGAATAGGCTTTAGAATCGATTCAAATACGAATTTGATGAATCGATTTGCGAACCGACTCAGTTTCGATTGCACATCAATCTACAGATCTTACCCGGAGGTTACACATGCGAGTACAGCTTGCATGCAATCTTCACTGCCATACTTCTTGCACGTGTCACCTCTACTGCATTCTGGCAGCTCAGCTATCAGCGAACTTGCATGATGCAAAACCAAGCCAGCTGAGGTGATAGCAATTTGACATTATACAGTTTTCAAGATGGCGGAAAAGAAATGCTTGAGAGAAATTGTTAAATTTATCCTGGTAAAATGAAATTTTCTGGGATCATTTGCATTACATCATTTACCAACAGCCTCTTCATTTTTCTTGGGTTTTTATTAGCCTGTTACTCCCTTTATTGCTATAATTTTCCAATATACGCAAGACTTTACCCCTCAATGCTATTTTTTAAATGAATTTACATGCAAGATGATAAGACATCAACCGAACTGCCTTCTGCTGCCAAGTTAAAAATCGCGTTGGAAAGGAGGCTTGCATGCAAGCTGTACTATCTCGTGTAATCCCTGAGTTAGCTCGGTAATATGTGCGTTTCGATAAGTCGTATATGTAGTTCGCGAAACAAACCAGTATTAATCCTTATTTGCAAGTTTGAAGTGGAAATGGAATAACTAGTTTTGTTGAAGTAACCCGGCGAGAAATGGAAGCGCTCAAACAGAAATGCAAGAGCGCTTCTTTGGAAGCTCACAGCGCTTCCCCACCGTATCCTTGTTCATATCGCTTTAACGTGGGCATGTCCCAAGAAGGAAGCGCTCAACTGCAGATTCTTAGGAAGCTCTCTAGGAGCGCCGGTAGGGTAGTACTCTCGGAGCACTTATAGGGCAGCTCTCTTGGAGCGCTAATAAGGAATACAGAGAGAATCAAGATAAGTGCTTTATTAAAAATTTCAGTTTTATTCTGAATGAGCTTCGTTTTATTTTTATTTTAAATTCAAATAAATTTCAATTAACCGCAAACTTCAACTGACTACCTACTAAAGAATGACAATTCTGATGCGTTTTCAGATGTATATGATTCATCTTTTCACAACAAAAAACGAATAACTCAGGGAAGATATCTGCTTCCGCTAAGATTCCTTTGGTAAAAGAACTCTCGGAAAAGATATTTTCTGACTATGTTGTGGAAGCGCTTCTCTTGGCATGCGGGACATATTTCCCGCTGGGAAGTGAAAAGGAGGGGTTTATTTTATTCAATTTTTAAATTATTTGAGTGAATGAGTAAGTGAGTATTGAACCAGAAAATTATGTAAGCGAATATTCAGAGCCATTCAACCTCAATTCATATACCAAGTCTATACCAATACATTAAAATATTTAAAAATCGAGTTCATTCCGGTTTTAAATATTTTCCGGGTCACTTATGAAATATATTTTTCAATGATTCAAAAAACAATTTGTAATCGATTATTATAACATCAATTTTCTATTGGTTACCGCTAAAACTAATCAAACAACCAAAAAAGCGGACATTGTCCATATAAAATAATTCATTTTGACACGAAAAAGAATCGATCCGTTGATAGCTAAGAAGTTATTCCGTATCCCAGAAGAACTTATTTCTGTCATAGAGATAGATATAGAGAGACTGAGATGGAGATAGAATATTAACGTATTCATATATATGTATGTACAAATACGAATGAAAGAAAGAAATCTACCGCTCTAGAAACTTCCTGAAGTGTTGCGACCTTCCAGTGAAAGCAGAATTTCTTTTCCCTATCCCAGTTGATTGCTTTTTAACATAAACATGTCCGCAGAGGCGTTGTTCTTAAA
Source organism: Dioctria linearis (assembly GCA_963930735.1). Taxonomy (NCBI): domain Eukaryota; kingdom Metazoa; phylum Arthropoda; class Insecta; order Diptera; family Asilidae; genus Dioctria; species Dioctria linearis. The sequence continues at coordinate 259,128,179 of OZ005741.1, forward strand.
AAGCGATCTAGGAGGATTTTTTTTCCTAGCGGATCCAGATTGCGTACATAATGAACATTTTGATTGCGACGTATACCAGCTTTTGGGTATTCCCTGCTATTGATCGACCTGTTTTATCCATTGTTACAAGTTACTTTACAAGTCGCACACATCGCATCATTTTTTATTTTATTTTTAAATGTAGTCGTCCTACGTGATACCTTTAGCCCACTCCCAAGAAAAAAAAGAGACTAGATCAGCACTTTTAATACACTGAAAATGCAGCTACGTTTGTGCATTCGGGGCTGTTGTAATAAAAACAAACTTTTGACATAGGGCGTCTTGTCAAAGTTCTGATGTTAGAATTGCCAGAAGAACAACGAAGAGTGTTCAATTGTTTCCCATTCTTTATTATAATTCTTGTTGGATGTTAGTGAGCACCTGGAGACAGAGAATCATGGTACATCGGTTATCAGTTAGTACAAGTCATCAGCATTCAATCAATTTTTGGATAGCTATTCAGTCAGCACTCGGCCATCGGGCGATAAGCAATAAAATCGAGACCAGGGACGACGAGTATTTTCGAAACAAGACTTGATTCCTTTTCTATTTGTTAATTTCAGTTTAGTGGGACATTTAAATTACTATGAAAATAGATCAGTATTGTTGCAAAAGTTTTCAATTTTTATGTGTATAGACATTTTTTACCTGACCACCTGACCGAGCGGTCACCAGGGTGATGAGGTTAGGTTGAATATATTTTGTGGTTCCCAAATGAACCTATATCATTTGTAAGCGGCGTGCTCAATGCGAATTCCTCTGCCAACAATTTCAGTTGGAAAAGACAGGATCTTCCAGGATATCCAACAGTCGAGGTCCTAGATCTAGACCTGTTCGGTTTTAGTGGAGTTCCTCGTTGGTTTCAATAAAATTCTCCTCTCACCAATAGAACGACACGTTTTCCAGGAAATTGATGCGTTTTTATTCAATTTGCTTATATTCAAAATTTACTAGGCCGAGCGCTAACTTCTGACAGGCAGACCAAAATCCAATGTCGCGGCTCATATATTTTTTTTAATCTTACTTAGCGACATCTATTCTTCAGTTTTACATTTGTTAAAGGCTTCATTTTAATTTTATTAGTTTTTTACAAGTTTTTTTTTCTATTTCTAAATTTACCTTATATCAGAGAATTCATTTTAATAGTTTTCGATTTCTTATACAAGTTTTTATCTGATTCTGTCTATTTTCCCTATGTGTTAAGGGGTTCATTTAATGTTAATATTTCTCAAAGATTTAATTTAATTTTAATTTTCTATATCTGTCAAATGTTTTTTTTTAATCTAATACTTGGCAAAGATTTAATTTAATTTTATAGTTTAATAAATGTTAACTTAAGTAGTCTTTTATTTTCTAAAGGTGCCAGAATTTTATTTGTTTACACGTTTAATACAGGTTCAGACTCCTTATTGACTTTCATTCCTCACTTTCAGGTCAGCAATATTCATACTTTTTATTTAAGACATGTCAAAGTAGTCCTTTGCGAAATTGTAGCGATTCCACGTCTAGGGACAAGTTCAGCGAAATTCTCGTGCTTCGTGCTGCTACGAGTAGGTTTGACTAGGTGTCGTGCGCAATTGTAAGAATCGTTTTGGGGTTTTGTTATGGCTCAGTGTCTATCTCTGACAGATCAGCTGACTAAAATGTCAATTTCGATTCTGTATTTTGTTTGTGTAAGCTACAATTGTTTTCGGATATGTTTGGGGATATTTGCTTCGGACACAATTTTCGATAAGTGGAACTATTTTTACTGGGAATGTTGGGGACAACTGTCTTCTACACAAAGTGTTTTTCCTCAGTTAGTGCAAACTACTAGAACATTACGTTTGAGAGGAAGTATGGCGAAATTATCTTTGTACAGATATTTCGCTAGTTTTTACCTGTATGCCTTCACTCCACTACTAGACAATCCAGAAGATGAGGGTGGTAATGAAGAGGGGCAAATTTTTGCTGATGCTTATGGATTTAAAATGCATTGACTCTCGCCAACAAGCGATCAATTAGCTCGCTGGAATCCGCTGGTAGATGGCCATCATTGAATAGGGGACAGGTCCTAAGTTTGGAAGAACCCGACAGAAGCATCCCACCTTCCTCAGTTACCATTTGTAACTACGAAATTCTAATGACGTGCTACGAGAGGTCCTGTTGCCTGTGCTTAAAAGAAGCGGGGTAAATTTCCACGCTTTTAAAATAAAAATAAAAGAAAGTGGTGTCGATTATTTAACAGATTCTTTGTTTTCCACTTTCCCTCCTTTCCTTCCCTTACATTTTAAGAAAAATAACTCAGAATCCTCAAGACCCGAAATATAGGACGAGTACCAGCACTTGGACTTGTACTAACAGATTTTTTGAGTACCAGTACCGGGACTGGTACTTTAAAAAAAATGTAAGCCCAATTCCTGATACAAAAACTAAAGTTAGATACAAATTTTGGAATAATTATTTACGATTTTATTAAGCTTTAATAAAGTTATAGTTAAAGTTATAGTTATCTTACGGTTTCTTTTCGGCAAATTTATTTAGCACCTGTTGCACTGTTAGTTTGCATTTCATTATTTCATTTTCAATGTTTAGGAGTGCCATACTCACTCGGAAACCTCTTCCGAAGCGTAGTTGCGCTTAACTCGACTTATAAGGAACAACTCCGTTCACAGCCGGCCAAGAAGACCAAGAGCTGATTGCAGCATCTTGAATAAATTTTGGGCAGGAGTCTTTATTAATTTCTGTCTTTAAGAAAAAACACTTGCTCCGATTCCACAATTATTTTATTTAAAAAAAGAGTAACAATCTACGCGTTTCGTCTGCTTAAGAGATCATCAGGGTTTGCACAGGTCGATTTTCAATCCAATTCTTGAAGTTAGTGATAATGTTCTCCATCACTTGGCTGTAAATATGTATCTTCCAATATTCTGAAGGCCTTGGATCTGATGGCAAGTCCAATAAATTACTTTTGTGGGCTCTATCGTGAAGTCCTTCGATCTCTTCGGTTGCCTTCTCCTTTTCGAGACTCGAGTAGGTTCTAGACAAATTTCATGTTTTTCTGTTTTAATCCGATTCAATCCGAACGGATTCAATTTAATTAGGCCTAAGATTATACGAAAAGAAGAATATTTTTTAGGAATTTTTATAATTTCTTGGTAGGACCAGTCCGAATTCTGTTATGGGGTAGGGAGAGGTAGGCACTACGTAGCCTCCACCTAGTTACGCCAATGCTAGGAGGTAAGACGAATGATTGGCGAACAAGTTTTTTGAAAGTGTCTTCTCAAAAGTGTTAATGAGCTTTTTGAATAATCTTCGCAGTGCTTCTTCCTTAACGTTATAAGAGGATTTGAGTACTGCTTCCTGGGGCGAAATTCACTAACATAGAGAGTGGTGGATATGTGGAGATGAGAGTTCTTTTGACACTTAACTCCCCACTCGGAATTCTATAAGCCAGGAAACACAATGCGACGGACATTAACGTTCATCAGCTCAGATTTCATTCTATTCTATTATCAGACATAGGAAAAAATTGAAGTTTGAGTTGATGAACTTTGATTACCCTAGCATTGTGTTTTCCGCTTAACTTGGTAATTTGTATTGAGAACTACCAAACTCTCCTTTCTCCAGTAGTGTCTGTTTTTGTTGTATTTTGTGAAGATAACTAGGTATCTAGGAATTTTCAAATTAAATTATATATTCACCGCATATCCTGGCTGTATTTACAAAAACAAATTATAGAAAGCATGTTATGTATGTAGGATGAAATCGCATCTACATTTCGTCCCCTAATTAGATACGTAATTAGTTTTTGAGTCTGATAAATGGTTTTGAAGATACTGTAAAGGAAGTGAATCAGTCCTTCTTAAGATGAAAAAATTGATGTGTTTTGCTACAAAAATTGGAATATTTTTAATCGATGTGACAACGGAAGAAATATAATATGCAAAATATAGGAGCTGGGGTATATATGACCCAAATGTAAGAAATCCATTTTTCGGCGATAAAAAGTCAGTTATGATGTTAAAATGATCAAAAATAAGCTACAGATTCAACTTAGGCCAAATTGAAGAAATGTTTGTACGTCTGACCCAGCCTATGCTAAAAAAATTTCACAAATATTGATAAATACGCTTTTATTTTTTGAAGTGCCGACCTTACAGATTTTAATTATTACTAAGTAAGTGTCCCCTAGATGAAATCGTAGGGTATATTACCTAAGGACATACGATGTACCTGTTCATCTGTCTATCCGTCTATCTTACAGAATAAAGGAGCGTTTACGATGACAGAGTAAAGTGGAGTCACCAGATTGCATTTTCTCTCGTCATCTCACCAACATGAGATTAGGAATTTTTCAAATCTGGTGCTACTCTGTGAAATCCACTCTGGTGAGAAGCGCGAAGAACTTATATTAGAGTGCAGGCTTGAGACAAGGAGAGAGAATACAATCTGGTGTTTCCACACTAAACACTCCTTAATAACTTTAGAGCGCGTTGACTTAGTGGGCTAAAAATTGTGGGTCTAGATTCCAAAATGATATGTATGGTGGTGATACTAAATTCAGATTTTTCACGTAAGTATATAGTATATTTGGTTACTGGGTGAAAACGGCTGATATGGCATAAAATTATATTATTTTGTGTGGAGTTGTTCTTTTAGTTCCATACAGTGTACCTACTGCAGAACATAGAACAATGCGAAATGAACCGACTTGTAGATGCATAGAAGTAGAAAAGAATTTCAAAGTATAGAAAAAGTAATCAACTTGCCATAACGTAAGTCCTTGCAAAATGCCAAAATAGAACTTGATAAATTTCGAGACAAAGTTTGGCAGACTTAGCGTTTTGTAAGAATCAAGGTCATGGCACATTGACTATTTTCTTTATTCTTTCAAAGCTTTTTCTACATCTATGAACCATACAAAAAAATTCAATTCACAATCTCCTATGTTCTGCAGAACACTAAACGGAACCAAAAGAATTCAGATATATATTAAGCTTACAGGTATAATTTCTAAAATTGATCAAATTGAACAACCTTTTCGTCGGGTTGATATCAGAGTGTCGGAGTAGAGCAGTATACTGCTCCAGGGCGGAGCAGTTAGGAAAAATTTCTCCAGCAAATCGCTACGGAGCTGAATGGCAATTTTTTCTTGAGCTGCTGAACGGCATTTTTTCTTAACTGCTCTGCTCCGGCTATTACTCCGCTCCGACATCTTCAGTGAGTTCGTCCGGAACGTCTCCCTCTGATATCCCGACTTGAAGCGCTCCAGAGCTGATATAGAGCCGCTCACTTGCCAAAATGATTACCACCATGAAAAGAAAAGATAGGAAACATTGATACATTTTTATTGATTTCTTGCAGGGGCGCACCGAGAGGGGAACGAATGGGACCGGTCCCCCTCCAGAATGTCAGTTTTCTGAACATAATTTACAAATTACGTATAAAATGTGGTCTGCATATTATTACAAAGTCCGATAAAATAAAATAAAACCTTTTATTCTACAATAGCAGTCCTTAAGTGCTCAGATGGGTGCAAGACTAAAATTTAGAGCCCCATTTTTCCGACTCGTTTGGACTTGGGACACCTATGGTCCCCCCCCCCCCCCCCAAAGCCAAATCCTGGGTGCGTTATGATTTATTATAAAAAAAAAAATAATACTTTTTATTCAACGGCCATAAAAATTGTGGACATGAGAGACTACATGACACTATTTTTATGGCCGTTGAACAAAAAATATTATTTTATTCATAAGAAATTAATAAAAATGTATGAATGTTTCCTACCTTTTCTTTTGTGGAGTTAATCAATTTGGTAAGCGGCCGGCTCATCTGATCCGACATATAGCTCCGCTCCAATTACGACTCTAGTCAACGGCTATTACCACAGACAAGAAATACCCAGTTATTGACGGCTGTACTATAGTTCGGCCCACGAAAAATGCGCTATCAAGGTTACCAGAGGGAAATTTGTAAGTTTGTGTATTGGTAAAACAACTTTCAGAGGGCATTGCCAGTTGAAAAAATAATTAAGTTTTGATAATTTTTAATTAAATATTTTCTTTTCCTTCATTCTTGCAGAAGCATTATTTATTATATAAATAAATTTCCTCACAGAATTTCTAAGAAATTAAAAATTACAATTCTAATTTTCAACCAGGGTCAATACCCACACATCACAAAATTACCCAGGGAAATCCCATTCTTATCCCTCATATCCCATAGACTTCCCGGAATAAACAGGAAGTATTCAGTATGTACTTAAGACCTTATTTCCAGAAGTCATTAGAAATTTCCAATAAGGTATTCTCTGGGATATCCCAGAACTACTCTCTATGGGAATAATCTCAGTATTTTACAGACAAATACATACGGGATTTGCAGGACAATTTTGGGACAACCATGGGATAGTCATTTTCACCCTTCCAGAATTTATTTCGGAATGTTCTCTGTTTCTTGTGGTTCGGGTGGCTCTCTGGTGAAAGCACTAATTTGTTGTTTGGTGCACTTCCATGAGTCGTTTTTGGATAACAAAAATAAAACAATAAAATATGTATGAAAAGAAGTAATGTGAGAACTGCGTTGTTTAACCCTTGTGTACACACCCAAAAAAAATTACACTCCTGCATACCCGGCAGCCTCGGTAGCCAGGTATAATTTGTATGAGCGATGTATGAATCCGTAGGAATTTTCCAGTAAAAGCAACAATGTAGCCGTCATGTGGATGTGGATTATCAAAGTGGCATAAGAAATCAACCGCAATAAAATTAAATTATGAGTAACGAATTCTGGAATTTTGGTTTTCAGAAATTTTTGCATTTATGCCGATTTGCTGTTTGATCTTATGTGGAGGGCTTAAAGTAAAATAACGTAAATAAAAGTATCTACTGTAATTGTATGTACTGTAATAGAAAGTACCGTAGTACTTAATATGTACCGTAATAAAATTTATTTAAGATTGAATAAGAGACATTTAGTATAAATTGTTTTAAGGCGGAGTCTGGCGTGCTATATAAGGGATGAAGATAGCCCAGACATTTCTAGTCACATGTTATTTCTTTTGAAATTAAGATTGCTGCTAATTGATTATACTGAAAATGGACAAACGACGAGAAATTTCTGCTCCCGAATTTAACCGGTAATGTATACACTATATTTATTAGCTTTTATTTCATATTAATGTAAAATTTATACCTAACATGTAGGATGAATTATGAACAACAACATGCATTTTTAAGAAGTTTAGTAGAATCTGATGATGAAGAGGTGTTTGACTATGTCGAAGACTAATCAGATGAAGAATGGCTGCCATCAGCAGCGCAGGAAATGATGATGCTGATGATTGCATTCGGATCGAAATGGCTCACGAAGATAGTGAAGACAGCTACGAAGAATCTAGTGACAATGCTACGGAAGGGTCGAGCACTCGGGACAACATTCGACGTGGTAAAGATGGCTTTATATGGCGTCCAAACCCTACCAACGTCCGAACTTTAAGCCATAGTATTATTCGTCAAAGAGCAGGTCCAATTCGTTCAACGACACTCCTTTCTGCTTTGGACACCTTCAAATGTATTTTTAATGACATCATGTGCAACATAATTATAAAGGAGACTAACAGGAAGGCAAGGAGCGTTTATGATCAGCACAATAGCGAACATCCAGAAATCTCACCAAAAGTTTGGAAAATTATAACTGCAGAAGAATTTGATTCCTATTTAGGGATTCTTATAACTGCAGGTGTACGTCATTCTAATGACGAGCATATAAGGGAGCTATGAAAAACAACAGCATATCCCTTATATCGCGCCAGTATGGGAGTGAATCGTTTTTGTTCAATAACACGCTTCTTACGTTTCGATAATCCAGCAACCCGAGGACTTCGTCTGGAAAATGATAAAGCGGCCGCTATATCAGAAATATTTCTGCTCTTGAATAACAACTGCGTTCCCAATACGTGCCATCAGAATGTGTTGTTGTTGATGAGCAACTCTTTCCATATAGAGGCAGAACAGGATTTACACAATATATGCCATCTAAGCCTGCAAAATATGGCATAAAAGTTTGGTGGGTTTGCGATGCTTCAAATTCATACCCAATTACTGGCCAAATATATACAGGGAACCAGTTATCAGGAAGAGAAGTAAATCAAGGAAAGCGCGTGGTGAAAGACTTGTGCATGAGATTTAAAGGAAGCGGAAGGAACATTGTAGCTGACAACTTTTTTACATCACTTCCACTTGCACGTTTGCTGAAGTCGTGGAATCTTTCTATTTTCGGCACGTTAAAGAAGAGCAAGCCGTATATACCTAAAGAAATGCTGCCATCTAAGTCGCGGAATGTATTTTCATCACGATTTGCATTCAGCGATAATAACATCACCATATGTTCATACGTTCCGAAGAAGAACAAAAGTGTTATCATGTTGTCAACACTCCACTATTCCGATAATGTGTCCGGAAATAAAAGAAAACCGGAAGAAATACATTACAATTACATTACAATAACGGCACGAAAAGTGGAGTAGATAACATGGATAAATTACTTGGACACTATTCTACTAAAAGGCGGACACAGAGATGGCATGTAGCTTTTTTTTATAATATTCTTGATATTGCATGGCTGGCTGCTTACAAGATTTATTCGGAGAATCATTCTGCTGGTTTAAATCGTACGCACCAACGACGATTTTCTTACAAGACTTGGGAAGGCAACTGGCGTTACAACATATTACAGCGCGGTCTACAAATGTAAATATTACACGGAACTTCGAGAGCAGAACTGGAATTGAATGTATGTTGGAAAGGCCAATTCTGCGGCAACCACCTGAAAAATCGGCCGCAAGAATTTCTCGGGACAGCAGTGGACAGACAGGAAAATGTTATGCCTGTCTCACGACCAGCCCAAAAAGACGACGTGCCACCAGGAAATCCTGTTGCAGCTGTAACAAGCCCATATGTAGCCAACACACAATAACTGTCAATAAATGCCATTCATGTAACTAGTTTACAGTTTTGTAAATATTTTTAATATATGTAAAAAATTACTTTTTTATAAATTTACATGTTCGGTTTCATTATATTTCCTTATTTTATATAAAATTACTCCAACTTGAGGTTATTAACCACCAACGTGATAACGTTTCTCATATAAAATGTCTGGCTACCCGGTTAGCCTATTATATATTTTTAATAATTTTTTTTTTCATAAATCGACATATCTCAAGTAACTTTGGGATGGCATGGATCCTCAACCCAATATATTTCCACTAACAGTTTTTACGGGGAATCAAAGTCAAAATGGCTACCCGGGTAGCCGGGTGTGTACACAAGGGTTAAGCCAGCTACATGCGTGAAACTATATTACAATTCTATTCGCTTCTGCAATTTCTTTTTGTGTTGGCAAAGTTTCTTATTTTTACATTTCAGAATGTGATTTTTTAGTAATTTAAATTGGATTTATGTTTTGTGCAAATGCACACCTCTGGCATATACTTTCCAGCCATTATTTATTTTATTTTTTCTTGTAAAAATGCCTACCCATAAAAAAATGTATTAAATAATATCCTCAGACATTCCCCCGTACATCCTGCCAGTAAACTAGGAGACCATAAGACGTACTATGTATGCTTGCGGGAATTTTATATTATTGAATGCGTTAACTGTGCCTAAGTAAATCCACAGGAAATCCTGTAGGAAGGGCTATTTAGTAATTTATTAATATGTTTAGGCTATTTAAAAAAAAATTTAATACACTAACACTAAAAGGCTTGTAGTGCCCTAAATTATTTCTAACGAGAGCGACACTTGAACTTAAAATTTTAACGTTTACATTTTTTTTTTGTTTTTTTTTTTTTTATATAAAATAAAACAAATTATAAAAAATTTTAAATTACAAATTAAGTACTAAAGATACCTACGGTCTCGTTGAATTGCTTGGCTACCACGTCCCGATACTGCATTCAGGCGTGTCGTCTTGACAATACGTCCAAGTGGCATGGTTCGGCCGTCTGGTAACCAAAGTTTGCGAAATTACAATTGGGTTAATTTGATAATAATATGAACAGAATCATTATTTTATAGTATTACACGCAGACGAGGAAGAGCAAGACTTGCTTCATTTAATGTTAAGACTCATGCAACCCTAGCGTGAATTATTTCAGATACGTGATAAAGAAGGGTATTATCAGTAGCGGAAAAACATACTCTATGCCGTGGTATTCTTTTGTTTTTATAAAAAATATGACTCTTTAATTTCCATCACTTTTTACATTCTAAAACTAAAAATAAAGCCATTTAAATTTTTCCTAAATTTATTTTCCGATTTCCTGCTATGGGGAGTCATTTCGATTAAATGCATTTGATTTTCACATAATTACATAAGTGTTATACACGGAAGGATTTTAAGACCATTGTAGAAAAAAAATGGTTCCTTTTTTCAACCTTAACCTAACAAAGAAAACCTAAAGCAGTCCGCATTGGAGTTTTGGAACTGGAACAAATGTAATTTTCCCAATTCTACATATATTGGGGCACTTGATGAAAAACACATACTTATACAATATTTTGCCAAATAAACATGGTTGTTAATTATAAGGATATTTTCTCTCCACCATGTAACTCCGAAAGGGTTAAGATGCCCCCCTGACAAACAAATTACTATTCCCTTTGGACTTCTCACCAGGAAACACCTTGTTTAATGGAGCGCCATATAATAAAGTGTCTGCGAAAGTAAAAATCATGAAAAAACTATCTTTAATTAGAAGCTGAGCTGTATGACTCGAAAACTGTTTTCAGATTAAGCAGTAAATAATTCTAAGCTTTTTTATTATTGATTCTATTACTTATTATACTTAGTTTGCAGTGTGCATTAAAAAATATGGTAGTTTTGCTTACCGTGTTTTTTCCTATGCACTTTGGAATGGAAATTGTATGCCGCACATTCTCCTTTATTTTGGATGTTTTTATAATCCCTTTGCTCTTGGTCATTTTATATAGATTACAGGAAGTTTTGCAACTTCTTCAATTAAGTTTCGTTGTCTTCCAAAGAAAACTTGACGCACTTCACTCATCTTGTCTCGACAAACCGTAAACCATGAGCACAAAAATCAATATAAATTACTGAATTCTGCGTTCCGACTGGTCCAGCAGTTGGGATGCATGGACCACACGTCATGTTTTGTATTATATTTAATTAGTCGCGGCCAAGGGCGATCACGGCGATCGCCCACATCCTCTAGAGCTCTAATGAATCAAAATTTATACAATAATGAAATGATATAGAAAATATAAAGAAAAAACTTTTTAGAAAACAATAGAAAATAATTTTTCCCTTCACTTAATGAGTACATCACAACAGTTGACCTTCCTTTTGCATTTAATTAAATTTTGAAATTTTCAAGTACTTACACAAATAAAGCAAAATCTGGGCAGTTGAAATTATAATACTATCGTGGATAACAATTTCCGTTTTCCGAAATTGAAATTTGGAGGTCTAAATCTTTAGCAAAATAGTTAATTAAATTACCTTGCAATTACTTTGCTTTCTACCTTGAAAATCTTATATTTTATACACAAATGTAATATAATTTCAAAATTTAATTAAATGCAATGAAAGGAAGCTCTAGAGGACTTTTGTGATATAGTTATGTCTGTTGGTACTCATTAAGCGAAGGGAGAATTTATATTCTATTTTTTAAGTGGAATTTTGAAGCAAAGTTTTCTTAAGAAGATATTTTTTATATTTATTACATTTTTTTATTCTTAAATTATTCTCACAATGTTCAAAACTATACCATTAAGAAATTTTCAGTACCGACCTACAAGATAAATTTTTGCAGTTTTTTGTGATCGAAAGCTTACAAAAGTCGGGTATATTTATGAAAAGTAGTAGTAGTTGGAAAAATCATCAAATCCGCGGTAATTAATATCAAATTCAATTTTATACATATATTAACTCTACCTAATTATCACTCCTCGAAAATTTCCTTAACAAAGTGTCGGTTTGAAAAGAAATTATTGGAAAAAAAATTAAAAACATTACCTTTAAGAATTGCAGGCCATTATAAGGAATTATCCAAGTAGCCAAAATATGTGACGACAGAAATATGTGAATTTTCTGTCACATAATTGTTATATATAATGTGATTAGCAATATTGCTTCAACTAAGGGCCGTATTCACCAAGCCATTTAATTGAAATTTAATTTAATTTCTGTTTTAGCACTCCTGTAAGAGAGGGTTAGGGCACACTTAAAATTAAATTAAAATTTAGTTTGGGTTATTTTAAGTTATAATAACGCATATATAACTATAATTTAAATTTAAGTGAGCCCTAACCCTCTCTAACGGGAGTACTAAAACAGAAATTAAATTAAATTTCAATTAAATGGCTTGGTGAATACGGCCCTAAATGTCACAAATTTTAGACATTCCTCTGACAGCCATTTTGGGTCACTGTTTGGTGTAAACAGTGCCACAAGATTTTGTGGTCACAAATTATACCAGAAAGAGAATGACATTTTTTCGACATGAAAATGTTGCTGGCGGGTTATCGCCATTTTGGATACTTTGGATATTTTGTAGTGTAAGGCAAAAGTTGTTGTTAGTTGCTTCGTTGTGTTTTTGGTATTTGTCTTTAAAAAAAGTAAAATTAAATTAATGAAGAAGCTATATTAAGCAGGCAATATAAATATAAAATAAATAATGCAAAAGCTGTTAAAAACTAATGTGTTGAATAAGCAAATCAATTAGGGGGCAGAGAAGAAATACCATCAGCGTCTAGTGATTTTTTATGTTTAGAGAACTTTAATAAAAAATTTGAAAACATAATTTTATACAAACATTTAATAAGAAATATATGGCTTTTGAACTGATATAAGATTTCAATTTGAGTCCCCGAAATAAAATAAAAGCTAACTAAATGCCACCAAAATCACACAAATTAACGACAAAAATAACACATTTCTTGGTTAAAAAGGTCAAAAAATTGTGATCAATTTTTGTGAAGATTTTGTTAAAAAAATATTGAAACAAATTATGACAAAAGTACCCAAAAAGTATGACAAATTTGTTGTGATGAATGTGACATTTGTTAGACGACCCTGATCACATTTCCTGGATAGAGGACGTTGAGGTATGAAAGAACAAAAAGCGTCTTTTAGGAGAGAGAGGGTGTTTATTGTCGAGCTCTTTTCAACGAGCTCTACACCAGTACAGTGCAGCTCTACGTGTTTTTGTTGTTGCATTAGAAAAACAAAAACTCGTAAAGCTGCACTGCACCGGTGTAGAACTCGTTGAAGAAAATTCGACATATGATTTTAGTATATTTCCCCTTAACATCCTGTAGCACTACTATGGTGAATTCTTTTCACCTGAACTGAAACGTAACACTGACACAGAGCTAGTTCCGCACCAGTGTTGCCAATTTAGTTCTTTTATAGCTAAATTTAGCCATTTGAAACTCATTTTAGCCACGAATATTTCAATTTAGCCATTAGCCACTCTTTTAGCCATTTTGCATTTCAATCTTAAATATTTCTCTTCAATTTAGTTAATTTTATTCATCTTAGTTACTGAAACTCATCAAACTTAAAAATATCGCCATAGTGCTTCAACGAGTTTTAATGTGTTTTAATGAGTTTTAAAACATTTTTGTATTTCGTGCGAGCCTGTTTGGTAACGCATTTTGTTTTTTCTTCAAATGTAAAACTGTCATCCGTTGTTCGTTAACTAAAAAAAAGATTATTTGCGCGCAAAAGGTGAATTTTTAAGAATGTTAGTAAAGGTGTAAGGGTTATCCACACACAAATCAATTTTAAAACTCTCAAGGAAGTTCTATGCGATAAATTCACAACCTGGACAATATTTTCAAATTTAATATTAAACAATCCCTAAGCGGTCGTCTTGCTTCCATAATAGTCTAAAAGCCTAAATCTAGTATATATTATCAATTTCATTAGTATAGTTCTATTTACAGATTAGGTTAGTATTTATTTAAATCGTTAGGGTAAAAGGCGGATAGTTGCACTACTTTTAGAAAAAGCTATATTATTAAAAAATATGAACTTAGTAAGAATAATGCAATATGTATATCACTACATAGGTTTTTGATCTTTTATTATAGCTAATTTTTGTAAACATTATTAATATTGGTTTTGAGTAAATCCTGTTTTATTTGACCTCTCAAAAATGGGTTAGTTGTCTACTGTAGCGGATAGTAGCCTAACATTAAAAGTGCTTCGTGGGATACTTGCCTCACTATAAATTTTTTTAAATAGAAACGAATTTAATCAGTCTTTATTATTTACTGAAATCCGTTATTAAGTACTAATCAAAATATTGATCAACATTATGAAATAGTATATAGTTTTAATGTTTTAAACTATAAAAATACATCAAAACTTTAAGTTACTTATTAGTAAAATATTATTATTTATCATAAAGATAGAACAATATGGCAATCAACTTTGGCATTAGCATTAATTATCTCCAGTAGCCAAAAAAATATCTGCAGGTTGTTTAGCCCTTTTAGACATGCTCAGCGGTATTTGTGGTATAGGAGATGATTGATGTAAAAATTTAGATCGTGTTTCTTTTTTAAGATTTTGGTTCTGCGATTGAACAGTGGCAACGATAGGTGCTTAGCCTAATTTAAAACAGTGTTTAATTTGTGTTTATCAACATCGCCTAGTGGAGGTAATTCGTTCCGCTGATTTAGTGTAATACCCCGATCAGACTCAGATTGTTGTACAAGCTCTTCTAACGCAAGCTCTCTCTTACTTGATCATTTAGAGGATTAGACTCACGTTCTTGGCCAAGTTCCCCAACTGCCATATCTGATATAGCAAATTCAGCGTCAGACAGAGCATTTGGATTGACTGGGTAGATTCCGCTGCCCAGTCAACCACTTATTGCATTGGCAGGAGTAGCCGCTCAAATCCACGCCATGGCTATTAGCTGACCTGAATTGTACCGGTTCAGTTTTTTTTTGTGGATTGGTGCGCATGAAATTGTTTGTTACAGCATAATAATCTTTTTTAAGGTAAACAAAGTAATATCACATCATTGCTCCGAGAAGTTTCTAGCATATCGAGAGAACTTGAATGTGAAGAAAGATCATCTGCAATCCGTAATACCTTTCCTGGCGGCTTGCGTGGAATAAAATCTTCAGTCAGCCATTTATAGAACAGGTCTGAGGAAATGTATACCGGTTTCTTTTACATGTAAACTTTGGAACTTCTGTCCAGCTAATGTGGCGCGGCACCACACCTGGTTTTCGCTTATACTTGTGAGGTATTTTGCTCACCAACAATGAACGCATGAAACAGTTAGGTGTTTATTTTATTTAAAACAAGTTATAGTCACAGTAAGTTGGAAAAACCATCAAAAGAAAAAAATCTGGCTTTGTTCGCTGAAGAGTTTATAGTTGCGGATAGTTGCCTCTAGAGCTACTATCCGTAAAAGTAAATAGGGCGACTATCCTTTTTGATAAGGATACTTGCCCTTTTTATTTTCCAAATAAATAAAAACTATTCAACAATAAAACGTAATAAAGAGTGTAGTTTAAACTATAATACATGCAAAGAAAGAAAAAGTTGACTGAAACCACAATCAGTAATAAAAATATTCAATAGAAATTACTTACCAATATAGTTTCGATGCCCGTCAAAGTTTCGCTGCTGAAGATTTTTGCTCACACGGACAGAACGTGTGTGCATACTTTGACGGCTGACATGGCACAGAGGCCTACGGCAGAATCACTTCTAATTATAGTGAAGCACTAACGCCTCCAACATCCCTAACATAGAGTAATCAATACCGGGGCATGTATCCGACTGAGGCAACTATCCGGCTATTACCCTAATAGTTGTTACTTGTTATTTTTATTTTGAAGCTCAGCTTGACTGAGGATCCCTCGGAGAAATCCTGCAGTTCCCGGCAACTTATTTAATTCCGCCAGATGCAAGACCTTGGCTCGGCGCCTCAGAAATTTGCCCTTAGGTCGTTCTTCTTTAGATAATCCACACCTTGGCATTACTTTTGAACGAAATCTGCGACCAATTTCGTGTGGATGACTCGATACATTTTTTGCCGTCTTCAGATCAAAAGAATTAAATCGATTCTCGATGTTGTGTTCCATGTCAACCAACTTCCGTCATGGGAGCAAGAAAAAAACGCAAGCAAAAGTCAAAGCCCAGGACAAGACGGAAGAAAAAATCCCCGAGCTGTCCGCACGATGACGTCTCTCCTCGTCGCGCTATTTTTTGACATCTAGTTTTAGTTCAGTGGCGTTTCCACCATTTGCTAGCGCAGTTCGTATTTGGCGTTTTTGTCTTATTATGGTTTCGTTGGGGTTTGTTCTTGGTTTTGGGTGTTTTATTTATTCATTTATGTTTGTTTAGTTATTTCTATTACCTTAGAATTTTTTTGTTATTAATTTATTCATTTGATTTGTTAAGTTATGTTTATTGCTTTGCAATTTTTTATTTAGTTTATGTTTGTTTAGTTATTTATATTACTTCGGAATTGTTTTTTCATTTATTCATATTATGATTGTTAAGTTAAGTCTATTACTAGCGTAATTTAAATATTTTTGGGAAGGCGGTGAATTTGCATGTGCATGATTTGATTTTAATGATTTAATTTATTATTAATGTAGTCAGATTTATCTGTAGGTGTCATATTCCAAAGCTCAATTCTGCCAAACTTACAAAGGTACCTATATTTTCTTTAATTTTTTTAAGTACTTTTTGAAAAAAAGGAATATACTTATTTGAAATAAACATCTAGATAATTAAACGATAGGTTTGTTGGTTCTAATTGGTGTTTTATCTTTATATTTTATAATATACTTATACGGCTTTTAATTGAAGAAAAACATGATTTCACACAATCTTTAAAAATTTAATTTCAGTTTAGCCTTTTTTTACCCATTTCCAATGATAATTTTAACCATTGACTGAGAGAAAGACTTGGCAAAACTGTTCCGCACGCAGGCTCTTTTCACAGCGTTCTATGTTCGGTTTCTGCACCGGGTTTGAACTTTCTTGTTCTATGAAAAATTGTGGTTATGGTTCGGTGCTAGACGTCAAATCGGAACTATTTGAAATTAAAATGGGGATGTGTGGACATTTTGAGAAAATACAACAGTTTTATTGAAGTAGTTTATTTTTTTATTAAAATCATAAAGGACGAACATTTTCGGATATTCTACTGTCTTGCATTCTATTCAGCTTGTCCTCGTTTGGGACAGGGCTAAGTTTGGTGTAGATCGGACAGATTCTGGTTCAGTTCAGTGCCTGTTCGGTTTTTTCTTTAAAACAATTCACCATTACCGTACACCCATAAAGGAATGATCGAAATGATGAATAACTATCCAATCTTTCTAAGAAATACTTCACTGAATACTGTCAAAAAATAGCCTTGACTTTGCAAAGAATATCTTGAAATACACAGAGCTTAAATAAGCTGAGACAATATTTAACTTGAATTATAATAAATATAAGCAGTAGTTTTTTTAATTATTTGTAATTTAAAAAAATTTATTTACCCCCCCCCCCCCCTCCCGCGAACTCGGCCCATCTAGAGCAAATGTCTGAATCCACCCCTTTATGCGGCGCGGCGGCTAGACGTTTCAACGGGACCGTTCGCTAGGAGATCTCACTCGCATCGCGATAATTTTCCATTTAGGAGTTTTCAAAATTTGGCCATATTACTCATACAAGACTAGGCCGGTTATGAGTATATTTTGTTCAAAAACAGAAGAAAAATGAAGAATAGAAGAAATTTTAAGAACTTTTATTTTTAATTGAATTTAAAATATATTTGTGTGCTTTCATCGTTACTGGTTAATGTCAGCTGAAAGCAAAACATGGCTTAGTCGTAAGAGCAGTCGTAAGAGCAGTCGCCGGGCAAGCGGAAGGTCCCGGTTTCAAACACCGGACGAGGCGGTTTTTTTTCCCTCTTGTATTTATGATTTGATTTAGAATCGTTAAAAGCAAAAGTTCTTAAAAAAATTCTTTTATTCTTCATCTTTGACCGATTCTAACAAGTCTAGGTTCGATTCCCGTCCGTGGGATGAATAAATAGAAGAAAACTGTTAATCAATATGGATACAGATAATTTCTATCAATCTTATAACACCACAGACAGAGGGGGTCACAGGTAAAACCTTAGTCATTGAAATACCATATTATTTCGTCTGATTTATAATGTTTGTAGCCCTAGCAGTTTTTCTCGAAGTGAGCTCATACAATTCGAGAAAAAAAAACAAAACAAAAAAAGACAGTAAACATAAAATATACAGCTTCTATGAAAAATATCAATAGATATATATAAAGAAAAAAACTTTCAGTTTCTTCAAGTTATCCAGCTCAATTTATTTAACAAACCCCATCCATCAAATTCGGTTAGAGTACGGATTAACTGAGAATTCATAAGGCCAAAGTAATTGACTTTATTATGAATGCAACACTAGGCTGACATGTGAAGCATGAAAATCCCTCCTATGATCGGGGAACACACAAACAACATAGTCAGTGGCAAGGGATTTAACCTTTGACCGAGTATCATACAAACAATGTCAGAACAATGTGAAACGGAGTTGAAACATTGAATTAGCAGTGTTAGCGCCATTCTCCGGGCACTTGCATAAATGTTTGTGTTTGTTGTATACCATGTCGAACAAAATTATTACCCTAATCCTGAGAAACCCAGAAAAGTCATATTTACATTATGACATGATTTCGCCAGACTACGTCGCCCATCTACTTAAATATGGACAAACAAACTCTATCCTCATTGTATTGTAGTCTCCTTCTCTGTGGCATCACGTGGAAGGCTGTCGAAAGATGGAAGTTAGATGGAACTAGATAATAATTGCAAATTGATTTCAAGTGAAAGTGACACCTTACGAGAGATATTACGAAATTGACATCAATAATTTTACCTATTCTGACAGAATGATGTTGTCGGTTATTTAATTGGAGATACTTTAAGGTAAAAGAGGATTTGGTAATTGTTTTGTCCTTAAGTCAAAGTGAGTAAGTAATTAGGTAAAATTATTTTAGAATTTTCAATGAATTCGATCTATTTTAAAGTATGATGGAAATTCTCTTTGAGATATTAAGTAATTCATCACGTAATATACGCTGTACTCATGTGTAGACGTATTAAAAGCTTGCTGTAATTAACGCAAGGGTTATTTTAATTATTTGATGTCTCCTAGATTTGAAGAGTCTTGGGATTCATTCACAATTCATTAAATCTCCTTTTCTTGGGAAATTTTTGGTGTAATTTAACCCAAAATATAAGACCTTGAATTCAGTGAATTATATGATTAGTTTGCGTGATGCTATCGAGATTCTATATTTAACATTAACATACATACTAATGTTTATGATGGCTAGTTCTTAGTATAATCTTGCTTTAACGAACGGGTAACTTTTGACTTTTCTATTTTAAATATTTGCATGTTCCAGTTAACTTAACGGAATGAGTTTCCCTTACATCCTAAAACTAAATGTAAACATATTTAGAGAAAAATATTAAAACTATATTTAGAAATACTAAATTTTCAGCCCAACATTTATACTGACGTTTATATGGCAATAAAGTAAAAAAAGACTTCATCTGAAAAATATATTAGTACAAAATCTTGATATGAAGCTTTTGAGATTCCAATTTATTAAAATTAAAAATATAGTGAAATTAAAATATATTTATATATAAACTACTACATAACGCAAGTACTGCATTTAGCAATTATCTCAGAGTGTTCATGCAGGATAATTACAAGCACAGAACTGTTTTCTTTCTCCTGGTTCACCTGCTTCCATTTGTGCTATAATTAGGTGAACTAGCATTGACTAAATTTCCAATTTTGTAACAAAATGTTTTCTTAACCGTGCTTGGATTGTGTTCCGAATAAATTATGTAAGCTGCAGAACATGCTATATTCATTATATTGTAATACGCCCTCTGTAGTGCTGTTGAAATAATGTACATCAGGTTTATTCTTTGATCCTTTGTCCTTATCATCGTAATGCATAGTCCAATTGGATGCATTACTAGGAGAATATTCAATATCCATATCAAAAAAAGCACTTCTCAAGAAGATAACGCAATAAAAATTTAAATCAATCGACCTCTTTCTTCAACATAGAATTTTAAACTTAAATTCTATTATCTTGTAACATATCTACATTAGCCTTACTCATATATCTATATATAGAGGAGAAGGTGGTATTGTCTTATTACGACTAATAGTAAAACGTTATCATTCCTCAGAAATCCTAACCGGAGTTAAATTAATAAACTTTCTCACATATATACAAGTACTAGTCCTTCTTATATATACGCACACACATATATATGCCAACATAAAAACACAATACAGTTAACGAAGCCACATATATTGAAACTGAACAGTTTTTAGATTCTCTGATTGCTGCCTTCAAATATTAATAATTAACTAATGACTCATTAGTTGCTAATGATTTATTAGGCTCTACCGGTAATGGTGCAACAATTAAATGGGTTGACTTTCGACACTGGTAAGGTGCCTGACTAGTAGAGTAAATTGTTATTTATCTGTTTATCTGTTATTCCATAAATATTAATAAATTTTCATAAAAAATGTATGAAGGTATCTAGATACCCAGGTACCGTGATGTTAAGGGTGAAAAAATCTGTGTGAAATGATGTTATTCTAGAAATGAAATATGTTAAATGGATTGCTGTTGATATGGGCTATATATTCAAGGATTGTCATTTTGTTGATTTTTATTCATTTACTCGCTAATTAATGGTAGACATCTTAGTCATGGCCAATAATCATCTGAGTTGCCTTCAGATAAATCTCCATCATGCTAAAGCGGCATCAGACGTGTCTAGCAGGAGATTTATCTCGGAGAAACTTAGTCTGGTGCTCATTCAGGAGCCCTGGGTACATCAAGGCCACATCAAAGGACTTTCCACAAAACCATGTAAGTTAATATATAGTAATAAACATGAATATCCTAGGGCAGCACTACTGCTTAACACTAAATTAAACTTTATTCCTCTTTCACAGTTCATCTGGAGGGACGTGGTTACAGCAGTTGTCTAGGTACCAACTTCAGGAGGTAGCCACGAGGTAGTATTTATCTCAGCCTACTCTACCGGAGAAGCGGATTCATTACCTCCCCCAGAGCTAAAACGGCTATTCAACTACTGCAAACGCAGAGGAAAGCATTTCATCATTGGATGCGATGCAAACGCACATCATACGCTATGGGGCAGAACGGATACCAATGGTGAGTACCTTTACTATTTTATATTGTCTAACAATTTAGAGATACTAAATCGAGGTAATAAGCCAACCTTTATGAACATCATTAGAAAAGAGTTCTTGAACCTAACACTTGCCAGTATGTTCATAAGTACAAAAATAAGCAGGTGGCATGTATCGAACGAGATTTCCATGTCAGATCACAGACACATCAGGTTCGATATAGATGCCACACTGTTGGAGAGACGTCAGGGTGGTATTTATACCTAAAGCAGGAAAAAGAGCTAGTTCTCTAGCTAAATCGTTCCGATCCATCAGCTTCTCTTCATTCTTTCTTAAGTCCATGGAAAAAACACTAGACCTACACATTCGAAGTGAAATTCTGATTAAATCACAACTTCATTCTAAGCAGTTCGCTTTCCAAGTTGGCAAGTCTACTGAGACTGCCATTCACACATTAGTCAAAGACCTCGAAAAAGCGCTCGAAGCAAAAGAGGTGGCTTTATGTGCATTTGTGGTCATAGAAGGAGCCTTCGATAATACTTCCTTCGATGCAATTAAATCAGCTGCCGAGGATAAAGGCTTTGAGCCCTCCACGGTAAACTGGATAGACGCGATGCTTAGAAGCAGGAGGATAACCACATCTCTAGGGAACTGCTCAGTCACGATCACCGCAGCAAAAGGCTGCCCACAAGGAGGAGTTCTCTCTCCACTCTTATGGTAGATCGTGATTGATGATCTGCTAAGAGAAGTTGACCAGTTCGAGTTTTAATGTTCAAGGCTACGCGGATGACCTAGTAGATACAATACGGGGCAAGCATGATCAAGTCATATCCGACCTCATGCAAATAGCCCTCTCCAAAGTCCGCACGTGGTGTTTAAACAAAGGCCCTAGCATAAACCCCAACAAAACGTTTATCGTTCCGTTCACAAGAAGATCGAAGCTTTCACTAACAGCTCCTATTCTTGATAATACGGAATTGATATTTTCAGGCGAAGTGAAATATCTGGGGATAAACCTAGATAAGAAACTTACCTGGAATTCGCGTCTGTCCAGAGTGACGGATAGAGCGATGCGATCTCTCTACACGTGTCGTCGCTTCATTGGTAGAACATGGGGTCTGAAGCCAAAAATGATGTACTGGACGTACACCACGGTTGTTAGACCCATGGTCACCTATGCGGCCCTCGCATGGTGGCCAAAAACTAATCAAAAAATGGCTGAGGCTCTGCTTAAAAAACCCCAGCGGCTTGCCTGTCTAGGAATAACTGGTGCTATGAGAACCTGTCCTACAGCAGCCATGGAAGCCTTATTAAACTTTGCACCACTGCATTTGCAGGTGATAAAGGAAGCGATCTCCAGTGCTATTAGAGTACAAAAGGAGAAACAATTAAAGCCAGGCGATCTGGTTGGTCATTTAAGTATCTTAAAACAGATATGCTTCAAGCAAGTGACGACAATATCTGATATAATCACACCCAGAGTTGATTTTGTAAGACCATTCCAAGTGGTTTTTGGAGACCGACAACAATGGTGCTCCACTAAACCGTCCTTCCAACAAGGATAGATGGTATGGTATACAGACGGCTCAAAAACAAACATATGCCATATATCAAAGGCTCTAGGCTCTAACCCTACCGTATTCCAAGCCGAGGTATTGGCCACAGAAGAATGTGCCAATACCTGCATTAAAAGAGCCATAAAGGGCTCAACCATTAATATCCTCGCGGACAGTCAAGCTGCCCTCAAGACCTCAAAGTCCTACCCTGTCAAGTCAGGGATAGTCTAGGAATGTCTACAAACCCTCAAAAATCTATCAAGGAGAAACAAAGTTATCCTCATGTGGGTACCTGGACATGATGCCCACAAAGGCAATGAAATTGCGGATGGCCTAGCCAAAGGAGGAGCGGAAACTCAGTTTGTCGGACCAGAGCCATTTTGTGGCACATCAAAGTGTTACCTCAGAGCTACCCTAAATAACTGGGAGAATAATCAAAAATCCCTGTATTGGGAAAGGTTACAAGGACTTCGTCAGGCAAAAAAGTTTATTGACACCTCTGGCGGAAAAACAAAAGAACTCCTACTCCTTAGAAGAACAGAGCTCAAAATGATCAATGAGCTCTTCTCAGGCCATTGCCCCTTGAGGTATCACCTTAACAAGCTGGGTTTGGCTGAGACTTCATCCTGTCGCTTCTGTCAGGATGCTCACGAAACCTTGGAGCACTTGCTCTGCAACTGCGAAGCATTGGCCAGGCGGAGATTATTCCACCTTGAACCTGCTTCTCCTCCACCAAGTTACGTATGGAACCTCAAGCCCAGAATGGTTCTAGACTTTATTAACAGTCTAAACCTATAAATGGAGTAAATTCAACGGGGACTCACAATAGATCTTTCAGATCGCAGTGATTGCGAGGCTAACGCCTATACATCCCTTCATAAATTTAATCTAATCTATCTAATGGTAGATATAAAGGTTTTTAAACCCGCATTATATACCACAATAGAGTTCAAAAATAAATGTACCTACTCCATTAAGAATATTTCTTAATTGTGATTTCAGTTGAATCAAAATTGAGATTGATAGGCTTCAAGTATTCATATACACGGAAAGAAAACATTGGAATTTTACACAATCGCAATGCGAATCAAAATATCTATACAACCTTAAATCGTTCGTCGGCATAGATTAACAAATTAAAGTTAGCAAGTATACAGGACACATCATTTATGAATAAGATGAATAAGAAATCTGGTAAAATGTGGCCTAAAAATAAAATCCCTAACTTTTAAATAAATATAAAATCCCTTATAACAAAATCTGAAAGAAATATGTAAAAGTCAAAATTCATAATGTAATTTTTAAAGGGAATTACGTTTATTATGAATTTATGTCGAAATCACGTATTTTATTTTAATCTCTTTCATTTTATGGATTTTTAGGAATTTTTGTAAGGGCTTACTAGGTATTTTGCAAGTATTGATTTTTAATTTTAGGGATTCCGTTTCCAGCATTTTCGGTAATGGAATTATACTTTAGGGATTATGTACTGTTGCCAGATTTAAAAATTTGGTTAATAAACGATATATTCCATAATTTTGAGAATTTACCGTTCCATAGTAATAAATTAAACAGAAATATTAATGCAGTATCTTAGGACAAGCAGAGTTTTCCTATCGGGGGCCTGTACTGACTAGAATCGACATTAAATACTCAGAATTACGATGGGAAATTTTTGAATTTCTTTCTGGTATTAAGATAACTTTAAAATTGTTTAAGATCAAGTCTGATTGAATTTTTCATCTTATACATGTATTATAGGCATGCAAAATATTATTACGAAATTTGTTCCTCAAAAGTAGGTAAGTATTGTAACAATTCATTAACACACGAAGAGACATTGTTGATACAAGATAATGGAACATATTCTTTGAATGTAGAAAAGTTGAACTTTTCGACCCAGCGATCAAAGAGATCTCATCAGTATGGTTATCTCTGATCGTCTATCATATTTTTCTGCATTTTAAAGGCAATTTGCTAATTTATTGAAAAGAAAAAAAATTCAATAAATTTCAATCTTTATTCTTTGTAGCAACTAAACAAAACGTTTCCGTTATTAATGGACACTATCACATCCATGCGGTATGCGGTTATAGGAACCAAAAACATGATCCGCGGATGATCCATACATTTTGAAGTATCCAAGGTAAAGACTAAGTCCAAGAATTTTTTCAGTAGTTATTAATATCATTTACGTCAGAAAGACAGCATGCAGTCATCTCATCCAGGAAGAGGTTCGGATTTTCCATGAAAGAAGTCGGAATCAAGGAGTTATCATCATCCGAAAATTGTCATTGAACGACATAAAGATTGATATCAAGATTACAATCTCATCTGCGATTCTTACCAGCTCGAAGACATATTGAAGGACCACTAGAATGCACGTATATTTTCTTACCGACTTTCAAAATAATATATAAATTCAGGCTGCGAAGAATTACGAAGGTCAATCTTAGAACAGTTTTAAGAATTCTTTACTGCGATGAATATTATTAATTTATATAATGTATTAACAATAATAATTAATTTAAGTATATATAATAATATATATTCAGATAAAAGAACAAATTCATCTCATCCTTTGTTGGGAAAAGTAAAGTTCTACGAAATTCATATATGGTTTTCCTTGCTGTTTCCTTATTTTTTTTTTTATTATTCTCCTCCTACGATTTATAAATGCGCTTTGCACTTTTCTTTAAAAGTTTTTCTTCTGGTTCTTTTTCTCCTGTCTCTGAATTCTTAAATACACACGAAAAAATTGATACATAAGGTAAATTTTTAGCCTTGCGAGTGCTTTTCTTTATCAGAACTATGGGCCAGCCAGTTTAAGGCGAGATCTTAATTGTACTTAATTGTACAGATGATCTCGTCAAAAATTTCATATGAACAAGCAAACCTTTTTCAACTTGTAATAATGGCTAGTAAGATGAAAAGCCTTAAGCAAAGCCTAAGTTTCTAAAAGGCTACACCTTTTTACGAAATCTTAGAACTATTTGGAAGGATATTTTATTGAACTTTTCTGAAACTTCTTAGATGGATGTTTTAAAAATGTGACAGAGTTCAACGAGATCTAAATTTTTATAATGAAAAATATATAAACTCAAATAATATGCATGTATCTTTTAATAAAGCTAATCTCATTTTTTCTATAAGAATGATGACTTTAGATGAAATTAGCAAATCTCTAAACTGAACTAAAAAGGCGAGGCGAGGTGAAGATACATCTCAAGGTGTAGTGTTCACAAAAAGACGTTCAGTTTCTTCGTAAATCGCGAAGTGAAAGCATAAAATATGTCATCAGATTCTGGAAAAGAAGTTTTGTGTTTGTTAAATAATGCAACTATATTGCATTTTTCACACATGTATACTTTCCGCAGATATGCTCGTGATCCCATAAATAACAAGCAAGCGATTAGAATTTGCGGATTTCATCATCAACATATATGAAAATTTACATACTCATCCTCATAGATTCTTCCAGTATATGAGAATTGTAAAGTTGGAGCTATTTCTAGGTTATGTTGCATGTAAAATTAAGCAAATGAAAGATTTTGAATAGCCTTAAGTTTTTTTTTTATTAGAATTTCATGCCCTTGGTTCGTACATTCAACACGGAAGCATTTTTCCTATTCGGCCGTCCTACTTACAATAATATAATTAGCTAATTATTAGTATAGGTTAGACTTTATATTTTTGTTTAGATTTAAGTTTATATATTCCTAACATTAGGTTAGTAGGGAAAAATTGTTGGGCCTATGCGGCGATTACTTCCCTGAATCTTTTAAACCGGTTATTAGAATCTCTCGTGGCGTATATGTAACTCGCTGCTTCCTTTCGTGGGTTGTTTCTTCCTCGAGCCCTTTTTTTACTCGTTGATCTTCAAAATTAGTTAGCCGGAACGGAGGTCTCCTTGTGGTCGATGCCTTGTACGCCAGAAAAAGTATTTTTCTTGTTTTGCAATTTACTTATAACTTCAGCTTATCGCGCCAACAGCCCACACAAAACAGGCAGAAACACAGCTCAACCAAAAAAGGCACACCAAAAAATGGCCGAGACGTCAGAACAACCCGGCTGTCATCCACATCATCATTATCGTTGAGTCGTTCAATGGTTGTACTGCCACCCAGGTTATCGTTTAGTTGTTATTTATTATTAATTATTTCTTTTCTTTGTTTTTATTTGAATTCAGGATTTATTTAGTTATTATTTGTTTTTGTACTATTGTAATGTTAGTTAAATTTATTTATTATCTAATTAGTAAAGTAATGAAGAGCATGAATTTTTGGTATTTACTAATTTCATTTTTTTATATGAAAAATTGTAGTGGCTCATCAGTCTTATAGATTTATATATACAAAGGGTTAGGCATTAGTAAAAATAGTTGGATTCCAATATCCAGCGTTACAGAATGAGTAAAGAACCCTTCAATTATATCAAAGGAAACCCTATAAGAATATGCCAGTTACCAAAATGAGTGCGCTATACCTTTCGAAAAAAACTGAAAAATTTTATTCTCGAGCGAGATACCTCGAAGCGATATCCCGCGCTGCCACAGCGTTGTTATGAACACTCTCATAGTACAGCGTGTAATCATTTAATTTCTTAAACTCTTGATATAGTCTCACCTCGCCTAGTCTGGCTTTGCCTCGTTGTACTTTAATTAATTAATTTAAAAAATATGTCTAATACAAAAAATAAATTAAATAAAACAATTTGAGTAACCTAAAAATAAAATTAAAAAACAAAAGACCACAGGTTTTATCTGGAAAGACATCTGCTTTCCACAATAAGCTACTTTTCATAAATTAATGATAAAAAGCTATCACCGCTGTGATGGAAGAATCAAGGTTTCATCCCTAAAATCAATGTTTGATCCTTCCACTTTTGGTACTGATATTTTTAGTGTTGACAGATTACTTCTTTGTTTGCTCCAGTTCCATTCTAATTTTAATATAGTCATGCTGTAAAAGTGACCCAGTTTGTGTATCATCAGCTCTGATATACTTTTTCCTCATTTCCTTATCCCTACTTTCTCTTTTGGCAAATCCTTGCAATGTATCAAAAAGTACCTCTTGGTGTTTTGGCTCTATATAATAAGAAAAAATAAATAAAGAGTCAAAACATGTTTTAAATCACGTGAAAATTTCAAGCCTATGGACATGTCTAAAAAGTTTCGAGTTTATGTGCTAATCCACGTCCTTCGGCCAAAGTTTATTTGGTAAAGCTCTTAAGGATTCCTGTGTCCCACTCCGCTTTCATATTCTTCTGGAATATTTTCGCCAAGCATACGAATTAAATCTACTTAAGATAATTCTTTATCTTTTGTCATTCTGTTCAGTGGTCTTAGGATCAACTTCAGAAAACTTTTCAGGGTTCGCTTAGTGTAGAATGTCTCAATTCTTTCAGAGCATTTTCAATTAATGAAACTCAATCAAGAATTATGTAGCTCATGAATGCGTACCTACCATAGTTGCCATAGATTCGGCATTGAAATCTAATTTATTAAGAAGGGAATCAAAACTTATATAAATATTAGCTTAAAGCTTCGCAACGATTATATATCATGTTTTAAAAATTTTCATTTCTTTTGATAATGCAAACTTTAATTATTGAAACGAACAAATTTAAAAATCAATCTCTACATAGGGCGATACCCATTCATGCTTAAAGGTTTGCCCGCCAGTAAATGGGAAATTTATTCTTGTTCATTGCTTGAAACACCCGAGGATTGGAAACGCGATAAAATACCATGAACTATGTAAATAAATCCGCTGATGAATTACGGTAAAAAAGGACGAGGTCATTTGCATTGATATGTTTTTTTCTTGTTTTCATATGTAAGTCAGACTGATATTTTGTCGACAAAAGCGAATGTCTTAAAGAACCAATTTGGAGCAAAACGATTATCCTTAAAATTTGTCAACTAACAGCAATTCAACATTGTCGACATTATAAAAAAGTGAAATCAGCCTTTACTTTTTGAAAATTCAATTGACTTTGTATTCGCTGACGCTAAAGGCTGATTGATATAGTTGAAAGTTCGTAAAATATTTTTTCGTATAGTATTACCATTTACATGCATTTTTTCTTACTTTTTCCTTCAATCTGTACCTTTGAGCAAATTTCCAGTTTTCCATATCAGGATCTTGTGCTTGAGAAGTTTATTTAAGATTTACAGAGGCATCTATTTTAAACACTATATTTATACATATTTTCATATCGTCAAGAATTTCGAAATCTTGCAATATTAGTAAATTAAAATTGATTCTAATTTCCAAGAATTGGGGAAAACATATATTTGAAATAAAACCAGGTCAAATGGCAAAATAACTAAAAACAAGCATTGAAATTAGGAAATAGGCAACGGTGGAAGGAGTTCAGAAATCTATTCCGCTGTATTTGGACGATTCAGTATAATGAACACTACTAGAATCTTTTTTACAAATAACACCTCTTGGCTGAGTTCATCATAATTAGCACATAAATCAGGTGTGAATCAATATTTTGTCGGTACAGTTAATGCTAGGTCGGAGTGCAGCTTACCATCATGCTACACCCCGATTTCAAATATTTAAAAAAAAGTACTAAGTTTACGAGCACAAAATTTTTCAGTTTAGCACATAATAAGCAAATAATTTCCTCATATTCAGTTTTCCTAGATCACGATGGGTGTAGCTAGATGGACATATTTTTTTTTGTTTTTTGTTTTTATAGGATTGTAGGTGTAATCAATTCTTATAGATTTAAATGTTATGAAAAAATTCGAGATGAGATTTGAACATACGACTCTAGAATAGTAGTCATATCGTGCTTATACCGTTCAAATAGCCACAAAACATAATTAGCTGATAGAATTTGACTAAGATGTTCTGCTATAGTGTGAAAGGAAGGTCATCCCATATAATTGGGTTTTCTATTATACTCCGTTACAAAGTATCGATATAACTGAAAACAAACTCTACCCTATATCATGAATTATTATTGTTCCCAATATATTGCGAATAAAGTGAAAAGTTTAACCCTCCTCCCCCGAATACATTTGATTTATTTATTTATTTAATCATCAGCAGGTTGTTCCAACTGCCTTACAAAGAAAAAAATTAAGTACGCAAAAATGAGTAAATCAAATAAAATAAAAGAAAAATTAATTAATTAGCTAATTACTCAGCAGCCCTTCTCAAATTAAGATTTATTTCAATTGAAATCTACGTACTCAAAATAGTCATTAAATGCTCTGCACAATGGCAGTGATACTTTCAAAATGGCCATAATTGATACGATGATGATTCAGATGAAAAAAAAATCCATCTCTTAAAACAGGCTTGGGAAATATTTATATACGATGAATTAATTGTACCCTGCAACACTTGAAAGACAAACAGAACCTGAAGAATTTCCCAATACCTCTGGGGTGTTTCACGGGTAATAAGGTGGATATTAAATAAGATCACTCCAGGGTATGAACCGAAGCGCAAAACGCATAAGCCTACATTGAACCGTGGATAGAACAAAGGATCAACAGAGGTTTTTCAACACCGAAATATAGCTGAATTTTCAAGCATATCGCATAACGCAACCCAGTACATAATAAGATTTAAATGTCGTCAGGATAAATTAGCATTTCTGAGTTAGAAATAACAAACCTAACGTCATTTACTTATAAAATAAACAACAAAGTACCAAGTTGACTGCCCTGGTGAGCTCCATAGGATACAAAAATATTATCAGAAATTGAACCTCTAAAGGGAACACTTTGATTTCTGTGAAATAAATAGGACTGCAGCCAATACAGAAATTCAGGAAACCTATCAAGTGAAGTTTCAACAACAAAGGTCTATGAAAGACTTTGTCTTTTCTTGCGCCAAAGTTCCAACGCAAACAAATTACTTACCATAGATTTACAATCAACGAACCCATGCTGACATACTATGTCACATATCAAAGCCTCAAATAACAGGAATACAGGAAAGTCTACTAATAAGTTTTACAATAATTCGGTATATCCACGCGACTCCCTTTTTTTATGAAGATCTATAAAAAATTCTTTTCTATGTATTAGGAAATAAAATACTGAGCTCGATAGGGATGATGTAAATAAAAAAACTAAGAACAGAAGCTGACGAACACCATCTGGTTCAGGATCATGACTAGAAATCTGTTCCTACCATAACCATCTCTTTTTCTTTTTGACTTGACAAAACGTCAAAATGATTTAGGATAAACTCGCAAGAACTCTGGTAAATGTGCGAAATTAACCATAGTATACTGTGGATTAAATAGCCACCGTTAGATTAATAAGATAAATATTCATTAAAAGACTTATCAAAGAGTACTTCTTCCAGGCTTGATGTGACGAATATCATCATCGTACCAAGCAGGCAAATTAGTTTTCGAGCCTTTACGCACACTATATGGAATTGATAAGAAAGAACCATTAAAAAGCCCTGCATAATATTGATTTAGAGTTAAAGAAACATTATTACAATTTAATATTTAACTTCAATCAAAATTTAATAGATAATCATTAAAAATTCCAAAGTTAAAATTATGAAAATGAAAATAACTATTGAAACCACACCTGTCAGAATGCATAAAATCATAAATGTATAGTAGCGCTGGATGATGAACATCTTCGTCTATCGAGGTATATAAGGCTTCTAATCAGGCTGCAGTTGTACTCATCCGAAGCAAAAACTAAATAAAGCAGGCCGCCTTTGCGATTTAGGACTCCATTAATGTCGATGTAGATCCAACGATGCTATAGCATATCCATTACACAAATATCTGATACTGAAGTCAAATCATATGGAATTAGAGAAATCGCTTCATCATTAAGTCTCAGAGAGATATTGGTAGAATTAAAATCTCCAAGAATAAAAAATTCGTTAGATGAAACACTATCAGCAGCCAGCCTCTCGATCGATGTGACATTTCTTTTTTTCATAGGTGTTATTTATATAGACAGTAAGTAAAAAGACTGATCTGGATGAAAGAATAAGAAGAAGACAACTTAACGGAGAGATTCACTAAATAATCCGAGTCAGGAACATTGAAAGAGTTGCAATATATGCAACACCTAACACCAATCAATACTCTACCACCACCAACATGTGCCGACAAATCATTTCGATTTCGATCCTTACGAAAAACCTGATATTCAGATGAATCAAAAAGCTCATTGTTGAAAATACTTTTGTTTAACCACGATTCGGTAAGGCAGATGATGTCAAATTCAGATAGAAGTTCCCCATGTTGTGTGACACAAAAGACAAAATCGCCCTGGATTTACTCTTACGCGGCAAATATTTTTCAATGATGATATCCTCGAAGATGTCCAGGATTCATAATAATTTTGAAAGAGGCTACCAAAAAATTTTGAATTTTCTAAGCTTGATCTCATCTGTTTAACTTTTTTGTATGACAGCGCATAATGCAATAGCCAACAAGTCGAGAAAATATTTTTTTACTCTATGTTATACTCAAAAACCCAGCACTATTTTCAACAAATTTTGAATTTAAAATATTTTAAATAATTTCAGGATATTTTTTAACTCTGTCCAAAATGTATATGTAAGCTCAGATTTTATCAGATTTTATTAAATCCAATATGAAGTATCCTTATAATACTTGCATTTTCCTTAACTCAAGTATACATTTCAAATTCATTATCAACACAAAACAAATGTAGGTCATTTACACAAAACAAAAAAAAAAATAGTTTTTTTTTTCGGAAAAGATTTTTATAAAAAATTCTATAAAACTTACATTATTCGTGCTGCATCCCGTTGTCGGACACCTTCATCACGATTGAGGACATCCAAAATCATTTGACGTTCCTTATTTGATAGACTATCTAAAACTTGTGATGTTGCCACAGCTAATTCTGGACCAAGAGCCTCTATTGTATCACCAGATATGCCAGTTGAGTATCCTGTATTAGGTGTCACCTCTGAATGTCGAATATTTGATGTTGGAGTCGGTGGTAGTCTAGCACTTCGCCCACTGGCCATTTCTCCAATATATACTTACTAATATAAATTTCGCACGAATATCTGTAAATACAAAAGCACAAGGGTAAATTTAATTACTATTGTTAATTAGTTATCAATATATTGCAAATAAGGGAGATTAATTATTTTAACCCATGGGTAATTTGGTGCTCACTGGAACCCACAAAATCGTGTTTTCAACGATAATTGCATAGGGAGATGGTAAATAGTGTTCATGTTTGCCATTGTAAATGCATACGCGAGAATTTGTAATATGGAATATCTCAATTTTGGGAACATTAAATTTTTTATTGGGATTAATGCTGGATCTCTGATGTTGCCGCATTTTAGGGAAAATTTGTAAATTAATGCGAGCAATTTGGCATGGTACAGAGAGTCAAATGCTCAATAAATTCCGCTTAATACCTTTATACTCCCTGAAGCTCGAGTTATTCAAGCTATTATTTCCATATAAGCTAAGGATGCGAAATAGCTAATTCTAGAGTCGCTTATGTATATGTACATATAGTATAGATATGTGTAAGGTGAGTTGAACAGAATACCGAGCTTAACATAGGAATTTGCTGCTCTAAATACATCCACTGAATATTGATCCCATCCCTTTCCAAGCTACATATATATTATATTTTTGTGTTGCATGAATCAAATATGCATCATGTAGGTACTTTACTTTACTTAACGTTTTCAGGGAGGACTGCGGCTGAATGAGGATTCACAAAACATGGAAAATCTAACATAGAACGTTCTCTATGTTTGGGAATGCTATGAATATGAGGAAAGCGTAAAATAGTATGTCTAGTATGCTAGAGCTCAGGAATATTTAATGATTTGTTTTCTCTCTATTAAAAAAAAAAATATTTTTGAAAACAATTTAAAGAACGTGAAACTGCGTAGACTAGCAATGCTGTAGAAGGACTCGTTTCGTTTTTTTTTTGCTTTTCTTTTTTCCAAGGTTGCTGAGCTTATTTGTACATACATGTGCATATTTTTTTGAGTAGCGCCATAAAATATTCATCTGCTAAGCTCACGTATTTTATGCTGTAAGCGATTCAAGAATAGCATATTTATTACACAACCATATAGAGGGGAGAAGAATGAATAAAGAAGTTTAGGAAAATTAATAAGAATTTCATTTTGTTAACCCAAGGCAGTAAATTAAATATTTCCTTCGATTCGGATTTTTATATACTTACGTATAAGTATCCGTGAGACTTCAGTGCAAAATTTCGGGAATTGTAGCATGAATTTCGTAGTGAATTTTTTATATGCTTTTATGTTTTACCATTATATCATAGATGGTACAAGAACTCGATACCGCATGGTATACCAGAAAAAAGTATAAAGATTGTGAAATAGCTGATTCATTTTACATATAATAGATAGAAAGATGTTTTAGAGCGCACCGAGAGCAAGTAATGGGAGAAAATATAAATTATTCGATGAATCCATCCATTTCTTATGTTGTGGTATATTCCGGAATGTATCCACATCCATAGATAATTTTTATTCCCTATTTCGATATTGCATGCGATATCTATGTAATTCTTATGCCATCTCCCAACTAGCATTTAAACCTTACAGCAGTAAAAAATTAGCTTTTTCACTAAAATTCAGTGCAAGTTTTGTGACAATCATTAAAATTTTCACTTAATGGTTATTATTTGACGTCATTTATTTATTTATTTAGAACTTCATCAAAGATCTGATTACTAAGTTTACAAAACCAAAAAAAAAAATTATACATATGTATACAATGATAATGACCAAAAGTGTACAAACAATAATAATAAAATGAAAAGTAACTTTAACTAAGCTGATCTCTTAATTGACTTTTTGAAAGATGAATGATGATACAATCAAACTGGTTGTTAAAGAGACGAGACATTGATGAAATTGGATCGTGAAAACCATAGTTCGTAACTATGATGAGGAACGACGAAGACGTTGTGGTTCCTCAAGGAGCGCACAGGAATAGATATATTGAAAGTATTTAAGAGCTCAGGAGAATTTGTCGCTCCCTGTATACACTGAAACGCAAAAACAACTCTGGAAGCTTTTCGCCTATTTTCAAGAGAACCCAATGGAAAGAATTTAAGCCTATCAACATATGGAGGTAGAATATGGGGTTATCCCAATGAAGTCCACGTAGGGCAAAACTAACGAATCTCCGCTGCACAACCTCAATACGATTTATGTATACAGTATAAAAAGGAGAGCAGACCGGACTGGCATACTCCAAAATAGGTCTAACGAACGTGCAGTAAAAGACCTTCGTTATGAATGGATCATTAAACTCCTTTCACCAACTCGTTACAAACCCCAGAGTAGCATTAGCCCTGGCAACGATTGTATTAATATGATCCTCGACGAAAAGACGTGTATTAAGGAAGACACCCAAGTCCTTGGTTTTGTCAAGTCTAGTTAATAAGCATCCATCTAAATTATAACTGAAGTTCAATGGCCTCCTTTTACGAGAAAAGATCATAGCAGTACATTTGTTGATGATGAGAGGAAGACAGTTAATAGCACACCATTTATGAAAGGTGTCTAAGTCCAAATTTAGAATTCCACACTCGTTATCACTAGAAACAATGCGTTGTCAGCATAGCAAAGTATTCTTGAATTAGTCAAAATCAGAGATACGTCATTAATGAAAATAATAAAAAGGAGTGGTCCGAGATGGCTGCCTTGAGGAACACCAGAAGTATTATCTATTACGTCAAAAAGAGCTTCACGAAATATAACTCGCTACGTACGATCCGATAAATAAGAATGAAGCCAATTGACAAAAACAGAAGGAAAACCAAGAAGATTAAAGAAGGTTAAAGATAAATTAAATAAATAACACAAAACAGAAACGATCAGCTATGCTTGAAATGTACTTTAAGACAGACGCTTCATCGAACAACAGGTCTTTAGGTTGAAGAGAAGTCGTCGGAAGCTTCGTTAAATGGATCAAATCGTTATAACTAATATCACAGTGGTTATTATAGAAGGCAGTTTTAAAGAAGTCACCAAAAATATTGGAAGTCTCCAAGGGATCAATAATATCTATGTTTCCAAGACGCAACGATGAAGGGTATCCGTCACAGTTGCGCTTAGAGTTCACAAACTTCCAAAATTGCTTAGGTTCCGTACGCAAGGCCGACCTCATTCTGTGTATATATAATCATTATAAGAATCAGTCAAGTACGATATGTACTGAATGCGCAAATTAGAATAAGTTACGTAATCAGCATCACTCCTTAAGGAACAGAACCTCCTCCAAGCTTTATTCCTCAAATTTTTAAAATGCTTCAAAGAGCCATTGATCCACGGTTGACAATGCGAAGTATAATTCGAACTAACAAGTGGTACACAGTGAGTAAAACAAAAAAATAGGATGTCATAAAACGAGCTCACAGCTTTATCAATGTCACGTTCACCCAGAACACTGGTCCAGTCGCAAGCGGATAGCCATTCATTCATTTTATTAAAATCAGCTTTTTTAAAGTTATAACAATACTCGTAGTTACTAGAAGCATTAGATGATCAAAATCAAAACTATATGTAGTGCCGGATGATGACTTGTTTCAGGAACCATAGGAGTTAAACAACGCTTAACGAGAGTAGCATTGGAATTGGACGAAATACCAGGTGAAGAGATTTTCCAGAGTCATTACTCACACCGCTAGACTGCATATTGAGGAGTCACTAAAAAAGAGGGCAGCAAGCCCTCATTGTCCAGAGAGTGTACCCAACTCACATTAGGCAGGTTAAAATCACCAAACAGCAACAACTCATCGGCAGGCACCAGCACTTCAGTAAGCCTATCTAGGTATACATGAAGACAACAAATCAAATATTTCAGCAGATAGGTACGAAAAGTGTGACTTGACTATCACCAATTTTGTTGAAATTTTACAAACTTAGAGGGTTTGTAAAAAACAAAGTACAAATTATAAATTCTCCTTCTACAGTGCGTATTTTGCGAGTTATGGCATTTTCAAAATTTCGCAAAAATGATGTCCTGGTCTTCTTTAAATATATATATATATATTTGTATTTGTGCTAGGAGAGTGAAATGTGGCTCATTTGAAAGAAAGGATCTCAATCTATATAAAAAAAATATAATATTACAAATATATGCGAAAAAGGACATTAGGAATAAGGATTTTATCTTTTATCCTTGAATATCCTGGAAGACGTACTTTGGATTTAATTCATGTTTTTTATATTTTTACCTTATATTATCCACTAAAACATATTAAAATTTTAACTTGGGATCTAAACGGGATCAAGGAGTAAAAACTCAAGAAAGTTTCACAAAAATACATTTATAACTATTTTACAAATAAAAACCCTTGTTTTTTACAGGGTGCCCCGTATGTGGTCTTGCATCTGAAGGCTATGGATAGGTCTTTCTTAGACATACAAAAAATTGTAAGGGAGTTGCGGGCAAAATCCTTACAGTTCTCAACAAAAAAGGGATTTAAAAATGTGTGGTTATGTTTTTATATATCACGCTGTAACTTCCTAAAGTTGCAGCCAATGATGATCATTTAAAATTTCGTAGATTGACAATCGTTGGTCCTTTCCAATGGTGTGCAAATTTTATCTCTCATCTTTTCCGTTTTGAAGTTATGGTTCAACAAATTTTACTATATTTATCAAAGAACACGTCATCAACATCAATTTTTTGTATAGGATTTAAGAATCCCAAAAGTTTCCCTTGAAGTTAAGAGAAGAGTTGAATGCAATACGGAGTGAACTTGCTGAAACTCTACCTGAGTTGGAGGAAGCAGTGCGCAAACGCAGCAGGTTAACTGATATTGTGGTCACTGGCGTACCATACACCCAAAATGAAAATCCGCAAGAGATAATTAGCAAAATCTCTTCAATCATAAATCAAACGATATCCCCATATTCAACTGCCTTTCATTTCAAAGCACCAGCTCACAGTCACGGAGCTCGGGCCACGATCATCTCTAAATTCTCTTCTCTTACTGAGCAGAGAATGTTCCTTCAGAAGCTCAAGCTGCATGGATCACTTCATCTAAATCAGATTTCCCCTACATTTCTGTCTGATAGTTGAGTGTATATTTTTCAAAAGCTTAACCCAAATTAATTAGCGAATTCTGCGAAGATCTCTTGACTTCAGGAGGGATAAAGTCTTTCATTCGGTTTTTACTCGCAATTGGACAGTGCATATGCTTGAAAAAGAATGTGTTTCTCCTGTTGCGTTTCATTGTATAGAATCTCTTGTTCAACGAGCTGAATCAGTTGCTGCGGGGTTGAACTTTGTACCTAGCTCGGATAAAATTGATCATCAATCTGTTGAAGCAAATTCGGAAGTAGCTTAGTGCAAGGTACATAGGATACAAGGTATTTCCATTACGAACCATGTTCCGCCATTAGTGACGAAATATGTGAAAATGTATAGGAAAGTACGGTACAGAGAACAAAATACTCTCTCTCCTAGCCTAGTCAACTCCAGCTCCCAAATATCGTTTCTATCGCACTTTGTTGTCAAAAATATCTAGAATTTTAGTAATATGATATTTTATGCCAGATTAAATAGAATAACGGGCATCGCAACAGGTTGTCCCAGATTTTGGTGGTGTAAAGGTCGATGCACATTTACCGGCGCAGCAACACCCGGCAAAGACAGGAATCGACCGGCACCGGCATTTTTCGTGCACATATAACGACATTAAAAGGAAAGGAAACTCTCGGTTAAGGTAGGCATCGCGAGAAAAGTATAGAAAAGTGATCTCATGTTAACTTCGCAACTAGACCAGCAACCGACAAATATCGGTCTAATTTCTAGTCAACGATATAGCGACCGGTAATGAAGTTTTCGTTTCGTGCCGGTATCTGCCGGTGCCGGTTAATGTGAATTAGCTAACTTGTTTTCATAGAAAAATATTTTATCTGTCTATGCCGGTTCGTGCTGTGCCGTTAATTGTACATCGACCATGGTATATGCGAAAGTCACTGTTAAAACGAAGCCATAATAGACAAATTAGCAGTGAAATTTAACTAAAAATACAAATCGTATTAGCGGGTTGGTTTCAAACTAAAAAGTGTATACACAAAGTACAATATTATACCATTCCCTCTAATTTATTCCTGTGTCGATTTAACGATCTGATAATTTGATGATTTGCAGAATTTCCCTTCTAATTACCCTTTTTCATTAGAAATTTTAAATACACAAAAATCTCATTATCGCAACGACTACCAAATGGGGAAAAATTGTTTCATTCCCTTAAAATGCCCCGATGCCTTTCCTTCTCCATAAACTTTTAATTTCACGATGGAAGAAGAGATAGATATTCATTCTACACAGAGATACGTAAATATGTATGTACATCCAAATGTATGTAGTGTTACTTGGATTTGAGCGCAGACTGCCAAATGGAAGCTGTAAAGGGTACTGCACTTAACATAATTCCATACAATCTCCATTTACACTAATCTTCTGCTATTAGTCTCGTATTCTAATTAAAGACTACGCAATGAGGAAATTGTGTGTTTCATTGCTTCAACGTTAGACTGAATTAAGGAATAAAATTAGATAGGGAACGGATAGGGATGATGACGCTGAATCCCTCAAGTCAAGAATCTCTTAAATTTATAAGAAGGCAAATATTTTGCCCTTGATGATAAGGTGAATGAGCTTACTCAGCCTGTGGACGATATTAAGAAAAGAATGGAAATATTAAGCGCAATAGTTGTACAGAATTAAATCCATAAAATAGAATATTTATATGTACAAGAAATACTAAAACTAGCCAAAGAAACGAGCAGAATCTCCATTTACAGGACCCGAACCATTCTGGGGTCTTATAAAAAACCATCCGACATGGGAAATAATGTCCAAAATAGAAAAGGCTGACCAGAGAATGGCAAAAACTTTCTGGATTAAGGCACGCGAAGAAGTTCTTCAACCTCCCATGAATACACTTTAAAAAGTCATCAACTGAGGTAAGAACCAGATCAAGCTATTTATTGGCATAATGACTAATGACTTGGGTAAATGCTTTAAAAAATGGGCAAGACCACAGGCGAAAAATGCCCATTCTCCAAGGAAGAATAAGATTCTGCAGAGCACGGAATCTGCGAATGTGCAGGACTTATTGGCCAAAGACCCCAATGTCTTGCTAAAGGTTTTGTAACCCCATCACACATCTAGATAACTGGCCCTAATAAAGTAATAACCTTCCAAAATAGGGAAAAGGTGGTCTGGGTCTAATACGGCAAATGCATAGCATGAAAGATCATTAAGGTCGAAGTACTTAGAAGCTGGCTCTCCGGCCACACCTCCCTATTTATAATAGTACTATTAGGAGAGGACGAGCTGTTTCAGGATCACCCATCCTCAGCAGACACTTTTAGGATGCTACACGCCACCACAATACATAGCGAATCATAACAATGACATCTTTTTAAAGAATATGAGCGTAAGAAGAACCATCGTGATCAATAATAATGTGCACCACAGTTCTAAATTTGGTTTTACTCAGCTCAAAACTCAGCTTATGACCTACTTCTCAAGCCCGTCGAAGAAAAGCTTACTCTACCAAGAAGTACTATGTAGAGGTGGCAACAGATTGAGATGCTTCCTGCAAATAATATCCTGACCCGGTATACGGTAGATTAAGAGGAGCTAGACCCTGATGTGGCATGCAAATTAGTTTTCTAATTCCCACAATTTCTTCATGTTAACAAAATTATCGTAGAGATATTGTGTTATAATTACAAATTAATAGTATCCGCTACCATCTTAGAGGTTTGCGTGCACATTTATCAGCAGTCCATTCACTCTCTTTTTTTTTTATTAAGGGCGCCGTCAGTCACAAATCCGTACTCCTGGTGATAAGCTCCAAGTTAAGCATCTTAATCAACGATGCAAATATTGACTGGTTTTTTTGGGATTCTCGTTACTTGGACCATTCGAATTTTATGCGACACAGATTTGATGACCGCTATAGTCCATGAAACTTGCGGATTACCGCTACTGGATTTGCCATCTACAGAGTAAAACCATACAATGAGTTTTACCAGTTGGCCAGATAAATGGAATTCTGCGCCAGTTTAAAAGGTTAAGTAAAAATTTCTTCGACGCCTTATTTTAGCGGAGGATCTTTTTAACTTTCACTAGTATTAGTATCCGTAATTGATAAGTTATGTGAGGTATATGATCTATAACTTAGCCATATTGGTACCAAATCAAATTAAATTATATCTTTGGGTAAAAAAATAATTCGATTCTATCTTAATTTGAAATAAGAAATATTCTGGATAGCTTTGACTATTGAAAATGATTCCATCGTCCAAATTAATTTTACATAACTCATTTGTAACTAATGCTCAATTTCGACTGTTGTCTACCTGAGCTACAAAAATTTTCATAATTTTTCAAGAGCGTCATAGGGATATAAAAAGTAACCACATTGCCAGACTTTTAAATCCTAAAAAGCGAAATTTCGAAATTATGAAATTCCGGACCACAAGATCCCAGAATATACCAAATCCGAGAGGAAAAGGAAATCTTGTAAATTAAAGCTGTCCGGAATCGGATCGGAATAACTCTTTTAAAGTAAATGCTATTTTCTCACTATTTTCAAAAAAAAAAACAATGCCTGCATATGTCTGATTATAAATTTGTGTACTAATCTACTCTATCGGTTTATTACCCGAGCAGTTGAAAAGGTTATCAGACCTTAATTTATACAATATCCGATGAAGTAACAGTTTTGATCGTGCCACTTAAAATTTATTAGGCTTCTTCTTCAAACCCATATAATTCCTCTATCAATTTGCATGCCTTTTGGTTTCGATTGTTGTCTTTATATAATTGGTTGCTCTAATCAGGGCACTCAATCAACTCTTCCATTTTACCATGTATAACACTTTGCGAGACACTATTAAAATGGGAGTCTTACGTTTGATGTGGATGTGATGTCCTTTTGATACAAATACTACAGATAGTTTCTACAAATTGTTAATTGAATGCTGTTCAAATGTCAGATATCAAAGAGCTTATCTCGTACATATCTATAATTTAATCCTTAACAACCTCAACAAAGCTATCCAATAAAAGAGCAAAAGTCAGAGATAAGAAAACTTGTCACCCCTTTTATCGCCTTGTAAACTTAAAACCATTATGAATCGCATAAAAGAAGAAATCACTTCTGCAGAAAGATGCTTTTCAATTTGCTCAACTTTGTTTTGACGTCTTCGATCAATGTCAAGAGAACAAAACTTGGTGCAATCAAGAAGCAGAAATTAATTTTCTCGTCCTTTGCAGAATATTCATCACGAGCAACTCTGCTATCAATTAATGAAATACGCACGGCTGCTAGGTTCCATTCGATTCACCATAAAGTCCCTCCTTCTCACCTAAGTGTCTACGATCTTCCACCCACTTCACGTTCAATCGAGTTGTGGCATTGGGTGAGTCCACCCGATTTCCATAAAAGGAGTCTCATAAAAATTTTCATTTGCATAAAATTCGCTTTTGAAGAAACATTTTTTCTCTGAGAGCAATTTTTTCTTATTTTATTTTCCTGCAATTTTTCCTGTTTTTTTCTTGGTGCATTATTTCACTATTTAAGTTGCAACTTGCAAGCTTTGTGGGGAGGAAGCAACAAGTCAAGTCACTAGGGTCATTAGTTTGGGGCAATTTGTGGTGATACCGGTGCTCCAATTATGGTCTTGATGGTCTGGAAACCACATCTATAAAATATTCGTTGTAGGGAACTTAATCGGGGAATAGGGGCAATTTTAGCGTAAATAAATTTTTGGAGAGGTAGGTAGATATACCCATGTACATATCCATATATGGAAAGTCAACTAAAATTTGGTGCATGTAAAGGTAATACAAAAGTCCATTGCAACTTTTTGCTAACTTCGGAGAGAGTTTAGTAGGTCAAGGGCTCCAAAGAAATTACACTGCGAATATATATACATATATACACAGATCTTCTGAAATAGCCTGGGTTATGCAACTACAGTCCAAAATATAAAAGCTTACGTGTATAGGAAATTATAATGTAGAAGGGTTAGGGTGAGAGTAAAAGTGGTTTTAACTAATTCTATAGGATATTATATGCATAAGATCTCTTCGGTAAATTACGAAATGGCTGACCATTTTCCTTTCCCGTATTTTTTAACATGCAATTTTTTTTTGTACTTTATACAAAATGTCAGCTAAGCTAACGCGTTCTCGAAGAATTATGGTACGAACAGACGGCCGGAAACGTAAAAATTAAGGAATATAATTTATGAAATACATAAGTAAAAATAAAATAAAAGCAGCCAATAATTGGGGTCAAGCAGGCAGCAAAGGTGAGACGGCAGACCACTATAAACTCGGGATCATATTATACAAAAATTTATTCTGAAGAAAGCCCGGAATAAGGTGGTAAAAGGGCGTATACCCTGAAATAATACAGATGAGTGCGTCATGTGGCTCCATTACCGAGAGCACAGTTTTTGTCGAGAGCTCAACGTACTTATCAAGAAATAAAGGAAAGGACTC
Organism: Dioctria linearis; assembly: GCA_963930735.1. Taxonomy (NCBI): domain Eukaryota; kingdom Metazoa; phylum Arthropoda; class Insecta; order Diptera; family Asilidae; genus Dioctria; species Dioctria linearis. The sequence goes on from OZ005741.1 coordinate 259,171,566, forward strand.
TCGTCATATTCAGTAAGTGACAGTAAAAATGCTCAAACACAATTTCGCTGTTTCATTTCGATTCGATCGGGTCCATTTCGATCAAGCGAGTGCATGAACATAGTTGCTTCATTCGGTTTTGAAAACTTGAGGTTAAAATTTTATCAGATTTGGTATTGTCGCTTTACATACATGTAATTTTATTTTTATTTTATTTTTTTCATTTTTAATTCATCATAGTATATCCTCAACAAAAGCCTCTTTTTCCTTCTTTAAGTATAAACAAATCTTTGAACAGATGATTTTTCTTAGTTAATTAGATAATTTTAAGTTTGCTCAACTTCTTGCTTTCGATTCATTTCATTAGAATTCATTTCGGTGTAATGGGCCCAATCCCAATTGCATATAGAGTCATGCATCATTTTTCCGGCTCAGAGGATTATACGGAAGTAAGTAGGTAATTAGTACTCATCCTAAACAAAATAAAATATCTAGCGAATAGGTTGAGCATCTCAGACATTTCGGAGTTACAGGGTGATTAAGAGAATATACCAGTTTTTCATAAAACACCCCGTAACTTTCTTGTTACAGAACCTTAGAATGTGTCTAAGCTTTTCAAAGAATTTCATCACTCTATCCTCTCATGTCGCTATAGGAACTCAAAGTAAAAAAAATGGAAAAAAATTCAATTTTTTTTAAATTATAGCAATTTTCTTATCAAAATGTCTGATAACCGTTATATTTTCTTACATGACTTTGAAACCTTAGAATATTACTTGTCATTTGATCCTAGCTACATGCAACCGTTCTTGAGATAAGCCAGTTTTTATGATTTATTATTTCTTTGATTTTGCTAGTGACGATAGAAATTGCGCCTAATTTTATGCAATTCCACGCAAAAATAACAAAATTAATGAAATTAATGCTGTTTTGCACAGTTTATAATAAAGATAAAAAAAAAAACGCACTGCCGTCGGCGGCATCAGTACATCAAATGAAGCTCTGTGGTATCGCGAGGTTTTTGAATGTATCCTTTCATTTCCAGTTTATATGAATTTAAAGCATCAACATGCGAGATCATTTTATCTGTGACCATCCTAATTTGCCGGCTGGATTATAAGAGATCCTTGAAGATCTTACAAAGTCCGTAGTTTAGATACTTTGCAGACCACTGATCCATATAAACAAGAGCTTTGTTATGTATATTCAAAGTAGTTTTAGTTCCTCCTTCCGTCATATGAGAAAGGAAAATCTCCATTTAATTTATTTGACCGCTGTTTGTCCACTCTTACTTCTTTTTTTTTTTCTGTTCAATGCCCTTCTGCTTGGCCGAATTGAATTAAATGAAATGGTTTCTTTATACTAAAAACATTTTTCTGAGATTAACTTTTTGCACGAATATTATTTTTTAGCTTTCGACTCGTATTCAGGCACATCTAACAACATCATTATCATTCTTAAGCAGCCAGTGTTGTATTCAACCTTCGTCAGCTCAGTCTGCATAGTTAAGTTAGTTAGTTAAATTAGTGAACTCGGCGAGATTACTTGTACTGCCGAAATTGTCAAATAAACTTATTTTCTACTTGGACTAATCAACTATATCTAAATCCACTTAGTTCACAATCCGCTTACAATCTTCTAGGCGAGAAAATAAACACCTCGGTCAATGATTGTACAATATTTTTGCAAAACTGCATATCTTACCGTTAAACAACCGTATTATATAACCGTGCCAAAACGGTTTATCAATTTTTTGTGAGGAAACTTGGAAGTTTCAATTTAGTTTAGATAACGTTATTTATATGATCTGTACCCAATTTTGTTAGGATACTTTGATACTGGTGTCTTTAGAAAACGCTGTTCCGAAGACGGTATATTTTTATGTTCTAGAATCATTTCAATTTGAAGACTTTGTAGCTTTTGTCGTTAAACACGTAAAATGTAACCGTGAAATTACAATATATGTATATATAATGTAACTTCTGGGATACGTCGTTACTTAATTGAATAATTACGAATCAAGCTAGCTTGTAACAAAAATTTTGTTATTGAAATCCTGTCCTCTTAATGTTTATGTTTTTGAAGACTAATGAAAGATGCATTCCAATATTATACTCATGTATATTCTAAGTAAATGGTTCTAGTTAAATTTTTGTCTGTTTATTAAAACGACTAGTTCTAACTTAAGACAATTTGTGAAATTCATAAAACCAATTAATAGCCAAAAACCTGAAAATAAAACAAAAAGATAAAAAACGCATATGGCAAAAAGTTAGTTATTTTCCCAATAAGAGATAAGTTCACAAAATAAATTAACCGATTCAGGACAAAACACTTTACTAACTGCCTTCATTTTTACTAACCTCTATGGTAGTCACTCTTCAGGTAGCTACTTGACAAAGAGACTTCTATATCTCTATGTCAGTGGCACACATTCCTTGCTAGCTCTTATTGGGGTTCTTTCGTCCCGCGTGTTTATGAGGCTCTGAGGTTTGAGATTTCTATGATTTTCCTTGCTTACACCAATATTATTCAAGTTCGTAATAATTCGAACTATATTCTCAAAAATTCAAACAGTTTTTTGACTTTATTTTTGAAAATTTTAACTAAAAACAATCTAGGCTTAGCTGAAGCTTTTATCTAACGATCTACCTTTTGAATAAATTGCAAGTTGATTCAAATGTAAACAGTTATATCGAGAAATGATATGAAAAATGGTGTTTTTTTTTGGGAAATCACGTTTAAATTGTAGGCATTTCAAAAGACTCGGTAGGGAAAAAATAATTTTAAAAACCCGCAACTTACTCGACTGACCGTTTATTACAGAGTGCCTCTATATACATCACAAAATATTTGCCAGAGCTGAGCTCAGTTACCTCACAAAAATAGCTAATCTTATTAGCCGTTAGCTATTGATGCAGCTGCAGAGGAATAATACATTTTTCGAATTTTTGTTTTCAAGACCTCTATAAAAACTCTTACAAAAGTTTAATTTTTTTTTCTTTTGTTGAATAATAATAATTTTTTGATTTTACCTTTATTCATCGGTTCCAGGTCTAGACAAAAGAAAAAATTATTATAAATACTTGGACAATGATTAATAAAGAATTATAAAACTACACATCTAGCACCTAATTACCTACCTAAGCACATTTTCCACAATTTATCTTTCATCCAACATCCAATGTTAATAACCTCATGTATGCATGTTACAAATAACCCAGACACAATTCTGTATATTGCAATCTAACAAACAGGTGGAAAGTGCAAGTTGGTCAATTTATGGAAGCCTTTCTAGAGTTTATCATACCCTAGTTAGTGATTGCAAAACCGGTTACTCGATTAATCGATTAATCGACCCTTAAGCGGCCGATTTCAGGAAACCAATTAATCGGTTTTAGCGTCCTAAAAACCGATTTTTTATTAATGAAAATTTTTTCGTTTCTTCAAATATTCTTTTTAAAAAAAAGATGAAAAATTGCACATTCATGAAATTTCAAAATTTCACGGAAAAGTGTTACTACAAAATAGGTACATTGCAAATATATTTTCAGATACAATACTCTCATGTGTGCCGCTGTTGGGTTCCAATAATGCATAATATATCTAAAAAAAACTTGACACTCAATTTCTAAGATCAAATTGCTGGATGCTGATATCACAGAACAGAGCGGAAAGAATCGGATCAGAGCTGAACTGATACACTGGGAGTGTCACTGGACTGGTGCTCACTCAATGCTGTGTGTGAATACCCAGTGAACACAACTTGCCGAAAACGTTAAGAAAGTGAGAGTTTAGGCTGAACTACAATAGACGTATACTTAAGTACATTTACTTACGTAAAGCGAACGCTCCCTTTAATTTAACAGGCGTGCACAAATCAACTTTAACTCGTGTGAGGGGAACTTTCGTTAGGTTTAAAAATTAAATTGCAGTCAGTAAAGGTACGGTAAGATTCGCTCATTGCGTAAGAACGCGATATGTCAAACAATTAAATTATTACTAAATGATTAAAAGTGCAATGCAAAAATTAAAATGGAATAAAAATGGTACTGCGATTTAATAGAAAAATCTTTAATTAAATCATCTTCCATTTGTTAATTTTTTCACTTTTACCACTTTTTAACATTGAAAACATTAAGTATCAAGATAATAACACTTACGGAATGTGATATCTATATTTAGGCTACAAATATCAATTTTTCGTAAGTAAACCTCAGTCTCGCTCAATTTCGTAAAGTTATTAATTTCTATTGTAGTTCAGCCTTTTCACTTAAAAAAATCGTTAAACTTCTCAAAAAGCGTTAACGTTTTTTTGCCGCAAACGATTCATCTGTGGTTCACAATGGTTGTCAAAATTCGAGTACTTTCCCCTCTTTTGTTATTCTCTACCGAATGTAATCTTTTCTTGGTATTTTCTTATCGACATGAGTTAACAATTTCTCATAGGTTTCTGGTGGAAATCTTTGCATTTTCTGAAAGTTATTCTTAACGCACTCCTTACGTTTTCTTAGACCTCGAAGTAATGTGTTTTTAATATTTTCTTATCGAGATTCTTAATGTATTCCCTCCCATTCCTTGACGTCTACATTTATTGTTTCCTTAACAAATAATTTCATAAACATTGAGATAATAGGCAAGATACAACCAGCTTGTTGTTTCATAATATAAATTTTTCATTATAATTAATGAACGGATTATCAGCAGGTAAGGTACCATAATCAGAGGAATATCTTCCAAACTCAGTTTTTATGATATTTTTCTAATGATCAGACGCGTTCATTAATTATAATAAAAAAATTATATTATGAAATAATAAGTTGGTTGTAATGTGTATCAGGCGTTTCGTATCAGCAGGAACCAATACTCTTCAGTACGGCTAGTTCCTGCCTGCCGCAGATGCCAGAAGTAAATGCTAAGCAGATCTAATATATAGTCTCTTTCAATAAGTTGGTTGTATCTTGCCAATTATCTCAATGTGGTTATAACACTTTGACATCAATTCCTCCTACAAGTGTGGAGCCAGAAAGGGTGTTTTCAGTATCTGGAAATTTATACCAAACTGAGATCATGATTAAGTGATAAACCCATTGATAATTTATACTTTCTACGTGCTCATTTCAACTAGGTACATTTAAAAAACATGTTTCCAGGTATTTTACAAATAACTTCATTTTGGTATTGTTAATGAATTATATACATTTTTTTTTATTTTTAAATAAATATTATATTTTCTATAATTATAACCATGAAAAAAATTGAACTATTTTGATAAGAAATAATTTTCAAAAACAATATCTTTTTAAAACCGATTAAAACCCGATTAATCGGTTTTTACTTTTACAATCATTTTTGCAATCACTAGCCTAGATGAAATCTAAACGGTATACTAAGTTTGTCATTCCGTTTGAAACACCTCGAAATAATTATGGTAAAGCAAAATGAATTGGACACCTACGCATAATATTAAAAGTTATTTTAATTTTTGAATGTCCGTCTGCCATCCGTCTATCCATGCGCACAATAAATCGAGAACGCCTTCACTTAGAAAGGTGAAATTTTGTACACTGACGTAAAAAAAAACAGTAAAATTGAGTTCTGAAATGAGACGAATCGGGCAACTCCTTCCATACAAAAACTTATCTACTATATATTTGGACACTGCCTGAGAACGCGTCCACATAGAGAGCTAAAATTTGGTACATGGTGTTTTTATAGTAATAACAAATAAAATTTCAAAAATCGACTAAATCGGGTAACCCCTTCTTTGTGTTGCCATATAAAAATTTAGATTTTTTACATATAGTACTGTGAAAACGATCACTCCTAGACATTTTTATTGTACAAAAACTTCTTCAGAATACAAAATCCTATAAATTTGGTTGTATCATGTTTTCTGTCCGACGACTCGTTCTAGAAATATATGCCAAGAACCACTTCAGAAATCAAACTTGCATAGATCGGTGACCGTATGAAATTTTATACGAGCATTCATCTAGAGGTTATCATAAGAATTGGTCTTAGACCAATTCCAGCTATTTTACTTGCTGAAATAAGTTTCAGTTAGTCTTCTACGGGTTTTGATTAAGAATAAACGTTTTCAAATATAAAGCAATTCGTCTTTAATTATTTCTGTCTACAATTGAAATTATTATCTTAAGCTCGCGCCTACCTTTTGTTTTTCAGAAAAAATCATAAATTTACATACGGCTGCAGATGCAAGCACAGGTTTACGTAAGCCCCCATAACCTTTGTATTTCTTTAAATATCAACTAAATATTTTATAATCGCAATCTAGACATGTTTTACTACGAAAAAATGCAAAAAACATTTTTTTTAACCGGCACTCTGTTGGTCCTCCTTCACCAATATATTTTAACGTGCTGCAAAAAAGGTTCAGGTTACATAAATTTTTAACTAATGGAAAAAACATCCCTTTAAAGCACAATAAATTTCACATGCACTTTAGTAAATAATGAATTTATTAAATTGGAAAAATAAAAGATTAAAGTTAAAGAAATTATTTAATTGGAAAAACAAGACTTATCTTTTATATGGTACAAGGATCTTATCTACTATCAGAATCAAAATCAATCATTGAAATCTTCACCTTCTAGTTAGTACCTCTTTTAATAGTCATCTCTTCCTTAAAATATTTATACTGTTCCTTTTTCTTGTTTTTTTTTTCATTAGCCTACCCAAACCAAACGTTTTTTCTGAGATCAAATTGGCAGATATAAAAAAGGTATTGCTACTGATCTTTTGGCCTATTTAGACTTAAAAGGGATTTTCATTATAAAATTCAAAAATAAAAATAGATTTATTTCAACAATATTTGAAACGGGTTTAAGGTCCTCTATCATGATGATATGACATAATATTCTTCATAAGCTGATACAGGTTGATAGAAAATTTAAGTTCCGTAACCACGGATCCTTCCTGCTATGTACATAAAGCATATTCCACCCTCATCTATCATAGAATCTTCGCAATATTTAATATGAACTGCCGAAGTATTTTTCACTCAAATAATAATTTTGTGAAATGGAAATAATTTTTTGATGTTTATTTTTGATTTTTTAAAGAAAAATCAATTTTATTTTTTTTATTTTTGAAGCAAAAATCCAAAAAGAAGTTAGTTTTAAGAATAAATATAAATCATAAACTTAAAAAGTTTTGAAAATTTGTGAAGATTCGTAAGAATAATGATGCTACATTTCAATCAACTTTTTCTAAATAATTTTTTAGTTTGAAAAAATAAAAATAATTGTTATTTCCATTCCTGTATTTAATCCTGGATGATCGACTATTTATATGACTGCCATAGTTCTATACACGACAGGTTTTTATCTAAATTCTAATTCGAAATTTGTTTTGATATTTTGAGTTCGATATTCTTTGGGAATGTTATTATTTTTGTTTTTTTTAAATTTTAAAGATTGTCAAAAAGTTTAATTTCTTTCGATTAGCATAATTTTCTTTTCAGTCATTGCAACTAGAAAAGAAAGCCAGAAGATTGAAAAGCCTCCTTTAAGGATTATATGAACACTTTAATCTATATACCTTAAAAGATAAGTTAGTGATTATTAAAAATGTTTCTTTGTCAAGTTGTGTGCAGTAAAATCACTTGGTTTTACATTTTCTGGCTAAGTGTTACTTAATTTGGATAGCAAACAGTAGTTGGAAAATTCATGTCTTAGTTCTCTTCCAATTCTCTCACATCGACAGAGACAAGTTGAATGTTCTGAAAGTTAGGAAGAACATTCAATTTCCTTATTGCCAATAATTTTCTCGTTTTTCTTGCATATCCTGAAATGTAACGGTACAATTTTTAGATGCAAAATGAGAGATTTTTAATTTGGAAGCCATTTTCCTCTCTAGTTAGTATTGGATTAAAGGTAATTTCTGAAAGTGTTAGCTTCAGACGAAATCTGTGAATCTTTCCGGGAAAGCAGAGCTAAAAATTTAATAGTGACACTCCTCAGGGCGGCATTTTATTAGTCATTGTTAAAAGTAGCTCGGATGAGATGCAAAATAGTATGCTACTCGCACAACCTGATGATTTTAGCAACAGGTACCTTCGAGGCGGAGCTGTGCGTATTAGTGCAAAAGGAAGCCGACTAATTACGGACTAGGCTACGGATTTCGGGCAGGCTATCAATACCTATGTATATTAGTGTCTCCCGACCCTTTATAACCTATGGCTCTATGGTGTACTGGAAAACAATGGATTTCATCAATCATCGAAAGATATTGGACAGATTCAGAGAATATGCTCCTTTAGCGTAAGCAGTGCACTCAGGCCGACTAGTAATCGGACGCTATCAGAGACTATCCTCAACATCAACCAATGCAAATAATGATCAGGAAGGAGACGTTAATTGCATCTGTGAGACTGAAACTTAACCAGAGATTCACCGTGGAACAAGCGTTCCACACAAATCCATCTTTGAATTCTTGTGTCGATCATGCGTCACATATCACGAGAGGAACTGAGACAGGATGGAACTTGTTGAAAACTCTGCATGTTCTCTCCAATGAGCGATATAAATAGATAAGATGAATTGATAGCTCACATTTCCTAAATGAATTACATGAGAAGGGAGCGTTGAGAACCAATAAAAATTTTGTTGGAACGTCCGGCTGGGATTTATGAGTAATGTTTTATAAATTTTGAAGGTGGACAATCGACGTAGTTAATGTTCAAGTGACCCCTATAGAGCCGGGCTAGGAGGACGGATGATCGGTTGTTAGCCCGATGGGTCGTTGGTCGTCGGGGCTGGTGGTCTCCGAGTTAATTGCGACCGCATGTATTTACCATGTACTCTAGTCGAACGCTGCGGCTGTGATGGGAGAAAAACTGAGTTAAAAATACTCAAAAATATCCCACAACTTATTTGGTTTGTACAATGAAAACACCGGGTAAACCTAGGGCACCCTAGTGTTATACTATCTTGTTTTTAAAAAACGTAGGGCTACCCTAAACTGACACTAACAATTTCTTGGGGTAAGACTTTAATATTTGACACTTGAGAACTGTCACTTGTGTTGCTGATTGGAGCACATAAATTACTTCTTAAGCAAAAGTCATCAAAAATTAGAAGAAAAGAAGAAGCAAAATAGCTGGGTCACATTATATTTGTCTTTATAAATAACTTTTCACAATTAATTATACTAAGGAGAACCATCACAAAAATGTTATTACACTAGGTTTACCCCAACTTCCAATACCTTGTTCGATGAGTGGACAAAACTCATGGGTAAATATTATAGGGAAAAATTTACACGGTATTTTCATCGAACAAATCTAACACAAACACTGACAGTGCGCGGAGCCAAGATGAGTGTTGCGAAGATAGCATTATGTATGCGAAATCTGGCATTCTCGGAGCTTCAAAGGCAATCAGATTTTTGTTTAAACACTTTTGGCAATATTTTTAGCATCATATCATTTTCATTTTGAAAAACGCATGAACAAATTTGTCTTTTTATCAAAAGGCATCAACACTGATTTCAAAGCGTCGTTAAAGCTATGTGTACTTTCTAGGCCTATAGACATTTCTTATTATGCTATATTTTTTATGAAAATATTCACTATTCAATATTTTGCGTTACCGTGATTTATTTTTTTGGATTTTTAAAACAAATTCGAAATTGAAAAACCTATTTGTTTTTTAAATTTTGTTTTTATTTTCAAATTTTTAAATATTACTTGATGGTAATTTCATTTCATGTAAATCTATTTTAAAGTAAGCAATCTATTACAATCACTATCTAAAGTTGCAAGACAAACAGAGTTTGGACCCTTCTTAAGTTTATTAGAGAAATTCTGAATTTTTCTACATTTGATGAAGCAGTGGCATTGTTTTTGTTACTATAGTGGGTCATAAGTAAGTCAGAGAGCGATTGATTTGATAAGCGGTTACAAAACATTTTCAAAAAAAAAAACAGTCAAGGAAAAGGGGGTTAAGAGTTCACTTCTTTGCTCAGTTTCTTCGCGAGTAAAATTATGGGTCTCTCGGAAAATCTAATTTTAGTATTGATTTTAAGGAGGAAAGGGTCAACCACTTTTTTACATATTTTGTGCATACATGTTTCCTGCATATACATTTTTTTTTCCTTTTGTTGTTAAATCTTGCAAATTTTAGAAAAAATCCAATTTTATTTCTTATTTCTTAATAGTGGTTTTATATTTAACAAACAATCTCGCATTGCTTGTTTGAAATATATCATTATTCATTATTTTCCTCAGATAAAGGAGAAAGATTCCAATCTAACCATACGTAAACAGAGTGGAAAAATGAGTAGCGAATAGAATTGCTTATTTTGGTCTGCTTGTGCCCGTCTCAGTTAGAAACCAGCCTAATAATTTGGGTCGTTTGCTTAAAAAAAATTAATTTTTGGAGACCCTAAGGAGCTGATTTTGTGGCATTTTCCCAGCCAAATTCGAAGACTCAGTTCGGCCCTGGATCCCTAGAGATCTCAACCTCTCTTCAATCTATCCAAGGGCAGCTATAAGGAATTTTTGTAGTTTATCACTCTGTGTTCAGTCCATCGACATAGTATATTCCCCCGATGCTTTCCCTTGTTATTATAAACATATATTCCTAAAAAGACAGAAAGAAAAAAATCCACAAAGAATTCAAACTTTAAGAGAATCAATAAAAAAATACTTATCTGATAGTTGGGAAGTTCCCCCTTTTTATCCAACGACGTCCAAAAATTCCTCCAATTAGATTTATCACCTAAAATATATGAAGTCATTATCAATTTCAACAAATTATATAAAATATGATCAACTTACCTCAAAAGTCACGTATATTTACAATTCATGATGACATAACGTCAGTCAGTTATTTTCGCCGCAGTCAGAAGTAAAACAAATGCATCAAATGTTGCTAGGGCAACACTAAAATGCGAGAACTCATCATAACTGAATACAGCGGGTATACCTACATACAAAGCCGATGAGCCGCAGCAGAAAATCGTTTTTGGTGCAGAGCTCATCTGGTTTGCAGATTAATCTAAATCTGAAAATTCCTATAATTTCCTACACCTAAGCAAAAAAATAATTCTGCACAGAGATTAATCTCCTACTCTCCTGCCCACACCTAAGTAGAAAAATAATTCTGCCGCAGAGACAAATCTGTTACTCTCCTGCCCACACCTAAGCAGAAAAATAATTCTGATGCAGAGATTAATCTGCGCTAGTTCGTAATAGAAGCATATTGCTACCCTTCTACGTGCATGCAACATAATTTTATGTTCAGAGACTAATTTGACTTCTGCCAGCGTACACGCTGCAACACTTCTCCTACTCATTTCACAGAAATTCATACCATTCATAGACGAGTAATTTTATTCTTCTTCTTCCTTTTCAGAAATAAAGAAGTGAACTACCAGTGACGTCTTTTGGACTTAACTTTTTGCAGTAAAATTTCCATTTGTATGAATTTTAGTTAGTTGTTAAGTTTCCATTTTTTATTTGAATTGTTGCATTTGTAGTCTTAAGACATTTTTGTTTGAGTTATTTATTGTGAGATTAGTGTAATGCCTTAGACACACAGCACTCTTAATGAAGAAATAACTAACGACTCATTTTAGTCTATAGTGATTCATTATAAACTGCGGACACACAGCCATTTCTTTAATTAAGTTGTGCTGTCAAACTGGTTTTGAAGAACTTATCACATTAAAGCAACAATATGGATCGAATTAACGCGATAAACTTTGTTTTCATTTATTTTATTTTCAATTTAACAATTTCCAAATGAGAAACACATTATATTTAAAAAAATATTAATAATATAATTTGTGATTTGCATTTCTTTGCATTTCTTCTTCTTATTTTTCAAATCGGCAGATGCACAGCGGAGCTCCAGATTTACATTATATGCCAAATCTAGCACATTTTTCCTCATTATAGCTATAATGAAGGAGGAAAACACTTCATTAGTGTACTTCATTATCATCTGATTTTCGAGCTATAATGACATATACTATGTAACACACGGCATTTTAATGAATGGTTAGTACAAATGATTCATTAGTTCCTAGGGTATAAGCAATTTACTGAATTAAATTTTTATAATTGAATTTATTAAAAATGCTGAGCTATAATTTTAAGAACCGGCACCCTCCTCTCACGTTCGAGACTAGATCTCACATTCTGGTTTTGATCCTGTACAATTATTGTTTGTTATTAGAAATTGGTAAAATGTGAGACCCTGCGAGTGACATACACTGGCTTATTGATTAACGGACCGGTATTCTCGCGTGGAAACAAATAACTTCATTCCATTCGTCCTCTGTGAAATATAAATCCTAGATATACCGAAAATATAACTGAATTAAATAATTCTAAATAATAAAGGGAAATATTTCTATTTAAAACGAAATGACGTACGTATCGTTTTTTCCAAAGCATACAAGTTCCAATCAATATCTCATTTTCGGCTCGTTGTGAAAATCTATTCTATTTTTAATGTTGCTCTTCTTCCATCCCAAATACATCAAGGTGAATTAAGTAATGAAAAATGCAGAGACCTAAATGGATTTCTCACATTTTACTCAGCCAAACTTAAATGGATAAAAAATCAGAGAAAATATTAAAGCTTTAAAGCACTGCTTATTGGAAGACCTGAAAATTTTTAGCAACAAGGCAACAAGTCGCACAGCACTTGTGCAGTCAACAAGTCTCCATCTGTTGCTTTCCTAACCGCATTGTTCATTTCAATCGTGCTATGGTGGTGATAACGCATAAGGAGGAAATGTATAAAGCTTGTCTTTTCTTTGTTGAGCAGTGGGTGGTAGTAATTCAACATTGTTTCCATAACCCACCCTCCTCCTGTTCTCCTGTAATAAAAATGTGGTGTTTGCAACAGAAATTCCAAACTGTATTATCGTGAAACCATAACTGTGCCAGAAGGACGAAGGAAATGCACAGAGACATTGAGGCGCAAGTTTATGCTTCCGTTTCATGTTTTCCAAGAAATAGGTCATCTGTTGTCATTGAATAGAAGTTGGAGTTTATCTTGGCTGGGTTTAGTTATCATATTGAAGTACATTTTCAGCATCTTTTATGCTTAAACGATAGCTTAGAGAAATCCTATACTTTCTGATATTGCTGACATTCCTTTTTAACGTTCCGGTCTCGTCCATTATTAAAAAACAAACAACAAACAAAAAATAGAAAATAAAAAATAAAAAAATTTTCATAAAGATGCAATGAGCGATATTCCCGGAACAATATCTCAAGCTTGATGAGTTTTGAAAGAAGTTAGATTGCTTGGAATTAATTGGCTCTTCACGAAAATCCTCCCTTGCTGACTTCTATTTCTGTATAAAATTAGCAATTATTTGCTGTTATGGTAAGTATCTTCAGTTACTATGGTATAGCTATTAATATCTAGTAAGCTAAAGAGAGAGTCGCAAGTGTGTTATATTATGACAACCGAAAGACAAGGAGTGGAAATGCTCTGGTAGTTTCAACATCAATTTGCAACGATGGAAAGGACTTGATGGCAAGATTTACTTAAGAGCTACTCAAGTGCTACAAGTGTTTTTTGCATTTATAAAAGTCGAAGGAGACGACGACTATCCTCTTGCAGACCCCTTTTATAATCCCAGTAAATATTTATAAGTTTGCTCAGCAAGATTTATACAAGCTGTTATGAAATTTTGTGCACACCGAAGTAAAGTGAAGAAAGATATTAAACTTTGCATAAGCGGTACCATCAATCAATGTCAAATTTCGTATGTGTATACCTGAGTGTACTCTTCGTATATAAAACGATTTTAATAGAAAGCCTACGATTGGACTTAATCTCATGCCCTCTTACCGCTACGATACCTAAGATGTAAATAAAGGAAAAAAACGAGACTTTTGCTTTTTTGGCGAAATTTCACGATGGCTTTCATAATACGAAAAATTAGAAAAATTTAATTTATCATCATCATCATCATCATCATCATCATGGTCTTACCTAAGATGTACGCTCTTTCTCTACCATCCTATAGCTGTATGGAATTAATGGCAAGGGCACGGCACCACCGTTCAAGTTTGTACAGGATGCCCCGTACTAATATCGCTATAATTAACAAAATGGGATCATCGCGACCAGCAAAAAATTCTGCGAATTGAGTTTAAGGGTATGGGCGACTAGGCCACTAGGACCCTGCGGACACAACGATCAGAGTTGATCTATTGTGTACTCCTCCCTTAAAATGGTTAGACTAAATCTTGCTCTTCTGAGCTCGATTATTGCCTTGCGGGTTAGCTTGGAAACCTTATTCGGAGTGATAAATGCTTCTCCAGTGATTTGCAACCTGAAAGGGAAGGGCCATGTCCAGTGAGCGCAATAATAAAAAGCCTATGTGATTGTCTACTAAGATCCATTAGTTTGGGTGTCTGATATCCTTATTTCCTGAGGGGGTGAAGTAGGGGAATGGAAAAAATTTGCAGAGTTTATAATCTGATTGAGAAAATTTTATAATTTCTTACAAAACTATCTTATTCATGACAGTGTGCGCGGCTATGTTTGGAAGACAACAGAGTGATAGTACTAACCTAGACAAACAAAAAATTGTATGGCAGGGAGTTTGGAGTTTGGAGTTACAGGGCGATTAAGAAAAAATCTAGTTTTTCAAAAAACACCCTGTATCTTGAATAGTACAGGATATACGGTCACCGTTTAAAGTTAATTGGCTAGCAGAAGTTCATGATCTTTCCAACGACTCCTCAGCCAGCCCCGTAGTCCTATCTTCGCAGGAGTTATTGTGGTCTAAACTATTTTGGGATTTTCTTAATTTTTTTTCTACTTTGACCTCTATTTTTTTTCCAAAACGCCTATTAACTTTTTTTTTTTTATAAAAACTGTAAACTGTAGATTCTTCTCTTTCATGTGCCATATGCAGCCGTTAAGGAGTTATTAGCTCATAACCTATTCAGGTCATACCGAAATTAGCCGATATTTTTTTTAAATGACGTGTTTTCAATCACAAAGGGGTACAACTTATCTTTGAGTATAGCTCTGTAGCGGATACAGATAGCACATAGATCAAATTAAAGACGAGAGCATACAGTTTACAGTTTTATAAAAAAATGTTATATTAACGACCTTTTTGCGAAAACCAAACCGGCCAAGTGGCGAGTCGGACACGCACACGATGGGTTCCGTACCATTGCACAAAATTTAACACTATAGGGTGTTTCAGATAAGGATATCATCCTTGCAGGAGGTGATAGGGGAGCTCGAGAAACGAAAAAAATTGTATGGACAATTTTCAATTATCCTAACGGTTTTCGAGGAATTCGACTTAAAAGGATATTCCAAAATCAAAGTGCAGGGTTTTGCTTTTTTGCTTATAACTTTGAAACTACGCAACGTTGCATAGAGATCTAACACGCATTTTAAAGCAGACGAATAACTCTTGAATTGATATAGTTTTGAAGACTTCACATAAGATAGTTGTCGAGATGTCAAAACTTAAATTCAAACTTTTTGCACGAAATATCACTTTTTTTGTAATAAAAGTCCAATAACTCGGAAATTTCTCTTAAATTTTTTTTTATTTTATTACATTAAATAAAGCCTAATTTTATCTTCTTTTAGCTGCTTTTTGTCTCATCCCTTTATCTTTATCTACTCATTACCTCACCCTGTAACTCCGAAACGGTTGATATAGTCCATCACACCCCTCCTCCCTGCTATACAATTTTCTGTTTGTGAGTACTATCACCTCCTGCTCTATGGACCATCTAGGTGGAAACATGTTGTATAGAACCTTTTTATCAAAAACGCCGAGCTCCAATTCTGTACTTTATTCAGACGTAGTGCTTCGAGCCATATTTCACAACGGGTTTTATAATCACTCGATACAAAATCTAATTGACTTTCGGAAAAATACAGTGGTGGAAATTTACATAAAAACAACATGATGTGTCGTAAATAATTTGAAATTGCATTATTGTTGGCAACACCTTAAGTTTTTTTTTCTTATTTAGATCATCCATCAGACTCTTACCAAGAATTCCGTTATGACTTTTTCTCACTCTCATATCGTTGTTCATCTCCACATTTACTATTTGAACGCGCTAATGAATATTTGTATAATTTTGGTGGAAATTTATATAAAAACAGTTGTAGTTTAGTGTTTTCTTGGTTTTTAGTATCGAAAAAATTCCTGGAATTACTTTTAAAAGGTAGTAATATTATCTCTGATTTATATATAGATTTACATATATAAAAAAAGATCTAATTTTATTGAAGATTTAGTTGAAAAAATCAAAAAACATTAGTGTTTTTATGTAAATTTCCACCACTGTATGTGCGATCTTATAAGAAAGACGTTTCACCGTAACGTAGGCGATTTTATCGTCTAAAGGCCAAAACACAGTGAGAGCGACACAACAATGTTGGCAACTTAGTTGGCAACAATATCGCATTTAAAACACAGTGTACGCGACTCGACAAATGTTTTTGACAGCAGTCACTGTTTTATTTATTGTAAAAGAAATTGCAACAAGGAAAGAACTAAGAAAAATCTTTAGTATAGCTTATGGGGCTTTCTTAAAATTGTAAAAGCATAAAGAAAAAGCTAAAAAAAGAAGATGAGGTTGCCATACATGGGATGACGTTTATCGTACAGCATAACTTTTTCCCCCATTTTCTCTATAAATTTCTGCTCAAAACTAATAATTTCTCAAACTAATTAAAGAAATTAATTTTATTAAAGTTTTTAATAACTAGTTTATTTGCCGTTATCTTTTAATTTCCTATTCTTTATAAAAATAACCAAATCCATATAACATGAATGTCAATTATTCACTATCCACACAGAAATGTCAATTATGTTGGCGACAAATTTTGAGATTTTCCCAAACCTTTTGTTGGCAACTTGTCGAGTCGCTCTCATTATGTTAAGTATATGGGACTTCCACACATTCGAATCTTTGACAGCAACCAATTTACGGCGACTTTGTTGTGTCGCTCTCACTGTGTTTTGGCCTTAATAGGGGTCGCCATTTTTATTGAAAATTATATTGTTGGTAAAATTAAAGTGTGTGCCTATATTTTTGAAGGAATCACAACTCTCAACGCTTCAATATATTACCGTAGGATTTTGTTTAGCGTCACCTGAATTTTCATCATTTCTTTATTGCTGCTTTTTCTACAATAAAATCTTAATCGGCAGCATATCCAAGCATATCCAGCTTTTATTTTATTGTAGTATCTCATGATAATATCCTGCACATTGGCGATATGAACGCGACTTCCAGATGAAACAAAATAACGAATTGCACATTCCCTTGTTATGGAGGTTTGGTGATTAGGACCTTTTTATAATGTTACATTGTATGAGAAGCACGATCCGTGAATAAACAAAGATTTACGATCTTTTGTGGTACTTCCATGTATTCGAATTGTGGTGTTTGAAGCCTACATTACTGCATTATTTTGCGTAAAGTGAAAATATGATCGGTATTTTGTACGCAGTAAAATAAATATTTCTATTCTGTTTTTTATAGATAGAAAGTATCTCTACTCCATACAATTACTGGAATTATACCGTTAATTCATATGACTAGTACATATAATATCCTTCCTGAACTAAACAATGAGCATTCAGTTAGCTCCAGGATCATTGTAAACTCTCACTTTCTTTAAGTAGACCATGAATTCAACAAATATGGGTAAATAGTTTTGTACAGAATATCGAACACGGTTATCAAGATGGAGGTAAAACTTATCATTGATTGAATGCACATCTATGCAGATATATTTCAGTTAGAACTGTTACTGGCTTCATCGACATGTCCTTTCGGAACCGGACCACTTCAATAATCACGGCTTGGTATTTTACAGCTAGAACAAGTATTCAGTATTGGAATGTAGAGCTTTAATACTGAATTGTAATGTGTATACAATGCACCGATACTAAACTACGGTTATGGTAGTTAACGCAACTAGATGGCATGATTCAAGAATTTAATATTGAAAACGTAGGCTGAAAAGCATAAGGATGATGTTGGTAAAATCGTCAATAAATAATCCAAATCCATACTCAATAGTTGGCTATCAGTTTTGCTATCAGTTAGAATTATTTCTAATACTAGATTGGACAAATCAATAATATAGTTGAATGATATGCTTCATCTGAAGAAGCAGAGGAACATGTTTACTTACGCGACAATTCTCCGATCGCGTTAATATTTTGCATATTCATGCATAAACACCAAATTTGAAAAAAAAATTTAGTGGTCCCTCCTACTTTCCGAGATATTTTACTTTGAAATTCCTAATATTTGCTCTTACACTACACAACACTTTGACATTTTCACAATTAATTTACTCTTCTTCTTCTTTAAAGTAGCAACAAGAATGAAATTCATCTTATTTATAGGTATGTACATATGTACGTTGCGAACATTCGGGTTACCAGTATTGCGTTTTTTATTTATTAAAGTACCACGCACGCACACAACCCGGCTGACAGCACACACATACACATGCACGCACACACACACACAGGCAGCCACATACAAGCGCGCTCTATTCCATTCTAACTAAATGCTGCTTACTACACATTAATTGAATATTCGGAATGAATAAAAAAATGCAATGCTGGTAACCCGAATGCTCGGTAAGTATGTATATAGCTATCGATAAGATGAATTTCATTCTTGTTGCTACTTTAAAGAAGAATAAGAGTAAATTAATTGTGAAAATGTCAAAGTGTTGTGTAGTGTAAGAGCAAATATTAGGAATTTCAAAGTAAAATATCTCGGAAAGTAGGAGGGACCGCTAAATTTTTTTTTCAGATTTGGTGTTTTTAGGTGATTTTGCATGAATATGCAAAGTTTGAACGCGATCGGAGAATTATCGCGTAAGTAAACTTTTGCCAAAAACAGTGGTTAAACTCGAATTCAAAATCGTAACCCAATCGTTAATAAGAATTCTATGATTTTTGCGCACATCATCTCCGAATATTTTTATGAGTCTCGTATCAAAATGTGTCATTGATATTACAAAGAAGAACATTGTAAAACTATTGTGTTGCTGCAAAAATACATAAGAAATTTTTTCTTAACCTAGGGCACATATTTCTGGCAGAAAGTTTTCTGAAATCTGACTTCGATTGGACATTTCAAAACAAGTAAGTAAGAGATTTGAAAGAGTGCCCATCGTGACAGACCTTTTGTATGAAAATCGAAAAAAATATAAACATTGATCGGGTGGTTCTTTATTACCAACGTGTTCAACAGGTTGGAAAGTCGCGAAAGTTACATTCATTCCAACTTTTGTGGCAGTTTTTATTTTGAATGGATAAGGAAAATTAAATTTGAGAGCCATAAGACTCACTTTGCTCTTTTAAAATGTCCTAACAGCCTTGTGGATGGACATACTCAAATATAACATAAATTCACTTTAAATGCTATCACTTGCATTCGTTATTGTGCATTTGTAGTTCACTTACTGTTTACAGTTATTTACAAGGGCGGTATTTATTTAGCGCATATCGTTGCCAATTCAAAAGTTTCGTAAAAATCCCACTTCTGATTCCTGGTGCAAGAAATTGTTCTTGAATATTATTCCAATTCTAGGTTAAAACTATTGATGGACTTTAAAACCTTTCTGGGATTGATGTTCCACACACAGTTCGATTGAGGAAATTCATAATTATTATTGCTACGCAATTGCAGATCAACTGCTCTAAAGCATCTTCAGCAATTTGGTAGAAGTAGCAAGATGAATTCTAAGAAAACTACATCTTGTTTAGGTAATACCGCAAGGAGTAGTGACCTGGGAAGACCTTAACAATTGTTTTAAGCTTAGAGTTCCCGCTGAGTTACACAACTGCTGCTTCTGTTTCTACATTTTTCAAAATATTTGCTCCAAAATGAGTTAGTGCTATCTCAAGCGAGATAACTCACATATATGAAAGTTTGGTGAATATGAAGAGACCCCTATCCAACTATACTCTTACGTTGAATATATACACAACTTCGCTGAGATCCTCATGTGCTTAATTAAGGGAATTAAGGAGTTGAGCAAAATCCACAGATTTAAAAAATTATAGTAAATAAGTCATATTTTGAGGAGTGGTTGCAAAATTTATAGTGAAGAAAATTTCCCTTAAAGTAGTTGGAGCGGTTTAATTTCGAGCTGCATCTGTTTCTTGGCTATATGTAGCAAGACTTCATATTAAGTAGTGAGCTGTTCGATCATCGCTACCTAGTGTATAGAAAGGACAGAAACCTAAGTCTTACTTCCAATAAGGAAGGAGGAGGATGTCTCATAGCCATTAATAAATCATTAATATCATATCACGCTCCTGAAATGGAGTCTGAAAACGAGGATCTTTGGGTTGTCGTCAAGCATGATTATTTTCGGTTATACATATCTTGTATTTATATTCCTCCTTCTACTTCATTTGATGTATATGATTCAATCTTTTCTAATATTAGTGACAAATGTTTGCAACTTCCTGAAATGTCTAAAGTTATTGTCACTAGTGATTTTAACTTACCTAATATAATTTGGACTTATAATAATGAGGAGATGTGCATGAGTATGTCTGGTTTTATTAATTCTGCTTCATTTTCGCTTCAAAATAACACTAACATATGTAATTTAAGACAATTTAACGCGATACCTAATCATAATAATAGAATACTATATTTAATCTGGTCCAATTTGTCCGAAAATGATACTATGGTATCGGCTTCTCTGGAAGTACTTTCCCGTATCGATCAACATCATCCACCTCTCGATGTTGATATCTCATTTAAACGACATGACTCATTACCAGTGTACGCTCCAAATAAACTTGTCTTTCACAGGGCCGATTACACTATTATCAATTGTGTTCAAGAAAGAATTTTTTTGGGATTCTCCGGTATATAGCAAAAGCTAAAAAATGTTCTAATTTGTTATTTCATCACACAACTCATTAATTTTTGGTGACAAATTTCAAGTCATGGTTTGACTCATCAACAGGTCCCAAATAGCGAAATTGGGTGATTTGAAAAACAAATGAAAATATGAAAATTTTATTTATTAAAAAAAAAAAAAAAAAAAAGGTAAAACATTTTTTAAAGAAGCAGATTCATTCGAAGCGAATCGATATAACAAATTAGAACATTTTTTAGCTTTTGCTATATACCGGAGAATCCCAAAAAAATTCTTTCTTGAACAAAATTAAGTTTATTCCGGTAAAAAGTCCAAAAGAGTAATCTTTTTATTTACTATTATCAATGAATATCTGACTCAAGTGGACTTCTCTTCTAAGTTTTCCACAATTATAAATCAATCATTTAATAATTTTTTTTTATTCTAGATAATTGTATTACGTCCTTGGTCCCATCATTTCAACCAAAAAACCAAAAATATCCAAATTGGTACAATCGCGAATTAATCCAAGCTTTAAAAGAAAAAGAAAAGTATCGCCGTAAATACAAACGCTTAAAACACCCCGAAATTTATGCAAGTCTTTCCCTATATCGTCGATTGTCCAAAAGATTAATCAAAGAGTGTTATAAGAAATATTTAGAAGAATCCGAGAGAGCTTTAAAAAGCAACGTTAAAGCATTCTGAGCATATACAAAAACTCTGAAATCAACAAACATCTTTCGTAGTGAAATGTATTATCATAATCCACTTTTCAATACACCTCAAGATATTCGTGATAGTCTTGCTCGTTATTTCAAAACAGTATATTCTGACAACATTAGTGATAATGACTTGTCCACATCCACAGTTGCCTCAGCACCCCTCTCATCTCCTCTATCTTCCACCACTTCTACTTCTATTTCTGTGCTTCCAATCACTCCGCAAGATATACAAACAATTCTTCTAGGTTTGGATATAAGTAAGAAAGCAGGACCCGATTCTGTACCAAATATCTTCTTGAAGAATTGCTCTACAGTCTTAAGTACCCCAATAAGCGTATTATTCAATATGTCATTACATCACAAAGTTTATCCATCCACGCTAAAGAAATCTTTCATTACTCTTATCTTTAAATGCGGTGATCCTAAATCTATAACAAATTACACATCTATATCTATCTCCAATAGTCTTGCTCTTGTGTTTGAAAAACTCCAGATAGTAGTTTTAAATGGTTATCAGTCCACCCCGTTTGTACAAACGTCTGGTGTCCCGCAAGGTACCATTCTTGGTCCTTATATATTCCTCATCTACATTAATGACCTACCTCTCCAACTAAGAAGTGAATAACTTTTATACGCAGATGATGCAAAAAATTTTAAAGTTATTGAGACAGAAGAGGACTGCATGTCTTTACAGAGAGATATTCTTGTTTTAGAGAACTGGAGCAAGGATAATTTTTTACCGTTGAATATATCCAAGTGTAAAACCCTAACTTTTTCTAGAAAAACCATACCAAAACAATACCATACATTACCATTACAAAATTGCTGATATATTTCTTAACCGTGTTACTGAATTGAAAGACTTAGGGGTTATATTCGATCAGAGACTATTATTTCAGTCACACATCTACTGGATTACTTCCAAAGCTTTTCGATTACTTGGGTTCTTATTCCGAATTTGTAAATCTTTTAAATCTTCATCCTCTTTTATTACCCTTTACAATTCCTTAATAAGAAGAAGTCACCTCGAATACGCGTGCACTATCTAGAATCCTTTTTATGGTGTGTATATACAACAGATTTACTAGAATTCTACAATACAAAATGGATGGATGTTATCTAAATTATTTTTCTCGACTTGACAAATTTGGTATCTCTACCCTCAAAAAGCGGCGCCTTTTCCTAGATGAAATCTTCTTGTTTAAGATAATACATAACCATATTCGTTGCCCTGAATTATTAAGCAGCATTAATTTTGTTAATCCAACTAGAGTTACCCGTTCACATTTAACTTTCCAGATCCCTACTGCCAGAACCAATCTGCGTTATAAATCTCCTACTTATAGGATTCAGAAAAATCATAATGACCTACTAAACGATGTTGACATTCTCAGTCTTACCCTCTACTCATTTAAAACTGTTATCAGATATGAAATTGAGACTCCGCCATCTGAGTAACCATTATATAATAATAACTCAATACCAAGAATCATTGTATATTTCCCCTTTTGTTGATTCATCAAATTTCCTTAAGCTTTCATTATTTAATTTTAATCTTTTTACCTTTAATTATTCCCTGTTATCTTGAATTTTTGATAGTAATTCATCTAATTTTCAATAGCTGTTAATAATAACTGTATATTTAATTCCATAATACTTATCTATATAGCATCTAGCTTTGTTAATTAAAATTTGTTATTGTTTTAAATCTTTTTCTGCAACTCTTATGCATATTACTTTTGTATTAAGATCCCGGTAGCTTTTAATTGTGACCAGTCTGTAAGCTATCGCTGTAAATTTTTGAATAAATAAATAAATAAATAAATACCTACAGTGAGATAATCTTGTAAGCATTGCGATTAAAGAAATTGTTATTTTCCCTGTTCTTGCATTGAGTGCCTATTTTTTTCTATTTAAGAGAGATAGGTGGTCTGGAAGAAAATTATCCAAATACAAATTATCAGATTAACAAGTAAAAAAATCCAATTTTCCAATTTTTCCCTAGTAGATGAATACTCGCATGTTATTTCGTATGGTCACCTATCTGTTCAAGTTTGATTATTGAAGTAAGTTTTCGCATATATTTCTATAACGGTTCGTCGGACAGAAAAAATAGTTATATCGAATTTTATAACGATTTCATATTTTGAAGAACTTGTCGGTACATTAAAACCGTATAAGACAGTATACGTAAAAATCCGAAAACCTTATATGGCAAACATTTAGAAGGGGCTGCCCGATTTAGTCCATTTTAGAAACTATATTTACTATTTTTATGAAAACCCTATGTACAAAATTTCAACTCTTTATGTTGACGCGTTCTCAGGTAGTATCCCTTCTTGATGTTGTTCATACAAAACTTTGGGTTGTCACTTTATTTAACATTTATTTTAATCTAGGGCATAATGTTATTGGCTTTTCACCAATTATAACTCTTTCTCTTTATTTAGTTTATTATTGAAAAACATTCAATGTTGTTCAAGGACATTTGAACCTTATATACCTTATCTAAATCGCCTGTTGTTTGCTCGATTGCAGACTGCAAAGTGCAGATTCAGAAATATAGACTGGCTGTTCAAACCAACATTAAATAGCCACCTGACAGTAAAATAGTTTAAAAGATTCTAAATTCCAAGTATTTCTAGTTATTGAAAATTGGTTGGGAAACGAAACGATGTATACCTACCTACAAGCACATCGATAAGGCAGTTTTTAGTGGAGATAACAATCAACACTTTACGGCTACATTCCACATAAACAAATCCAATAAGATAACTTGTCTTCGATAACAGTGCGCGAATCAAATGGAATTAGATTAAGTAATCTGTACATTTAAATGAATCTTTAAATTAGCAAATTAGCAATATTGTAATAGGTATCTTATTGTATAATTATAATCCTAATAACTTTAGCTAGGCAAAATTAGGAACGGCAACAAAAAAATGCTCAAAATTCCAGTTGCTGTGTACAGCTGCTAGGGTCAATG